>NQII01000242.1:0-76065 GCA_002778355.1 Clitarchus hookeri | reverse complement strand
TCAACTACGGAGTATGTTGATATTTTATGATATATATGGCACCCACCCACACAGCAAACCAAATGTTGATGTCTGGATGGCGATAAAGACTGCATGCATGCACCAGTTTATTTTGGTCCTTTGAAAATATTTCAGTTTTTACTTAAAGTTTATATTTAAAAAAAATGTTCAAAATGTATTTTAGTTAAATGCTTTCCCACAGGTTATTACATATATAAAGTACTCTATTTGATACATCAGTTTTCTATAGTGTATAAGGACAACTGTAGATATGAAGTTTCCATATATTGTCAACATAGAAAATGTTACCTCCAGATTCATAAAAACAAGGTTTTACTGTGTTTAAGAGTTACTATACCAGGCACAGATATTCTTGGCCGCTCATTGTCAGCCTATCAACGAGCGTTACCAAGCCCTGTTGCCACATCTATCAAGTGTCGATCACGTCGTAGAACGTATGTCGTAAGATCTGAATTGTGGTAATATAAATTACAATTCTTTACATAAAGAAACATTTGAATACAGCAGAAAGAGGAATCAATAAACCATATATGTGATATATTTGGCAGTTTATATCAATTAGAAAACTTTCAACAGGCGAACACCTAAAATTTGAAGTTTGTAGTAAAAATAATTTGACGCTTAAATTTACATACTAGCAACAGCTATTAAACGTATATGTCATAATTGTAATTTACTTGCAGTTGCATGCAGCATAATAAAAATAAATGAATTTTTATTTATGGCCTCGTTCTCCCCTAGTGGGAATGGCAGTTGGAGGGCGAGGCCGTGGTACTCCCCCCAGGGCGACTAAAGCAGTGGTTGCTGCTTGCACTGGGGTTTTCCTGGTGCCGGCGGTGCTGGTTTTGGTCACTTGAATAATCGAGTGTTGATCCTTGGGTGGCATGCTTTGGTAGGAGTTACAAGTGTGTGTGACATTAATGGGCCTGACTACCCTGGTAAAGTTGGCTGGCCAGGCGAAGGTAAGTCAAGACGGCTGTGGCGGCGTGGGTGGCAATGGAGATACTGCACGTGGTACGTGCCACAGAGGTTCGAGGTGGAGCTCGACGAGTTGATAGTAGACTAGTAGACCCTCTCCAACATGCAGCCTTCTCTTTTTCCAGGTGTATATCTGGTTGTCAACCGGACCATCTCGCCTAAATAGCTCAGACCTAGCCCTTGCTTGGCAGCTTTGCCTCGCCCAGCCCTTAAGTGAGAGAATGGTTTTTTTTTTTTCCGTGGGGAAGGGGTAGACACAGCCTGATGGAGTGATGGATTTGCAGGTTAGGCAGGGTTGGAGGCCTGTTCTACTGGCCTTCGGTGCAGTGGCTTGGCATGTGGGGGACGTCGCGGGCAGACCCTAGTACCAAATTGGAGGTTACAGTAGAAGGCCAGGTGCGTCCACTCCCGTGGCTCCCTGGTGTGTGGGACGTAGAGCGGGACTCCATGGGGGTTTGTCTGTCGTTCCAAACATGAACGGCCTCGCAAGGCGTCGTGGGCAGACCCAGGCACCTACTGGAAGGTCGATAGTCCAAGGGACAACTACTCTTAGTAGGGCCTAGAAAGGCTAGTTTCTGAAGTGCACTTCGAAGCAGTTGTCAGTAGGAGAGAAAAGGAATAAGATTTTGCCGTTTGTGGCTATCTATAGAAGAGGCTTACTAGGACAGGTAACTAACCGGAAATAGCAGGAGCAAGGTGTAGGAAATACAGAGTGCAGGAAGAGAGAACTCGACCAAGTCAAATTTATGCCAGTTTTATTGATTTCTCAATCAAACGCACACAAACCAGCCTGTACCCTGACTGAGGCCTAAAGTGAAGGGCAGATCCTACTTTGCCAACTGGTATTTTACAGTTTTGGAAGATGCGATGGTGCAGAGGGTTGAGGGCGACCCCAAATCAGTGGTACTCGTACTTGTGAAAGCTGTAGGTGAGCTACAAGGTAGCTGGAAGTGCTGTGACTTCAGTATGCAGACAGGAAGCGAGATGGTGTCGTGCAGAGTAGAACTCTGACTGCGGAAGGCAGTGACGACTTGAGGAATTCGATGGATGCTTGAGCAGAGTGATGTTCTGCGAAGGGGAGAAGATTTATTGACGAGCGTTTGGGCTGCGTGATGTTCTGTGGCTAGACTCGTGAGACAGCCTCAAATTGAGGACTGCGGATCCTATTTATGCTCGGTGCACAGGTCCAATGCGGGGGTTGCGGGGTGTGGAGAGAGAGAGACGAGAGGAGAGTAGGGTAGGGAGTAAAAGAAAGGGGTGGCTACTTTCCCTCACGCACCAGATGCTGGAGGGGTGGAGAATGGAGACATGATATTATGCTGGTTGCAGCGCAGCAGGCTGCAACAGCTGGGTAAGCCATCACTGGCTTGAATGTGCCCTGTGGCGTGTACAGTGTAATGGCTCTTCGTAGGAGGAGGCTGCGGTTGTGGTGTGGCTAGATGAAAATGAAGTCACTCGTGGTGCATCAAACCCCCAGGATGTCTAGCAACTGGGGAAAACCGGGAATTGTACGGAAATTTTACCGCCCGGGAATAATCTAGTAATTGTACTAGAATTTCTTCACGTATCTGGGATTAATACCGTACCAGAAGAGGATTCTTGTAGTTACACGAGACATTGGTGGAATTAAGAATGTCCATTGATTTTGTCTTTTAAAGTTTGGGAAATATGCATTGTTTACGTCACGGTTAGGACACAGAATAACTGCGGAGGTATTCCAAGGTGTGAGTTTGTAAGTATTAAAACGAAAATGAGAATTGTTGTATTTTTATGTTGGTGTACCTGTTACAACTTTCGTTTTGGCTTGTTCCATTCCAGTCTTCAAATGGTGATCTTTTGCAGGTGTATCTGAAGTTATATTATTGGTTTTTTTTTTTTAGACACTTCTTACTCCTGTGGTGTTTTTTTTTCTTCTTCAATTATTGCATTGCTACAGTTACAAGCACAATGATTTGGCTAAACATTTTGATCCATTAGTTCATTCCAGTTTTGGCAACTAACGTCTCTTCAAAACGTTCTGAACTTTGTTTTTGCGAAGTGCAGAAGTAAACAAAATAATGTAGCTGTATGCTGTCATTAGGTGCGTGTCTTTACTGTTCTTAGAGATTGTACATTTTTTACGTTGAATTAAAGTATGGTTGATTTGGGGTGTAATTTATGTTTATACTGTGCTTATAGTAATTGTATCTGGTCAATTTAAACTAATGTTCACAGCGTTCACGGGTATGAACCCTAACTGAAATTATAAATACACAAATGATAATATACCAATGTTCACGAGTATGTTTCATTATCAACGAATAATCCTAACTTATACATATTATACAGTATGGTTAGGATTTATCCATTCTTATAACATAACATAACCTAATTAATTTACAATTGCTTGTTTGTAGTGTTTGTTAAATGAAGTAATAAATTGACTTAAATTTGTGTCCTAAAGATTTACGCTCTGCTTTATTGATTTGCATTTTTAGTTTTGAAGCTAAAAAGTTATCAAATTACTACTAATCTGCATTTGTTAGAAATTTTTTTGCGGGTGTAAAAATCGAGCAGCATCAATGTATGGAATGTTTCACTGTAATATGCATTATTAAATATGTTGGTTTTCGTCAGTATAGAAGTTTTTTTTTGCGCTGTAATTGTTTAATTTAAAAACTTTTTTTTTATACCTGGCGGCGCTGTATTTCAATTATGTAACATTCAAAGGAATTTGGTTCTCATACATAAGGATTATTAATATCTTCAGATATTTCATCCTCAAATTGTTGCAGTCACAAAATCTGTTGTGCATAAAGACTATGAAAAGAGATTTTGTTTTGACTGCAAAGCATGTACTATTTAAAAATTTTGAGATATTATTTGTAATCAAAATATTTAGCGAATCTGTCGCCATGAATTGAAAACGGTGCTTAAGCTCAAATAAAAGTCTAATATTGTTTTGTAGTTTTAGTAGACTGTTGTTTGTGTGGTACTTAAATCTTAATACATATGTATGGGAATTGTACATGAATTTTGTGAAGCTACTATGCTAACTCCCAAATCCCCTGGTTAGCCGGAGCTACAGGCGTGAAGGACGAACATCTTCTTGAAGGCATCGGGACTGATGGTGAACTGGAACGGTGGTTCTCTCCCTCTCTTTGAAGTCGTGTGACCAGTATAAGCAAAGGGTGTAGGAGTGAAAATGGTTAGTATGACCAGAGTACACTTGATGGGTGCGAATCTGAAGGATCCTAATTCTTGCCCTTGGGTAAGGGACTGTGATTCAGGTT
Source organism: Clitarchus hookeri (assembly GCA_002778355.1). Lineage (NCBI taxonomy): Eukaryota > Metazoa > Arthropoda > Insecta > Phasmatodea > Phasmatidae > Clitarchus > Clitarchus hookeri. The sequence continues at coordinate 71,794 of NQII01000242.1, read as the reverse complement.
AGGCATAAGGCCTGGTTGTGTACAATTATCCCAAGTGGTCAGGTTGAAAGTTTTAAATGGCGTAAGCCGTTGAAAAAGTAATTTCACAGCCTTTGCACAGCTAGTGAAATAGTAAAATATGCGATTTTGAATTGCAACAAATCCTAGCCATAAGGGAGTAGCAAAGTTCACTGCGAAAACAACTATCTAGATTCTTTCACGATGTGCGTGGGTAAAATAAAGTTAACTGGTGTAAATCTCAAACTAGTGAGTCAAGTGTCCAGTGAGAAAATTCTGTTTTGGTTGGCAACCCCTAGTTACATTAAAATAGAAGTTTCTACAGGTTAAGAAATTTGTCTGGTTACACTGCAAAATACACGAAAGAACAGTTAGAATGGAGCCATTCAATTTTTTTATCTTGAGGTAAGGGTCCATGAAAAATTATTATGTTCAAAAACCACACAAAGTTTACAAGTGACAAGTTTATGGTTGTAAAAGGTTATACAATTCATTAAACAGTCTTAATTAACAATTAGGAAATTGAGAATGTGAAAAAGGTAAGTTACACAAAGGTAAACTATGAGTAAAAACATTAGTGCACCGTGGACATGCATTGTGCATGCGAGACAATCTGACAAGATTTTAACAGATTTAGGTAAATAAGGTACACAATGATAAGTGCATGAATTAGTTTGAGCGGCAAAAAAATGTTAGTGAAAATGCAGTTTAAGATGCTGAAAAGAGTGGTTGCGCAAAATGTTGTATAGAATGATCTATCCATGCAAGTGTAAAGTGCATTGCTAACATTAGTAATGAAGAAGAATTAAGAGTGAGCTAAATCATCTTGGTGTGAGGTGCTCTACCATACTATAGCAAAGTACAACAGTGAGGTGCACAAAAGTACTCAAAATGGTTGGCACACCAGTATGTACATACTCTCTCTCTGCTGGTCTACTACTTTACCTGTTCTTTAACTTTACTGGTTAATTTCTGGCTCATGGCATCAATTCTCAAATGGCAGTTAAGCTGCGTAACAGTTAGTGGTAAACTTCAGAGGAAATACAAAAGCAAAACAAGTGAACAACAGAAAGTAGAAACAATATAGTACATCCTTCATGACCCAGTGCATGTAGTGGATGCATAGCTAATGCCATGGCGTCAATACAGAAATCACCTGAACAGACAAGCAGTGCATTCCTGGTTGGCTTAGCTTGTAGCTTTATTAGGTAGCACACACTTGACTAGGGGGTACTTTGCTTTGAATTAATGTGAAAAGTAATTCGCTTCTGTATACATTTCCTACTCTAGCCTAACTTTGCTGCTTCATAAACTTAAATAGGGCAAACTACAAACTACAGCTACATTCACACTCACACGTGGGGGGGGCGGCGGCGGCGGGTGTGTCGCTGTTGAACTGCGTCACACACAGAGTGTTGGCTGGCTCTAAGCAGGTGAGGGTGCGAACACTNTAGGTAGCACACACTTGACTAGGGGGTACTTTGCTTTGAATTAATGTGAAAAGTAATTAGCTTCTGTATACATTTCCTACTCTAGCCTAACTTTGCTGCTTCATAAACTTAAATAGGGCAAACTACAAACTACAGCTACATTCACACTCACACGTGGGGGGACGGCGGGTGTGTCGCTGTTGAACTGCGTCACACACAGAGTGTTGGCTGGCTCTAAGCAGGTGAGGGTGCGAACACTTAATTCACAGCCTTTACTCTGCGCTGGCCAGCTGAAAAATGGCACCGTGGCATCTCCTTGTAGCGCCTGGGCCTCCCTTTGATGCTCGTGTGGCAGACCCATCACGGTTGCACACTAATCTGCGGTGGTACATAGCGTGGCTCAGCTGGTGACAGTGGGCCAGGGGTCACCGACATGAAGGTGGCAGCCTTATACAAGGGTTATTCGAAAAGTAAGGTCCGGATCGCTGTAGCTAATTGATTGTAACGCGCATGTGCACGACTCCCCGCATGCCTTGCTCGTCAAACGACTCCATTTGCATCAGTATTGTTGCAGTGTACTGTTTACAGTGTCAGTTCAAAATGTTTAAAACAATTGATCAGCCCGCAGACTGTGACCCACGGTCAGTGATTCGGTTTTTGACAGCAGCGGAAGTTCATTAACAGTTAAGTCAAGTCAAGTCAAGTGTATGGCCCCCAATGCGATGAGTGATAGAAAAATGTGTAAGTGGGTGAGTGAGAGCTTTCAAGGACGGATGGGATAATGTCCACGATGAACCGCGATCCGGCCAACCATCAGTGATCACACAAGATTTGGCCAAAGTCGTGGACGAAAAGATTCGTGAAGACCGGCGATTCACAATTTCAACTTTAGCATTGGAATTTCCGAATGTGGGTAAAGCAACTTTCCACAAAATTGTCTCTAAACATTTGCAATTTCACAAATTGTGCGCACGTTGGGTTCCCAGGTTGCTTACTGAGGAACACCAAATGAAAAGAATGGCTTGTGCTCTTGATTTTTGGACCGATATCATAAGGAAGGTGATCAATTTTTAGAGAAGATTGTCACGGGACGAGATGTGGGTTTCTCACATGACCCCAGAGTAAACTACAGTCAATGGAATGGCGTCACCTGACACCACCAGTCAAGGTCAAGCAGACAATTTCAACACGCAAGGTTATGGCAACCGTGTTTTGGGATAGACATCGAGTCTTGTTAGTCGAGTTTATGCAGCGAGGGACAACAATCAATGCAGCCGCTTACTGCGCTACCCTGACTAAACTTCAACGTGCAATACGAAATAAGCGACGTGGCCTTCTGACGTCTGGAGTTTTGTTGCTGCATGACAATGCCAGACCCCATTCTGCCATTTACATCCAAAATCTGATTCAGATCTTTTGGATGGGAACAGCTTGACCACCCACGATTTTCACTTGTTCCGCTACCTAAAGGCAAACGCTTCGCCACGGATGACGAGGTGAAAGAAGCAGTTACAGACTGGTTATCCTCACAGGCGGCAGACGTCTATGACTTAGGCATACAAAAGCTTGTAGAACTTTATGACAAATGTGGAAACTGTGTAGAAAACCAAATAAACATTTAAGAAATTTAATAAAAGTTTTTAAAAAAAAATTTGTGATGGTTTATGTTTTATAAGAAATCTGACCTTACCTTCCGAATAACCCACGTAGTTTACTAGCGAACCGGCCCAGCTTCGCCCGGGTACAATTGAGTTTTATAGTGATACTCTAATAAATAAATTGGGAAAAGACAATTCATTTGTGTGAAAACAAAAATATACTATGTTGGCCTAGGTTTTTAACTGATTGCAGCAACCCAAAAGGAAGGGCATATTTTTTACCCGAAAGCCAAGAAGAAGGGTATTGTTTTTGGAGTGTATCTGTGAAACTATCGCGTAGTTACCACATTTCCGCATCCCGGCATTAATGTATGAAAATCAAAACGTGAGTTCCATCAAGTTGTAGCATTAGAAAAAAGTGTACCTAGATATTACTTTTTGCACTTGGCTGAGGGATCTGAATCAATCACCATAGTTAAGCAACATTCCCAGCAGTACACATTTGGATGGGTGACCGTTCAGTGGCATAACATCTGAGCGCTTCAAGGCTCCGGATGTTATCGATTGATAGCAGTCGTTAAGCCATTTCAGAGGTCCTTGGGCGGCCTGATAAACTCCGACGCCAGAGGAAAAAAAAATTTTGGTCACGTTCCCAGCCGTTGCAAAACTACATTTTGTTGTTATCCCTCAGGAACCATACCATTTTCCAGGATAAAAAGGATTCTACGTCCTATTCCAGGACCTAAAGTACCTACATACCAAATTTCATAAAAATCTGTTGAGTGGTAACATGCCCACTCTCTAGTTAAAAACACAACAGTAATGGAAACATTTTTCTAGAAAAAAATTGGCATGTAACTGGTAAGCGCAAAAAAAATAAATATATATATATATATATAATTTTTTTTTTTACAAATAGGTTTTTATTTTAACAGATTCTGTGTGTGCGAGTCATGTTGCTAGGAATACAATGATAAAATTTGGCATACCTTGCTATTTTTAAATGAGTTAAAAGGGTTTGTAACGANAAAAAAAAATACTAGCTTAAACAATCTATAAAGATGAGAGGAAAGAACCATTCTTTTGCTGTAAATCACACAACAGATATGGATGCGAAGTATCTGTTACATTAGCAGTGTGTGTTTCTTGACAAGGATTCTATCTCTTCTACTTCCTCTACTGCTTCTAAATTCTGCAATCTGTAGGAAAGAATTTTTTTTTTTTAAAAGATAATTTTTTGCTTTTGCAACATGCAGTAACATGGTAAAGTTTATCACACAAATGCAACCCATATTTATAAAAATATAAATTTTACCTATTTTTCATTCTGTCCACATGCATCCATTACCAAGCATTGGGCAAATAATCCAAAATAAAATGTAATGTGAATAACTTTTTAACAAATACTGGGTGTTTATCAACAGTTCCTACTATTGGACAATGTATATACAGCAATTAAACCACACTTAATATAATATCTAACCTATATTATTTACTGCACAAGTTGTGCCCAACTGAGATGTCACTATGAACACTAGGAGAGTGTGAATAGGGTATTTTGATAGCATATTTTTGAATCAAATTGTAAAAGTTTTGAATAACGTGCAAATAGTTTTAGTGAATAGCTACCAGTAAACATTTAATTTCAGGTATATATAACAAAAATAAATATTAGTTCACTCGTCACACAACAAACCATTCCCACACAAATAATACTTGCATCTTCAAATTCAGGATATTCTTTATATATGATGTTATTCAGCATATATTGAGCTTAAAAAACATGTAAAATATATTAAAAAACATGTAAAATATATCCATTAACAAATAATGTACTCTCTATATATATATATATATATATATATAGACACACACACACTCTCTCTCTCTCACTCACTCACTCACAAATATTATGTAGTTATATTCATTTTTATATATAGGATGGTTCTGAGCTACTGGTGCAAAAGCTGAGCAAAATTAGATCGAAAAAGTAATACGACAAATGTCGTACATTAACTAGTAAGGGAGGTAGCTACCCTTGAAAATCGTTATTTCAAATGGTTCTACCAGACAATAATGAAACCTACATGAAATGAAAGGGCCATTCTGTGAATGTTTTCTTTAACCTGGGAACAGTTGTGCACATATATTCATACGTAAAAGATAATTCACAGAACCCGTATCACCCCTTTCTCTCGGAACCAACACCAAACTGGGGATTCGCGAAAAAATTGTGATAACTATACCCTATGTGAATCATCAATTGGTAGTAATTCCATTCCCCTGAATATACCGGCGGTAAGGGCACGGGAGGTGAGCTTTGAAATTGCACATGAGAACAGCGGTTCGATAGATAGTCTAAAAGGAAAAAACATTTACAAAGACAGTTGTTTTCTGACGTGCATAGTTTACACATAATAAAATAAGGCATGTAAGCATATGGTTCGGATGCGAGTAGTTCATGCACAATGAAAATGAACTAAAACTATTGTTATTCGTATTACAATCAAAAGGAAATCAACTAAACATGTTTTTCTGGTGTTCATACCTAGTTTACATACAATCAAAAGGATGTCGGGATGTACTGTAAATACTGGTATGGTTTGAGAGAACCACTATGAACGTGGAACACTCATTCGGACACATCACGCTTCATAAGTGTTCGAAATGTCGACCAGCCTGTATCAGACACGACTCGGCTCTCCTTCTTATGTACGCAGTTGCTCGGTGGACATCAGCACAGATGAGAGATACACATGTTGCTCTGATTCTGTCTTTCATGACTTCCCTCGTCGTTGGACGGAAAAAGTGAGCAGGACAGCCACAGTGTTAATCGCAGAGCGAGAGGGACCTCTTCGATCAGCTGATACAAAATATCCNAAATACTGGTATGGTTTGAGAGAACCACTATGAACGTGGAACACTCATTCGGACACATCACGCTTCATAAGTGTTCAAAATGTCGACCAGCCTGTATCAGACACGACTCGGCTCTCCTTCTTATGTACGCAGTTGCTCGGTGGACATCAGCACAGATGAGAGATACACATGTTGCTCTGATTCTGTCTTTCATGACTTCCCTCGTCGTTGGACGGGAAAAGTGAGCAGGACAGCCACAGTGTTAATCGCAGAGCGAGAGGGACCTCTTCGATCAGCTGATACAAAATATCCTCTAGGAAGTCTGCATAAACGGCATCATTCAATTGCCCTTCAAAAAAATATGGTGCTATGAGACAAGGTCCGAGAAGGGCATACCAAGTGTTAAGGCTCCACACATACTGGGTATCCACTTGACGGAGCCAATGCAGATTGACTGCAGATCAGTAATGGGCATTATGTATATTAACGTCACCATTACTCTTGAATGTGGCTTCATCAGTCCACAAACTGATGCAATGGAAAGCACAGTCCTTGCTCAGGTACCAGTTGCAGAAATCAAGTTCTTGGTGCAGCTGTACAAGGTACAGATGTAAATGATTATATCAGCAAGGATTCTCCACACTGTACTTTGAGACAATCCTGAGTCACTGGTAATCCTCTGTGTAGAATCAAGAGGATTAGCTACCATGGCAGCAAGTACATCAACAGTCCTCTCGTCTCTCACAGGTTGTCTGATGCAATGTTTGTTGCGTGTCGGTTGCACTAGCCCGGTTGTGCGCATGCGACATGCAAGATGCTGGAAGACATTGTACGAGTGATGGACGTGCTGTGGTATCTCTCTGCAGACAAACAGGCAGCAGTTCCGACAACATTCTCCTAATATCATCAGCATGTCAAATGCTTCTTCGTTTGTAAACAGCATTCCATTCTGAAAGCAACACAACAGACCGACAATGTCTGACACTGAAACAACACGCACAATTAATGGTTGCAAAGCCTTTAGTTCCTGTAAGTTGTAGATGGCGTATCTGCTTGCTGCATAGTGCTACATTATTCTCAGCGTTTGCTCAGGAACAGTCTAATACCTACTGCATGAGTCTGCAGTAAGGCACGCAGGCCACTGCTAGTATCACTCCAATCGGAAATACTGTAATGGCGCACATTGTGTATCTGACGTGCATAGTTTATGCACAACCTTTCATAAGTGGATAAACTTAGCTGTTATTAATAGACTGTTCCAAACAAAAGCAGAGAATAAGGCAGCAATAAGCTGCAAGCAGATAAGCCATCTACCACTTACATGAACTGCAAGTTTTGCATGCAAGTAAACTGTAAATCGAAAATATGTTCATTCAGACAGTCATTCATTCATTCATTTTACATTGCATGTAAGACAGAATCAGAGCAGCATGTGGATCTCTCATGAGTGCTATTTCTTCAGCACTTAAGAAGTTCTTGTATTTAGGATGCAAAATCGTTGCTAGATTGTGAGTTAATGTAATGCCCCATTTATCAGCCAGAATTGGTGCTATCTTCAATTTGCGAGTGAACTCACTCTCACATTCATCTTAGTTTGTTTTGAGGAAGGAGAGACATTTCAATTTTCACACCACTGCCCAGTACAGAGTGGCCATTTGGAAGCCTCGAGTTCATCTGATGCAGATTTGAATGGTGTTAGGAAGGTAATCATATCCCTCAGCCTGTTTTCATCAATCGAATCAATCCATTTTTGTTGGATTTTCTCCATCAGAATTTCAGTCCTTCGAGTGCGAACTGATGGATTCAAACATAGTGAGTTTGCTGTTCTAGCGTGTATCTGTGTCTCCTTTCAGTGACTTGTTGAGCCAATTTTGAAGGCCAGATATTTTGAAATACGTAACGAGTGCGCGGCACGAACGTATTAATNTTCAATTTGCAAGTGAACTCACTCTCACATTCATCTTAGTTTGTTTTGAGGAAGGAGAGACATTTCAATTTTCACAACACTGCCCAGTACAGAGTGGCCATTTGGAAGCCTTGAGTTCATCTGATGCAGATTTGAATGGTGTTAGGAAGGTAATCATATCCCTCAGCCTGTTTTCATCAATCGGATCCATCCATTTTTGTTGGATTTTCTCCATCAGAATTTCAGTCCTTCGAGTGCGAACTGATGGATTCAAACATAGTGAGTTTGCTGTTCTAGCGTGTATCTGTGTCTCCTTTAAGTGACTTGTTGAGCCAATTTTGAAGGCCAGATATTTTGAAATACGTAACGAGTGCGCGGCACGAACGTATTAATNAAGTGACTTGTTGAGCCAATTTTGAAGGCCAGATATTTTGAAATACGTAACGAGTGCGCGGCACGAACGTATTAATTCTTGGACATCACCATCATCATGCTCTTCATCTCCTTCGGGCATGGTGTGTACCAATACTGTGTTGAGTATGTGTGCTGAGCATGATAGTCTTTTAAATTGACGAGCTTGTAATGATGCAATATATTAATTATCGGGATTTGAAGTTAAAGCAGTGGGAGTTCGATTATCTTGGTATAATGTTTATCGGGCATATGTTTGCAGTTTCAGGTAATCTTGGCCTTATTAGCGTCACAATTTATCGATAGAAGCTTTTCAGGCTGCGTCGACAATTTTTGTTTTGGAAACTTTGGATTATCTTTTACCGGCAATGCAGTTCGGCTGGCGTGGGAAAAGAATCTGATACCCTTGCGAGAGGAAGGTGGATAGGCACGCGGCAACAAATACTCCATGTGTATATCGCCCGGTAATGGTGAAGGACCAACAGTAGACAATAAGCACTCGTTGAGGCCGCGTCTGGCATGGCAAGTAACCCCCACACTGGCAAACTTTTACCTGCTCGTTTATTTCTCTGCCGGTGTGGAAGGTTGCTACCTGTATTTTCTTCTTGTGAGGTCACTTTTCAAGATGTGAATAAATAAACAAACCACTGCGGCGCTGTTATTTCTTTCTGTTTGTTTGTGAAACCTGTTCGTACTCTGCATACAGGACGATTGTATGAGAACTGTTTTATTAAGGACTTGACTTTATTTGTTTGGTGCCTGTAAAGTTTCATGTTGTTACCAATTGAGCTAACCGAGCTGTAATTTACATCTGTTAGACGAGATGGTGGAACGTTACAGGCTGCTACAATGTTAGATCCCCTGTCTGTCACAAATACAATATTGTCCACAACATAATATAAATCATACAAACGCAACACTTTCACGAACTCACTCTTGATATTTTCTCCAGTATTTCTCATATAACTGTCAAATTCTCTTGTGCACAACACGCGATCTTCAAGTTTCTTGTTTAAAATATAATGTGGAATCACACCCAAATAATTAATTTTCTTGTACGAATCACTCCAGAGATCCAGTGTTATTGCTCTGCCGACATTACTAAAAAGACACGGTATTTCCTTCGATGTGCTTTCTTGGACAATATCAGCAGTTTTCTTCAAATTCCTGGATATTGTAGTAGGGTGGGGTGGTAGCTATTCAGCACTTACTGTACTGTGTTTAGCTCCTACAGTAATGAGGAACTGCACCGCCATTTCAATAAACACTTTTCCTGATGCAATTTCAAATGGCAACATGTCTTTAGACACAAATTTTACAAGTTGGTTTATCGCTTGTGACTTCAAATTTGTATATACTTCAGGTTTTTTTACATCTGCTTTGAGGTTTATAAAATTGTTATGCTTTCCTGGTTGTAATTTATTGAAATTGGAAATGGTGGAAACCAGCATTTTTAAAGTCGTACAGTACTATGCAGCACACAGCTATTTTACCATGAAAATACAACAGTCACCACTGAAAGTGTCACAGAGCCAAGTTGCGGACCATAAGACTTGGCACCAGTTCAGTGGCTTTGAGTAGATAGAGGCAGCATGGAGTGTGATGCATACCACTCTTATCGCTCCCACACATCTTGGCCTCAGACTGTGCAAAATACATCTTGTTTGAAACATCCTCAATCACAGATGCACTGGTTGTGTTTTGTGTGTTGCATTTTATTCAAAGCATTTTCCATTTCACAAAAAATAACTTATGTAGGTAAGTGCCAGCACTGACCTTGCTGCCGGCAACTACCCCAATACATCAGCATGCATAAACGACTCGAGTTCTGTCTGACTCGCATATCATTGGCACCACTTAGGCGGCCTTATTTTTGGGGAAAAATACACGTGGATAAATAGTGAAAATGCTAATATTCTTAAACTTGTGCAAAGTTAAAACTGTTTCCAAAGGAAAAGAAGACATTCCACAACCAATAACATAATGATAAAATTTTTTTCAATTGGATAATTTGAAATTGCATTATTTAAAGTTAACAACTTCAGTCGTGAGCATTTTGAATTATCAAGGTTTTATTGTACTCTGTCTAACACCAGTAAATTAAGAAATGATATTGACTGTGTACTGTTTTAGAAACAGTCGCAGAATATGCTCTTTCCTGAGGTACCCCCGTCTGTTTGTTGTCCTGCACTATTGTAAAGTTGTGGTTTTTCAGGTTTTATTATTGTCTTTTTGGTTTAGGATTATTTGGTTGTGGTGGCTAGTCATTAATATAAATTTCAGATTAAGATTTAGAGGTTATATATTTATTGGTTCTTAGAAAGTAGTAAGTATTGAATTTTGTAAATTACGTCAAAATAAAGAAAAGTGTCCTGATTGGCTCTCATCTCGCCATTGCTGATTGAATGTGGCATGGTAAGCCGACGGCCAGCAGGACACAGGTACCAAAAATTGTGTGAAAAAAATTTTTTTTTCCTTTAGCAGAAATAACGCTATCACGTGTATGTGCAAATAATTAAAAAAGATATAATATAATGTAATTTTGAAGAAGTAACGCCATCACTGCCGAGAATGAACGTGTATGTGCAAATAATCATAAAGATGAGATAATATAATGTAATTACTGCAATATGTTTTAAATTTAATCATCGATAATGAAAACTGAATAATATTTGTTTATTTGTTTTGAGAATACTAATGAGTTAATAAAAAAAATTCAGAACAGAATTTTGGAATCCTAATTGAAGAGAAATGTTACACCATGTCCGCATAGAAAGACTACTCACTGTTCCTCTTGCTCGAGACTGTGAAGCATCTGGAAGCCTGGTTTGAGTGATGGCTGCAGTTGGTCTGCAACACTATCATCTGCCAGAGCTGGGAAGTGGATCTCGGGGATGTCGCCTTCTCCTTCATCCACTTCCATCATTGTACTTCTGTAGCACAATCACAAATATCCAAGAAATAACAGGACATGAATATTTCATGAAAATATTTATTGATGAATAATTAACACAAAGACAGAAAAATGATTAAAAAAAAATTAATAAAATATTTTGGAGAAAGATTTTATTGCTTCCATACTGATTTCATGATGGCGGTGTGACACCTTTTTTTCCCCAGGTACCAATGAACTCTCTATACTTTGTCCAGTAAGACATTCCACCCAGGTGTTACTTGGCTAGCTGGATCCAGTCTAAGAACCAGGAAAAAGGTTTTCCATAAACTGCTTCTGGAATTACATTATCGCTAACCCTATTTCAGTCCAGAAAATTCCACGCTTGTTTGCCCCTCAACATACGATAGTTAAGATGCGACACTTTACATTTGTAAATCATGCCCACAAGATATTTGTGGCTCATCTTTCTACCCCAGACAACTAAAATTTAATCTTTGTGGATAGATTCCACGTTGAAAGTGACAGGCTTTAATTAGACATAGTTTCTTATGTTTCTCCTAACCGTGTGACAAATCAGCCACATAAGTAATGAATTGAAAATAAATATAACTTAATAAAAAACTTTTACACCCTTTAAAATATACAAGATAACAAGAAAGTTTCACAAGCAATTAATTAAAGTTATATATATACAGTAGAATCCCGATAATTCGTATTGTCAAGGGACTGAATGTTAAATATGAATTATTGAGATATTCAANACAGTAGAATCCCGATAATTCGTATTGTCAAGGGACTGAATGTTAAATATGAATTATTGAGATATTCAAATTAGCACGATTACCAATAATCGGGAGTAAAAAAAGAAAATAATACATAATAACGAGATTAATGCAAATTTGCATTAATATGTAATGATAAACGCATGGCTACATATTATGTATACATATGTATATATAAATCAATAATTACATCAATAAAAAACACATTAAAATTTATGTTTAAAAAAAATCTGTAATTTTCTTTTGGTGCAAGCCTTGCAGACGGGTATTGTCGATGGCTTTGTCAAGCATGTTCAAAGCAGAAAATACTTCATCGCCAACGTCTGATTTCGCTAAGAAATGGCGCACGTTGTTGATGTATTGTTTAGCCACTTTAGGTGTAATTGTCGGCACATCATCTTCGTCATCACCATCACCATCAATATCCTGAGATGAAGCCACAATTTCGTCATCAGTTAGAATCCCCGCTACCGCTAGGCCATCGTCAAAATGGACGAAATCTTCAAACGTTATAGAATTTTCTTCATTTTGAGGAAGACGATTCCAATTCACAGGGCATTCTAAGTCTTGTTCAGTAACTGCTGATGAAAGTTCCACCTTCGTGAATCCACAAGCACGAAAACAGTTTTTTATTGTGCTTTCGCTAACACTTTGCCACGCCTTGTGAGCAATGTTCATGGCTGAAAATAAGGTGATTTTATGATCCTTCCCATCCTCGATGCTGTCAAGGAGTTGCATCACTACTTCCTTGCGGTAAAAGGTTTTGAACGTTTTAATTATGCCCTGGTCTAGAGGCTGCAGCTTAGAAGTAGTGTTGGCAGGCAAAAACACAACATTAACATGACTGAGCGGTGGGGTATTGTTGTGGGCCGTACAATTATCCATGAAAAGTAGAATTTTTCGCTGCCTTTTCTCCATATCAGCATTCACTGATCGTATCCATTCCTTGAATAATTCGCCCGTCATCCACGCTTTTTTGTTTGCACGATAGGTCATCGGAAAAGTTTTTATGTTTTTAAAACATCTTGGTTTGGCTGATTTGCCTATCATGAGCGGTCTTAATTTCTCAGATCCATCCATGTTGACAGCCAACAATATGGTTACACGTTCTTTACTATTTTTTTCCGCCATGACACTTTTCTTCCTTAAAACACATTGATCGGTCGGGGAGACACTTATAAAATAACCCCGTCTCATCGGCATTAAAAATGTTGTTGGGCTCATAAGAATCGATTATTTCTCCCAATTCGATATTTTCACTCAGAACAAACGTCGGCCGATACACTCGCACTTTCCCCACTAAGCTTCTTAAATTTTATGCTGTGCCTTTTTTTAAACCTATCAAACCAACCATCACTCGCACGAAAGTCTTTAATTCCCATTTTTTCTGCGAAAACTTTTGCTTTTTCTCTTAAAATGTTTCCTCCAACTGGTACATTCGAATTCCGTGCTTGCGCAAACCACTTTTTTTAAATTCTCTTCTAGTTGTGGATACTCACCAGTCTTAAAGCGCTTTACTTTGCTGTCCGATGTCTGGGAGGCGATTTTGTCCTTGTTCTTCAGAATTGACGTTATTGTGGAAGGAGGAACGTTATAACGTTTGGACACGCCAATTTGTTTATCACCACCGGCCACTGCGTTAATGATTTCTTTTTTTTCTCTAATGGAAAGACACTTTTTAGCTCTTTTCGGAGGCATAGTTAAGACCGAACTGACTAACTTTTCACTCGCTCTGCTCCTTCCTACCCTCTCATAACCGTAGACCAGACACCAAGGCGCCTCTTAGTTCTGGGAATCACAAACACATAGTCTCACAGCCTACTCTGCGTCATTACCTGCCCTTCAAACCCTCCTACGTCCCACAGTACCCTTCCGGTCTTTTTTACCCTGCCCGAATTGCATAAAACTAGAGCTGGTGTACAGTCTAGGGTTAAAAACATTACGAGTTAACGAGATTTTTAAGTTGGAAATAAGAATTATAAGACGTTTTAATTGAGCTCGAGCACCAAAATAAATACGTATTATCGAGGGGACCGGAATGAATTGTTTTTTTTACGAATTAAAGGGATTTTCTCAAGGGACCGACAGCTTTGCACGAATTAGCGGGATATACGAATAATCGGGATGCAAAATATTGGGATTTCCCTGTGTGTCTCTCTCTCTCTCTCTCTCTCTCTCTCTCTATATATATATATATATATATATATATATATAAAAAACACACACACAGTGAATATTTTTCGGGTTTATATTTTCATAGTGTGAAAACGTAGTGTAAGTCTCCTATTCTTTTTTACACAGTGGTGCTGGGGTGCTTCACCTGTGATATTTCGACATATTTTTTTTACTCTGAAATGGTTGTATGCCTTGTTGGAAACAAAACAATTTTTTTTCCGTTTTTGAGACGTTACTGTTTTGTTTACGCTCAAAAAATAATGATTGTAATTTGTTTATTGAAGCCTTCTGTTTACCATTTATTAGGTACTGATACGAATAAATAGAACTTTGGCAGTTTTATGTATATAGGATTTTGAACACCTTCTGAAAAATAATATGTTACCAAAATGAGTGTGACGAAGAAGAAACAGTATTCCCAATATTTCCATGGCAAATTTTTCAAAGGAATTTCCGTGTGTACTGAAATCTGATGAGGGAATGTGCTTTGCTTTCTGCAGTGTGACTTAAATATTGCGCATGGCGGGAAAACAGATTTATCAACTCACNATGAGGGAATGTGCTTTGCTTTCTGCAGTGTGACTTAAATATTGCGCATGGCGGGAAAACAGATTTATCAACTCACGTTAAGTCGAACATTCTAACAACATGAATAACTTACTGGAAAACAGAAAAATCAGGTTGTTTTTTTCGTAACAGTAGCAGTGACAACAGTGTCGTAAGATCAGAGCGTCTGTTTACAAGTTTTTTTGCTAGAGCACACCATCCCATTTAGTGTACCGGACCACGCTGATAATTTATTTCGGAAAATGTTTCAGAANTTTTTTTGCTAGAGCACACCATCCCATTTAGTGTACCGGACCACGCTGATAATTTATTTCGGAAAATGTTTCAGAATTCTGAAGATGCAAAGCGATATGGATGTGGCAGGACGAAAACAACAGCGATTGTTGGAGAAATGGAGGAAACTACCAGGAAAGGAATGGTGGAAGATTTGCAAATTGGACCGTATTCCGTAGCTACCGATGGCTCCAACGACTCAGATTCCAAGATATATCCGCTGGTCACGACGTATTTGGATAAAGAAGCACAGACTATTGTATCATCTGTGCCGTCCTTACCAGAGCTTAAAGGCAACACAACAGGTAGATATATTGGTGAGTTAGTTCTTAGTGAACTAGAACGTTTGAATGTACCTGTCAGTCATCTAATAGCATTTTCAGCAGACAATGCGCCAGTAATGATGGGAAATAAAAATGGAGCGCTAGCATTTTTGAAAGAAAATCAATAAAAATTAGTAGGCATAGGATGCGTATGCCAGCTTATAACTTTGGCTGCTGAAAAGGGGGTCTGCTTGCCAACCCATCAAAATTGATAAAATTCTAAAAGATATGTATTACTACCTTGAAAAGAATGCAAAGTGCAGAGATACCTTAAAAAAGTTTCAAGTATTGCATGGAGAAGAGGCCAGAAAGGTACTAAAACATGTCTGCACACGATAGTTATCCCTAGGCAAAAGTTTAAGAAGAGTCGTTGAAATGTGGGATCCATTAGTAAGTTTCTTTAAAGGACAGGTGCTTGCACAGAAACAAAGTCATTGGGATTGTTTTCAGGATTCTAAACAAATTTGTTAACTTATGGTCAGACTGGTGCTCATGAATTGGTGTCATGTTCCACAGATTTTGGTAATAAAAATCAAAACAGAGCCGGAATGGAAACCACAAGCAGGATTTCAAAAAAAGAGATCAATTCCTACAGATAGTGACCCATCTTCAAGCAGCAAAAAATTTCCACATGGTGTAAAAGGAAAAGAGCTTAGAAGAAATGCTACCTATTTATGAACTACTCATCTCCACTCAATAAAGCTCTGTGTTTGTTTTTATTGAACGCTATTCCAGTGTTCAACAAATATAATGTCATTTTGCAGCCCAACAAATCCATGTGTTACATCAATTAATGAGTGATTTATTGCAAGAATTGATGGTGAAATTTGTGAAACCAAATGTTCTTAAAACTTCTGCCTTGCTAGAAGTTAATGATCATTTCACTGAAAATCAGTGGCAGGACAATGATTTTGTAATTGGTAGTGCAACATCTGACAAGGTGAGTTTATTGACAGAAAAAGATAAGAAGTTTTGTTTGTCTGTCAGAAAGTATTTTGTCTCCTCTTGTGATTAAATAGTCAGCAAATTTCCATTCAGAAGTGAAGTTGTAAAGAAAGTGAGTGTTGACAAATTCCAGAAGTCAGTTTCTGCAATGCTATAAACGTGCTTCACAATCAATTCTCCCTTCTTCAGCTGGATCATTTAACCTGCCTGGTTAATACTGAAAGTACAGAAGGAGAAATGTGGGTACAAATATCAGCAATGTCAAGTATTGGTGGGAAACCTAAGTACGACAGGCAATGTAGCGTTATTCTGGGAATTTTAACCATACCACATAGCAATGCTGAATGTGAAGGTGTGTTCAGACTTGTCAAAAAGAACAGAACTCAGTTTCGTTCTTTAATGTCAAATAATGTCCTTGAAAATGCTTCTATTATTAAGTGCAATAAGTTACTGAAGAAGAAGTGTTAGGAACAGACATTCAGCGACATATTACTGCAAAAAAAGGAACTGTTAAAATCCCTAACAAGTCAGAATGACTGAATTCCTTGAAACACAGTGAATTGTTTTTGTAGTATTAATGAATATTATAATCTTATTTATATTATTTCTTGTACAGTATGTACTTAAAACTGTGAAATTCCTTAAAAGCAAGATTGTCTAATTTTCTAGGAACTATAGAAAACGGTTTTGATAGTGTTGGTTTCTGTGGACTTCAATTTATTTGAATATGAATTTTCTTCTGATTATAAGGTGAGTGAGAAATATTTATTTATTGTATTCATTCAACCCTGTATTAAGTGTTCTCATGCGTTTGAATTGAGATCTTGTGCTTCAAAAGATTTTAATAAACATTTGAAGCCACTTAGCTGTTTAATATAGTCAGGGTGCCTGGAGTGAATTTATAACAAAAAAAAAAAAAACCCTTTCTTTCTTTATTTGAATTGCTGTGCATTATTTAAGAAAATTTTATAATTTTGAAATGTCTTCCTAATTTGAATTTCAGAAAATTGGCAAATATGTATATATAATAAAAATAACTGCCATTTCACTGATAAAACAGCAAACTGTTTCCAAATAAATAATACCTACATATTCAAGTGCAGTATATCATTTTTACAACATGATTTTCTGCTTATTGAACTTAAAAAATATGCTCCCAACTGTAACTATTAATACATAATGTATATCCTACATACATATTAACGGTTTTTACATGAAATATGAAAATATCAATTGTGAGAAAACTATGATAATGTGTATGCATAACTGCAGAATTGTGGTTGACAGAAAATAGATCAAAGTTCTTTACAATAAAAATAAATGATTTTATCATGGGAAACTATTTCCTTGGTGTTGCAGTTTTATTTTCAGAAATCATCAAGTTCTATTTTCAAGTGGTCAAAACTGTTTATGACATGCATGGAACTGTGAAGTTTAAAAGGCATATTTTTGCAGTTGAATTGGTTAACAGAGTCTGCAAACACTGTGGTTGGGTGCTTACTGTTGCAATGCTATTTGCTAACATACTGAAAACTCTTTGTAGGTATTTTCAGTTACTTGCTACCACAATCGTGAGTTGGTAACATAATTTGTTTACCATAAGTTGTATTTTAGTATATGAAATACTTTATATATGCAAATATTTTGTTGTAAACGCTTGTAACTGGTACAGCCCTCTACTACTGATGCTGTTAGTTCGCTTTCCACCATAGAGCGATCTCGCTGACTACGCAGAACCAATCTCCGTGTCCCAAAATTAAACTGCTTTGTTGCCACAACATGACTATCATAAATTATGTAGATAGGATTTGATGTTAGAACACTGTTTAGTAAACAAGTGCTATGAGATGTTGGTATACTTCCTCTTACAAATTTGTAATGCAGTTTGATTCAATCCAAATTGGTTAAAAGTATTTAAGTAATTAAGATGTGGCTTTGACAGTTGTGTTGGTTTGGAGTAGGTCAATGTTGGGTACATGTGCTGAAGACGAAGAATCAGTTTACCTAATCTTAAGTCTATGCTTTTCATCACAGCTATGACTCGACGCCATGTTGGTATTGTTTATGTCTACAGAGTCACTGTGGTATGCCCTAAACAATATACCGAAATTGTACGCTTAATGTGTTTGCAGAAATAAAACGCTATAATTTCCCCGGAATTACGAAAACAAACATTTGTGCGTTTGTCACACGCGGCAATGTGGCATACGGATAAAAGTGATACAAAGATGTTTATGTTTTGGACCACATTAACATAACCTTTCCATGACCATTTCTTTAGCTGCCAACATTAGAAAAGCAAAAATATACCCTATTTACGTAAATGCTACAATAAAAAAAATGTGCGTGTGATGATTTCTTGTAATAATTCTGGATTTTATCACGTTTATAAACAAGATCTAATGACAGTTGATATTCTGCCTCATCAAATAGCAAAAATTAATAAAAACTAACAGTCTTCATGATCAGTAAAGGTCCAGCTCTAATAACTATGGAATAAAAGTTTAAATGAACGACTTCAAATGAGGAGGCATATGATGTCAAACAAATAACCACTTGAAATGGGAATGTAAATTATTAAAATTTTTGCTTAAGATATTAAAATTTTGAATGTGAATAATTCGTAAATTACTATTTGGAACTATTCAAATTTTTGCATATTTACACACCCCTAATAGCCAGTATGTTAGTTGCCCTGATTCCTTGTGGTACGGACAAAAAGAACCCCTGTGTGTTGTAATCAGAAACCATAGCCTACAGTGAAGGAGTGTATTGGAATCAACTTGTTAAGTTTCCATTCTCCACATGGACTGGTAGGTTATAAACAGTGTGTGGCCTTGGTAGAGCAGGGAGGAACACTTGCCCTGTCCCTGATCAAGAGTATAATAAAATTATGAACTTGTACAGACAATCAATTTAACAGCTGTATAATACAGTACTCTACATTGGCCAAATAAATGTCAACATGTGTTTGTGCAAAAAAGGAATCTGATTCATTGATGCGATAATTTCATTTATGTTGCTAACTTTTCTTTAAAAATTAATTTTTGCTCCCATGAGACATAAATCCTGGCTAAACCCATGCAGCAAGTGCAGATGGTTAGAGGTCAAGTAGTAAGAATAGCAATTTCTTCATTGTGTTAAACACAAATTGTCCTCGTTGTGTTATCTTGACACGGGTAACAAACTGTGCCAGGCTTTCAATTCTTGTGCCATTTGGTGGGTCACACAATTTGGAACTGTATGGTACAACTATCCTTGACAGGTTATCTCAAGTTAATAACCTTAGCCAAAGGGGTTGCAGAAGGAATGGCTGGTGAAATGTGAGGTCTTGAGAGCAGGTGAGGGTGAATGAAGTGATGTGGAAATGGAGTAGCACCGCAATGCAAGGGCAGGGGAAATGGGATATCAGAGAACGCAATGCAAGGGCAGGAGAAATGGGATATCAGAGAAAACCTAACGACCAGCGGCATCGTCCAGCACTATTTCCATGTGGGAAAATCCATGAGTGACCCCACAGGGAATCGAACCCTATTCACCTTGGTGGTGGTGCACCTAGTCGCTACACCACCACAGCCAGATGTTTCTGTGGGGTCAGAGTCAACTTGTTTTTAACTCCTACAATATACCTAGCTCTAAATGAGTATCCACCAACATTGTCACTCAATGACGATGTGTTGCAATTTTTGGTGTTATTTTGACTATTTTATGGGTGTCTATCTTTAATTATTTATTACCTAGCATAAAATATACCTCTAAAAAATATGAAATAACTTTTCCTTCAGTTAGATTACATCATTTTGGTCATGTGACACAAACAGTGAAAATAGAAACAAATGGAAAGGCAAAAATCTATGGTATTACTTCCTTCTGCTTTCACTTCTCTTATGGAATTTGAAACTAAAGAAATGAAGAGGAGCCACTATACCTAGGTAAGTTGTCTCCCACCACCTTCACAAACTCTGCTCGCAGTTCAGCGTATGTGTTTGTCAAATCCTGACAAATCTGAACTTCCTTCTGGTGGTACAGTATGACCCTGTTCTGATAAAAATCATGCAGTGTTGTCATGCTGCCAATCTTCGTATCGTGGAATACACGTTCCAAGATATCCTGTCACAATAAATTAAATTAAATTAAAAGAGAGCAACAAAACTATGTAACAGAGATGGAACGGTTGAACTCAGGATTTGTTGAATCCCTCAAACTTAAGGGAGTCAATAATCCAAATATTCAAGACAGGATTCAACCTTCAAGAAGTTCAGATTAACTATTTGTAACCAAATATTTTCATCTCTCTTTGTCACAGATAGAAAAAAAAAATGCTTTAAAGAAAAAAAATTTAAAATTTTTTATAACATTTTTTACTGCTATTTGTGGAATGGGAAGAAATGTACATAAACAAATTATTTATTAATGTGACAAAATGACACACAAATATTGTTACCATAATACTACCATGAAACCTGTCATCTAACATGATGTGATTTGTGTTTTTGCTAATGTTCATTATAAATTTCTTAGCTTATCTGGCCTAGTACAATTATTTTGTACATAGTGCAATAAAATGCTCCAGTTATTTTTTCTTTAATTACTTAAATAACCTGTTATACTATAGATTTTATATTAATATTAACTATTTGTTTAGTTAAACTACCTCTGACTGTACATATTGCCATATAAAATTTAATATAAAAGATTACCATACTTGTTAAGGTATGATAAATACTTGTTATATTGACTTATGTTACACATGAGATTTCAATCTATCTTCTGCGATTACTACAAGGTTTGGTAACATACACAAGTGACAGGATAGTTTTTTTTTTAATTTTCTTGATTTATGTTATTATTTTGTAACATATATATTGAATTAGTACTGAGCTATCAAACACGATATCAAAATAATTGAACATATTGAATTATTAGAGAAAATATCTTGTTTCCTGAATGTGAATATTCTTCAATAGTTTTCATCATGTGGCACAAGTCACAACATTTCTTCCTTCCCAAAACAGCTGGGGAATACATCACCATTTTCTGTTATGTAATTGTTTCAAAAAGGGAGCAATTCACTTAAAAGAAACACGTTAAAAATAAGATATAGCCTGTTCTTACATGGATAATTTGACGTAACGTAGCAAGCAGACAACAAATAATGCTCCCCAGTTCACTTTAAGACTTGTTTCCGCAAAAAGGAATATGAATGTTTTAATGTCTTGTGTACAGTGACACCTCACATGGACACCCTACTTAATGGGTTCTACTATTGTTGGCCAGCATCAGTGCTTCACCCCCTCCCCAGACGGCTGGGAAGCAGGCTTCTTCAACTTGATAGGGTTACTTTTAGGTGCAGAGATGGCAGGTTTTGGAACCTCAGTCCTTGGCATTGAACTCGGGGAAGTGCGTTGGTGAGTGTAGGTCTTGTTGGAACTCGTGATGGGGTGTAGCTAAGAACCCAGTTCAGGCGTCTGACCACCTTGTCTGCGGCTGAGGGCCAACTTGGAGCTACTGGCTTCTTTGGTGGTGTGGAAGGTAGCAGCGATAAAGCACGTGCGACGTGCCAAATCAGGTTCTTGTGTCCTCTGGTAGAACTGGTGGCAGCACCCCTCTGTCGAGCAGCTTCCTCCTCCTTTCAAGTATGGACCTGGCTGGCCCCAGTTCCCTACTCTCCAGTCCTCCAACTAGGACTGGCCCTAACTTGGCTCCAACCCAGCCCTGTGGCGTGGCATATTGGGTGAAGGTATGGAGAGGTGGACAGTGGGTGTTCCATAGAGGTAGGCACGGCCTGTTCTACTGGTCTCCAGCAAGTGACGTGGGGGGCGGAACTTCGCCAGCAGACCCAAGCACTTGACAGAAGACGTCAGCAGCAGGATAGCCCCTATCCTGCTCGTGTTTCTCAGGAAGGCGAAACATAGCCATAGATCCAAGCACCGCATAGAGATGGTTCTCCCTGAAGGCGAGATTGGGAACAGTGGCTTCGTCTCATGATTACTCCTGCAAGAATGTAAGTTGTTCTGAAGATAGCAGGAGCAAGGTAGAGAAGTAAAGAATGCTGGGAGTGATAACCAAGTTTGGATTATGTCTGTTTATTGACTGATCAGTAAACACACATAAACCAGCCTGTAACTATACTAGGGCCTGATCTTAGGATGCCAACCAGAGAAATGCCTAGTCTCAGTAGAAGCAATTTCAGTACTTTATCTCACCTTCTACGATCCCAATCGGAAATTATTTTGCAACTTTTTTTAACACTATTTACGTAAAATAAATAAAATGAGCATGCACATGTATTGTGAATACAATTATTAGTACGCAACAAAATAAATTTAGTGAACATTTAACTTACTCTTAAACAGCCGTACAATAAATTCCTTTTCAAAAAGTTTTCAGTTCTCTTTTTCCCTAATATTGACCAACTAAAGTCAAATTACTTTTTTTAAATTAGTCTAACATACACTTTTAACACCTGTGAGTTAGCGCACACACTCTCACTATGTACAAAGTTAACATAGGCATACATTAACAAAATCTTTCAATCCACACATATTTACATTTTATTCTTCATTTGGGTTTTTTTTTAAAGATTCTGTACTTTTTTTTTGTTTTCTCCAGCATTTTTTTCTTTCAAATTTCCAGCATTATTAATTTATTTTGCTTTCTTTTCATTTCCTTTTTTTCACTGTTTTTATTACTGTGCTAATCTGCTAGTGCTTCTTGTCACTTTGCAGATGCATTCCTGGCGGAAACGTGCTGATTTTCAGGTTAGTGAGGTAATACAATGTAACCACATGGTAGTCATTCTATTACAATAGAAAAATATAAGTGCATCGTGAACTACCGCAAATTTTTAAAGTTAATGCAGTATTAATTTGTGTGGATCAATGCAGTAAAATTTACATGTGTTAGGGCTAATTTTAGGCCAAATTTATACATGGTTAACTAGATCCAGCAAATGAATACCCTATTGGCTGCCATTTGGTCTTTTCCATTCTACAAACAGTACTAGATCATCTGCTGTTATTTTTTGAATAAGAAACAAACTGACATGCAACTACATACGCAGCTTAATTAAATAAAGATAACAACGAACAATTCTCTGTTGGTAAAATGCCTGCTTAAAAGCACTGCTTTCCTCTCAACACAGTACGAAAACAATAGACCTCACTAATGTATCCAGTACTTACCTGCATTTATTGAAATTCCCACCCGCTATTACGAACAGGGGAAGTGGAGGCCTACGACTACAATGATGACGAAAAAAATAAAACTACCAGACATTTTCATAATGTAGATTTGTTTATGTAATAATTTTCATAAGATTTTTTAACACTGATCACCCACAGTGTAAATTCCAAGACTGGCCACACAAAAACTTAACACGACATCACTCAGCTCAAATGCACAACAGCAATAGTAATTCATCCACGCATCTCTTATAAATACAAATTCACACACGTGACTTCCACATGGTTACCAGTTAGAAAAACAAAATGATACTCCATTTAACTCTACAAGCTAGTTTAAAGTGAAGTGCATACAACACATGTTGTTAATACGTAAAAGGAATGTGGCAGTTGCCAAAGTGGAACAAAAACACATAAGCCAATGGCGAAGCTACTTCACTAACGCACGCGCAATGATACACTCAGCACCGACTATTGAGCAAACGCAGGCATGTAAGACAAAACAAAATAATAAATTTGGCATAAAAAAAGAAGCATTATAACTAAATGGGTGCAAAAGCAAATAGCTGCTGTTAATTTTAAATTTGTGACTTTTGGCAGAGCCATTGTTTATTTCGCCACTTTTACTTACCTTTGTGACCTGTCCTTCGGATTAGCGACTTTCGTGACCTGTAGACACCCTGTTGTATTGAGTAGTCTTGAAAGCACACAAAACTTATTGTTCGTCAATTCATTTGAAGTGAATGGTCTATTAGTTTCATGATAGAAGCATAAAATGAGTACAATTTTTTCCTCAGAATTAATTTTGGCTAGGAAAAACCCTATCATCAAGTGGGAAAAGTCAACAAATTTTATATGTAGCAATTTGTAGCCACCCTGCTGCATGTTCGTAATTGTTTATGCCAACATTTCCCTGCATGTTGGGGCGAGGGTGCCTAGAATGGCCGTCTCGTTGCCCCAATATCACACTATATGACTTTTTACTTTGTAGTTTCATCAAGGACACTGTGTACAAGACAAAGGTTGGGTCCATCGACGACCTCCGAGAATACATTTATGTAGCAGTCTTTCACGTAAAACCCACCATTCTGCAGCATACGTGCATGGAATTGGACCATCGTCTGGAAATCCTCTGAGCAACAAATGGTGCACACATAGAGACCTACTGACCAGGGTGTACGTAACTTCCATATGTTGTATGTGTTTCAGGAACAAAAGTATTTGGTCTGTACTGTAGTTCACTTTTGCATGTAACCTGAAAGCATCTACATCTTTTGTATACACCCGATATTTGTGTGCATAGTTTTGCATTAAAATATCTGGAAATGAAGGTAAAAATTCATACTTGTGAAAACAATTTATACATAATTTTGTAGGGTTGTGCGAATATTCAGTATACCGATACGAAAATGAAAAATGACAACTTTCATTTTCGTTTCTGCAAGAAATTTGGTTACTGAATTTTCTGGTATTTAATTAATGTTCATTTAGTGCACAAACAAAGAAAATTTTTGTCTGTAAATCATCTTGTTTGTTTTCATTATTTTATAACTGAAATAACTACACAAAACGGAAATTTAAAAGTAGGCAAGACTCCCTGTGGTAAATACTCCATATCCTACTTTTTTAGTTTGATTTTGCAACAAATTTGTTATTATTAATAACCTGCTAAAATGTTATGAAATTCTTTAATCTTTTGCTAAGGCTGAGCTATAATGACATATTTTTGATTTTCGTTTCAGTTTCACAAAAGTTCATAACAAATTTTTTGTTTTCGTTTTGCGAGAAAAAGAGTCACATTCGCACAATCCAATAATTTTGTACATTTTGCGGATTTTAAATGCACATGCAAAAATTGTAATTTTCCTTGCTTTATATGAAAATTCACATTATTTTCACTTTACCATGAATGCTGATGTTTCACGACTATAACCACACGTAAAACCTAGCCTGCAAAAACTTTATTAATAATTACCTATAATTACTCAATTCAGAAATTATTTTAATCATCCAGTGAGTAAGTAGTTGGTGGCAAAAGTTATTTTTAGAGCAGAAATGTTGTAATTTTTCAGAGCTAGGCAAACCTTTAATTTTACTGAACATTTTCAATAAAGTACAAGTGCAATAAACGAAAATCTTTTTTATAATCTTTGATTACGTGTAAAAGCCTACTTTCTAATCTCATAGGGAAACTGTTTGTTTTCTGCACCTATTTGTTATATATTTGTCTGTCCTGTAGCAAGGTACCAAAAACTTGTGAGTTCCAACTAGAAAAAATTCAATGTATACATACTATGAAGAATCCATACTTGCTATCAATAGGTTATATTAGTGCAGTCTATGAATGTCACATTACTGGTGAAGCTTGTATGTACTGTATTTACAGCAAAAATAACTCCAGGTAGTATAAAGACACATTTTACAGTTTCNAACTGGTGAAGCTTGTATGTACTGTATTTACAGCAAAAATAACTCCAGGTAGTATAAAGACACATTTTACAGTTTCTGTGGCCAACTGTGATAGCCTAACATAGGACAAAAACTCACGGGGAAACCTGCCGGGCCATGCACATTTTCATGTTCGTAGGCAACCCTCATAAGGTGAGTGAAGTTCAAGATGTACTGCCTTGCCACATCGGTAGCTGTATCCAGCAAAACTTGCGATGCAGCTGAAACAATAATAAATAAACACAACATGTATTTTTCAGAACTAAAAAATATATATATTTAAAGAAATACAGTAGAACCTTACTAAAATGACCTCTCATGACTTCCAGAAGTAAGGTCATTATGACAGGTTGGTTGCTATAGATATTTTGGGGAATTCTGAACTGATTTTGACCCACTCCTCTCCCCTAATACATTAAAATTTGCCAATTTATATTAAGTCTGTGTTCAATTGTCCGTAACATAAAAATGACACATTTAAAATTAAGTATAAACTTACTTTAATAGGCAGATGTCTTGTAAGAAATGACACCTGAGAGACTTATACATAACATACATTCCCCTTGTCTCCTAAAATGCTAAAAATATCAAGCAGTGCGAAGATTTACCGAGCATCGTAGGTCCCTGGCGTAAATTCAACAAGATTTTTCAATGGAATATTAATTTAATTCAATAGTCAGATGTCTTCAGAATAAAATTATACCACAGAAGGGTATCTGCGACTTCCCTTGTCACCAAACAATTACAAAAAATTGTAACACTGGACATTGTGTACTTATTTGCAAGCGCAAATTCAACTTTTTGATAGCCTTTTGCGGAAAACCAGAACACATTTCAACAAAACAATACTTTGTATTAATAAAGAGATATATTTTAAATTTGGTTCGCAAGACCTCGCTGTTAAGAGTCGCCCAAATCTCTTCACTCACTCACATATACCAAATAAAATGTTTCCACAGAAGGGTATCTGCAACCTTTTTTGCTGTCAATCAATTACAAAATCATTAAAATTGGACACTGCCTACATTTTTCAGTGCAAAAATTCAATGTTTGGTGGCCTCTTGCCAAAAAATCTAACAATATTTCAACAAAATATTAATTTATATTAATAAACATACTTATTCCGAATAAAATGATACCACAGAAGGGTATTTGCAGCCTCCTTAGTCACCAAACAGTTACAAAAACCGTAACATTAGATACTGAGTATTTTTTTTGCACAATATTTACAAACTAAACAAAAGCTTCGTCATTTATACCGCACACAAACACTAATTCCAAAACCCAGGTTACCGAAACTTTGGTTTCAACTAATGGTATAAATGCACTGAAGGTCATTTCTGTGATGTCTGNAAAAAAAAAAAAAAAAAGTAATAAGTCATCAACAAAGAGTAATCAAAATCCAAGCTAAATCCAAGTCTTAATAACAAGCAAAGTGAGAAGGCAAGGTAGGCAGAGCACAATGGCAGGACAAATACTGAGGATAGTCACAGGGAAACATTTGCCTGCCTGAAGAGCAGAGGGTGGGCGGAGTTAATAGTAGCCTACGGAGGTGGTATTTTTTAAAAATATTTTTAGATGTGAGCTGATCTGGTCAATACAGTGGTCACCAAGAGAATTTCAATGTGCAGGAAATTAATTTTTTGGCAGATTTCCCTCAAATTTTTTACTTTTTTTTCCCACCCAAAGTTTATATGGTTCCTCAAAAACTAGTTTTTCTTCGCTCAATAGGCAAACAGATATGGACTCTTGATAGCAGATCTGTACGCATGACACACATTGTGTGTTTGTGTACGTGTGTGTATAGAAAAATAAAGGAAGAAGATAGTTACAATTTTATTTGTCGGCAAAATGTTGGAAAGTGAACAAAATAAATCATATTTGAACAGTATTTTGGCAGAGAGGTATAAGGCAACATGATGGCTGGTTGCAGAGCTTACTCCATTTAGTGTGCTATCAGAGAGATCTGAATCCCAAAACATGCTGGCCACTACCAGCTGGGGAAGCAGAAAGGGGGTCTACTCCTTACCAACGTCATACATAACCAATGAGGTCACGTATCTCCCACACTCCTGTGGGCAACATATGCACCATGCCCAACATCTCTTGTGTCCCAAACACCCTGCCTGGGTGCATAATGAACATTACATAACTCTATGGAGTAATGTGAGATAAACTAGATTTCCTTTCTTTACTATCTTCTGCCATACTAAAACTACACAAACTCCAAAAGATCACGCAATCCGATCACAAACATCTACCAAAACTAACATCTTTATCTCGGCTGGTAATTACAATTACTATTTGATATACATAAACATGAGTGTAAATACAATATTACAATCAAACATTAAAATAGAAAACTAAATTTTGCAATATCATTAAATGGTTATGCAGTAAATCTTCACTTTAAAGTTAAACCTCCCGTTTGTTGTAATTAAGTTATTTATACTGAAGTCAACATCTTCAATAATATTTAATTTTTATACTTTTTGTCACATTGATGAACAACATGAAAATAATTCCAATGAAACACCAACATGTAACAATCAAACCGCACAACAATATACACACAAAAGGAAAAAACACTTTCTTTTATTCTGAGGCTATTTGCAATTTTACAAGTGTTCCAGTGTTTCAACTGCTTTGAGTTACTTACCCTCCCACCCATCCTAGATACCAGGCTTCTCGTCCCATGGGTCACATCAATGTGTGTTTGCTCCCAGCTACGATCTCCCTACTGGGCCAGCACATGTTCCCAACATGCTTCCACAAACGCTTCCAAGCAACTCTCACTCCATCTTACCCTGACTTGTGAATCAAATGACATACCACTGCATGTGATGAAATGCACCAAGCACCTTAATGTAAACTTGAGGTAAGCACAGTAAATGCACAATTTAATTTTTTAAAACAAGGCTTTTCATTAAGTTCAAAATTGTTAACACTACCATGCCAACATACTGGATTACTTACTATCATATCCAGCATGTGCAAATATTGCTGCCACTGACTTGCGTAGAAGATGTCTAGCATTGTCACCATTTAAGCGAAACTGAGGTGAGCCTTGGCCAAGGCAGAATGGGCTACAAGCAAACATATTCAGATAACAGTGTTGGCTACACATGTACAAACTATAGAAACACATGTAAAATAACACAGTACTGTATTTACCTTAATAATGTTATTGTAATTTTCAAGGTTTGAAAATATTTGCATAGCAATGCACAATAACCACAAAATTAATATAGAAACAATTAATTTTATAGGATAGCAATTTAAGTTGCACTGGCAGTAGTCTACCAGGTATTTATATCAGTCCCTACAGACAGTGCTGCAACAGATTGCCACCGGTGAATTTAAACGATGATAGTTTAAAACAGTTTTCTAAATGCATGATTGGTACAAAGCTTTGTTATCTCTACATAATTTCAATTTATAATTGCCCCATAATTTTTATTGCTTACTTTCCATATAGTCAACATAACAGAGAAACAATACATATGTCTAAAATTTTACAAGNGAATTTAAACGATGATAGTTTAAAACAGTTTTCTAAATGCATGATTGGTACAAAGCTTTGTTATCTCTACATAATTTAAATTACAATTGCCCCATAATTTTTATTGCTTACTTTCCATATAGTCAACATAACAGAGAAACAATACATATGTCTAAAATTTTACAAAGGTAAAATTGTTCACAGAAACTATATTCTATACTTTCAAATGTGCTTGTGCAATGCCTGTGTGTGTGGCGTGTGCGCATGCACCATTTGGATGAATGCATACACAAAACCAGTCGAGTCCATCAGGTGGATACGTGTTTGCGAGAACAGGATCTAGAGTAATCTTTAAAAAGGGGATCTAGGGCAATGCACCATCTAGTGGGAAACCTAGCAATTGTATGTTGGAGTGACAGTGCAGCCAACTAGCGGATAATTTAACAACTACATGCTCGCCAGCTGCCATTGATCGCTTACAATTTCATACGCTAGAGCTTGTTAAAATAGTTTACACATTATATTCAAATGAAAGCAATTACTGTTGCAATATTCTTTTGAAAATGCCATCAATGATACTATGAAATTAATAGCTGGTGTTTACCCGGCCATTCAGTTTTCAATACAAAAACAATGGCTGTGATTGTCATTTGAAATGATTGTGCTTGCATTGGCTATGCCGTTTATTGTTGAATAATAGGATTAAAACAAAATGAATTATTTATAGTGACCAAAAAACGTATGCATTCTTTTGCTTCTTTAAAATAACATGTGATTACTTTTGTAGAATATAATGAAAATACAGTGGCTGGGAATCTATTTGAAATCTATGAATCAAAATTGGATTGCTGGAGAAAAGCAGGCGATGTAATTATTTGCTTCCAAAAGCACACTATAGTTCATTTACAGTTACTACCAACTTTTCTGAAGCCCTGCTAAAGTTCTACTTTCAGAATATTCCTCCACCTCGTGCAAACAAAGCTTAACTAAGGCCGCCTTTCATGACTCACTGATTTCACAGGCCAGTAATTTCATTAAAGTCAGCTATTGTTCCGATGTTACTGACTGCACTGATGATCACTGGCACTCATTTCCGTGTGCCGCTGGACAGCACCTTGTGCGAGGCTATATTAAATACTGAAAGCACTGAGTTTACTGATGCTGCAGAGATTATACAATGTCTGTGAAACACGATTTTGGCGGGAGATTAAAAAGTTGTTGTAGGTTCTCAGATATATGTACATATGGCAGGATCATTAAATACAAAATAGTTCTTACTGAAATTCCGGACAAAAGCAGTACAAAAACAAAACTCAAAACAGAGTTATATGTTGTTAGGAATTTTATTTAATTTTAATGAATACAACTGCCAAGCATTCTGAAACTATGAAGTTACTGACAAAAAAAATATTTACTGTTTACTGCTGGCTGTTCCTTTTCTTCTAATGAACACTGATGGTTACTTATCAGCAGGCAGTAACAGAAGGCAGCCCAAGTCTAGAAAATCACACCCAGGGACCACACACCGCATTCATGCGCACTCAATGTAATAACATTTTGCATGAGAACTATTTCTTACTAGGCATTACCAAAACACCTATCTTTTATCTGATTTTATTAATATTAATTATAATATGAAGTATTGTGGTTTATTCATAAAATATATGTAAAAAATTCAATTTATGAAAAATAAGATAATTTTTTAACAAATGTATAAAATGGTTGTGATACATGAGATATTTAGGAAACAGAAAAACACGTCATACATAGGGTGATTTTTTAAAGGTTTGATTCAAAAAGTGTGAAGAAACCGCGAATGGATTATAGTCTCTTTTGGCAGTGTGAAATATACACTGAAGAGCCAAAAAAACTGGCACACCTGCCTAATATTGCGTAGGGCCCCCGTGAGCACACAGAAGTGTCGCAAGACGACGGGGCATGGACTCGACTAATGTCTGAAGGTATGCACGAGGCATTTAAATCAGCGCCAATTTGAGAAAGGGTTGCACGTCTGTCACGTTTAATGATTCTCGTCAGTCATAATTTGTCCCGTTCGTTCACAATCTTTTTCCGGCCGCAGCAATGTCAAAGATTTGATGTTTTACCGGATTCCCGATATTCACGGTACACTCGTGAAATGGTTGTACGCGAAAATCCATATTTTATCACTACCTCGAGATGCTATGTCCCATCTCTCGTGCGCCGACTATAACACCACGTTCAAACTCACTTAAATCTTGATAACCTGCCATTGTAGCAGCAGTAACCAATCTAGCAACTTTGCCAGACGCTTGTTGTCTTATATAGGCGCTGCCGACCGCATCGCGTTACTCTGATTGGTTCCATACCTCTGTTATTTATATATGCACGCCTATACCAGTTTTTTTGGCTCTCCAGTGTATTTGTTTCGATGGAAAACCATTTTCAATGAAGGCAATATTAAACTTCCTTCTGAAATAAAACCTCCTACTGGAATAAAATTTCCTACAGAAACCAAATTTCCCACAGAAATAAAATTTCCTACCAACAATTTTTAATTTTTCAAAATGTTAAGTATTGAGTGTCGGTAAAGGTAGTGTGTGTCGAAAAGCTAACTTATGTAATTGATCAAGGTATCGGTATAGGGAAAATGTGGGTATCTGCCTATCACTACAACACATCAAAACACACAGCAGTTATTAAGAAAATCAGTCAAAGCCAAAGTTTTACAGGGAACACAAATCAAGAAAAACATGTACAAAGTTAAATAGCACTCGTATACATTAAAGAACACCACTATTACTATGGGCAGCCTATTTTCACAAGAAATTTTCACAGCTATTGACTAGGTTACATTTTAAACCACAAGCGCAAGTCCACTTTTGTTACTGAAACATTGTAACAAACTAGTTTTGATTGAACAACCCGAGTAAGAAAATGTCTTCTCACAAAGACCAGAAGGAAAAATGTAGGTGTGCGTGTAGGATACCAAAGTCTCGCTTACGTCAATATCATTTCACGAAAATTGGTAGTCCCTATGTACAAGAACAAAATGTTCAAACACTCACATTCCATTAAAGGGGACCGATCCCTCATATTTTAGCTTCACCAATTATTTTTACCACAACCACTATTTTAGATAGCACATTGAAATTATTTGCATGACAGTATAAATAAGAGCTACTCAAGTTTCCTAAGTCATTACACATTCATTGCATTAGTTATTTCTGACTTTGAAACTGCTGAGCAGAAGTAATTGATTGTTTTGTGTCTGCAATTACACAGGGGCTAATAGTAACAATAAGAACATACACACTTTGAAAATGTACTAGCAAAGCCTCACGCCGCAACGGACAGTAAAACCAAATACTAAATATGTACTGTCAGGGTGTAACAAAATTACAAAATGGCAGAGACCTTTAACGAAATGCACTATCACAAACCTTTCAGTTTTGTTGATGTGTCTGAAAGGTGTGTTGATCACATTCTTCATTTCTACTGGTGGAACATCAAGCATTGCTGGCACAGGTGGAGGGAAGTTCTTGCTGAGATTTGATAATGTCTACTAGTATGAAAATAGGAAAAACAAATCATTATTTAATTTTCCAATAATTATCATAAAACAGTGGTTGACCTCACTGCTTGGAATGCATTTTGAACAAGAAATAAACACTCAATGTTTTATACTCCAGTCTAACTTTATAATAAAGAAGTTAATGAACGTTTTACGCTTATAACATATTTTGAACATTTTTAAAAGATGGAGGTAAGGCAGAAAGTATCTCTCATGAACACTTATTTAAGATTCTTTTTTACTAACACAATTATCTTCCTGATGAATTACACACACTAATTTTATGGTTAAAAAGAACACTTATTTCCATGGCATTTTCCTCCACAAGGCATCTCTTAACATGGCAACACAGCATTGGCAGTGTCTGAAACTCACATATTTTTACTGTTATATGTAACTGTGCTTTGTGTTGCTTTCACGTGGTCGCCAATTCAAAGGCGGTTGGTGTTTTATGATTTATTTATTATTGATTAATAGATACATTTTCATATCGCGAGAAGGAAAAAGACTTCTTATATAGAACAGTAGGAGGGCATAAATCAGTGTGCCAGAATTTATAAGCAATACTGATGTAAACAAAAGATGGCATTTCAAAACACTAGAAAGTCAAGATAGGTCTTCCCTTCATATATTGAAAATTGTAAAGTTTTCAAATGTTGAGAGTAATTTCTGCAGTAAGAAAAGGAACTGAGAAACAATGGCTTTGCAGTAGCCCAGTAACGGAACCCAATTTCTGCTTTATGGATTTTTAAGTGGGCTGAGGGCTGGAAAAATGGTTTTATAAAGTATAATAACCAGCCAGCCATATTTGACAATTCCTGGTAGTCTCATCAGCATTACAGTATCTCTAGATATATTCACGAAAATAGCTTTTCAAGATCAAGGCTCACAAGCTGTATTTAAACTGGGAAACTTTTGGCTAGTGCCAAACATGAAATAACTAACACTAGCAGTATTCAGAGACCATCGGAGGAAGTTTCATATGACTGGATCATGTGAACATGCAACACATTTCTTCCAGTATCACGGACCACAGCTTTATAAAAACTCAAATTTCAAATTTGTGGTAAAATAAACATTTATTTAACTCATTTTACTATGACAATGAAAATACTGCACCTGTGAATTACCAGCTGCTAGCGTTGCATCTCTAAGTTTTGGCATAATTTCTTGAATCATTTCTGCCAAACGTTTTGAATGCTGGATAATTTTTATAGTTGACAACAAGTTGTCATCCATTTTGGAAACCTCCAGAGGAACTCTAAAAATAAATATCAAGACTACATGACTATGCTTTTAAATTTTAATTATTGCATACTAATAGGAAAGGTTTGATATGAAATATCAAACACTTAAATACAAGACATACATACAAGCACAATTAATCATCATCATCCTACTTGCTGCCATACCAACACAAAATTTATTTCAACAAGCTGACAAAATGGGAAAAATGTTAGTATAAACATACAATCCTCACCTGACTAACAAATTCTCAACAAAAAAATTAGACATGCAAATTTTTGCAATTACTGGTGTTAAAATTTTTTTCAATGCCTTATGATAGAAAATGTTTGTATAATTAGCTGACAATTTAATCATATCCTGTGATAACTATCCTGCCAATCTTGGCACGGAAGAGAATTTTTCCATTTGCAAGAATGATTTGCTCATGTCACACCTGTTCTTATGCAAAAATGGGAACTGCAACTACCTTTTCAAGCACACTAGAAAAAAAACATGAAAACCCTGCATAAAACTACAACCTCACGCTAACAGTAAATAAGTTCGTCATGTGTGGTGAATGGAAATGTTGGTGTAGCAAATATAGATAACTAGTCCAGATGCTGGAATCCAAGACAGTATGTGATGGTGCATTGAGCATGCTGATGTGACGATAGCAGTGGCAGCTTGTGAGACCGAAAGTAGGTGAAGCACAATGAGCAAAGCGTGTGAATAGAATTTGGAGTTCATTAGGTTAAAAAGGTGTTGCTAGTAGTCTCACTAGAAACTTCTAAAAATGGTGGTAATAAAACTGATACTTATCTTTTGAAAATTATGTCATATCATGAACTTTATGTATACACACATACATTCACAAACACAATACATAATTAGTCTACCAACTTTAACTGACCTCACAAGGTCAATACCATTAATTAAAAACAACTGCTCATTCAGAATAACATGGAATACAGATAGTTGTGGATATGAAAGGTCTCATAATTCACGACTCAGAAAATCACCATATTCTATTCACTATTAATCTCTTGTATTTTGCATAATATCTTAAAAATGACAGGTCTTGGAGAAAAAAATTTACGAGACAG
Organism: Clitarchus hookeri; assembly: GCA_002778355.1. Lineage (NCBI taxonomy): Eukaryota > Metazoa > Arthropoda > Insecta > Phasmatodea > Phasmatidae > Clitarchus > Clitarchus hookeri. The sequence goes on along the minus strand of NQII01000242.1, from coordinate 36,615 downwards.
AAATGTATGCAACAAAATGATAAATTATAAACAAAAAAGGTTTCTAAAAAATTTTCCTTATCTCACATGTTTTCTAATATATAAGCAAATAATTTTGCGCCAAACTTTTGTTAAGTCCCATCGCCTTAAAACTTTAAAATTGTGTAACCTCATATTCACGCTATTTTTGACATATAATTACATACAGAGAACATTAACATTAAACAATGTAGGATTTCTTTATTTAAAATTTTTACATCGCTGAAGTTTTCATGTCCCAAGTCACATGGGCAGTTTGTCACAGGTGTACAAGTTACGTGCAGCAAATGTCACCTGTAGATGCAGGTATAGCTACCAATGTTTTTGAGATAGTCTAAATCAGCATACAAAAATAACCAGAAAATCACCATATTGTAATATTAGAATATTTAAAATTAGATTTAGGCAAAATGTATAAAATATCAATTTTTACATATATTTAAATATTATTTATTATTGTTCCTTACATTTACATACCACCAGATGTGTGTATGTATATACATATAAATTTTTAATATGATAATCTGTACCTACAAACACGCAGTACTCTCAAGCTGTGTAACTAGATATATCAGGAACTTTTCCAGTGTCGAAAAACTTTGCTTACGACTGGGCCAAACCATATTGTTTTCCCGTAAGAGAGAGCCCAAACGATTGCATACAAAGAGATAAACACATACAATAAAACATGTATATGATATTGGTCTCGTATTCCCATGCTCTCTCCAGGTGGATATAATACATTCCAGGGAAATAAACACTCCTGCATACGCAAAACTGCAATAGTTTGAAAATAGAAAAAAATCTCCAGTCTTCGATCACCAAATCTGCCACCAGATTTTTACAGAAATCACTAACTTTTCAACTTGTCGCAGAAATTAAATTTGGTCACCAGAAAATCTTTTGAAATCACCAGATCTAGTGAGAAAATCACCAAGTTGGCAACTCTGGACGCGGTCAGATTACTGGCCAAATATTCCTTCTTCGGCCAGGCTCGGAAAAACTTTGGTAGCTTTCGGGTATTGACTCTAAAAAGTGAGGGGTGCCAGAGGGCGTCAGCCAACCGGAAAAAAATTACAGTTTCCAAACACCATCCCAGTCAACAACCATCTATTTCACCATGTTCTTGATTTCCTGACCTGCATTTCTGAGCTCATCAACAGTTCTATAGCTGCGTATCTAAGGGTGTGTAATGCCTCAATAACAGAACGGCCTAAAATTCAATTTTTTTGTCTTGAAACTTATTGAGGAATGGTATTAAATAATGGATCAGATAGATAAAATAAAAATAAAGTAAATAAGTACTAATTATAAAATTTAGGTGAAGCAGTGCATCAAATGCATCCATTGCGAGCCACCACTGGATGATAGCTGTACTAAAGATGTACATAATGAGTGTAAAATTACTATTGTTATTGCATTGTATGCCAGTATTCACAAGGCTGACAATATATACTGGTACACAGACAGCACCAGAGCCCAGCTGTGATAGCAGCTATAGTCCATTCATGGTTAATTTCAACTTTTCTGATGGCCTGTTAAAGTTCTACTTTCAGGATATTCCTCCACCTCATACAAACAAAGCTTAACCAAGTCTGGGAAATTACACCAAAAGGTCTGCGCACCGCATTCGTGCACACTCAGTGTATTAATATTTTGCATAAGAACTATTTCTTACCAAGCATTGCCAACCCACCTGTTTTCTCACTGTTTTTATTCATNGAGTGTAAAATTACTATTGTTATTGCATTGTATGCCAGTATTCACAAGGCTGACAATATATACTGGTACACAGACAGTACCAGAGCCCAGCTGTGATAGCAGCTATAGTGCATTCATGGTTAATTTCAACTTTTCTGATGCCCTGTTAAAGTTCTACTTTCAGGATATTCCTCCGCCTCATACAAACAAAGCCTAACCAAGTCTGGGAAATTACACCAAAAAGGTCTGCGCACCGCATTCGTGCACACTCAGTGTATTAATATTTTGCATAAGAACAATTTCTTACCAAGCATTGCCAACCCACCTGTTTTCTCACTGTTTTTATTCACATTAATTTTAAATTAAATATTATATTCTATAGATAAAATATAAGTTTAAAATTTTAAGTGAACCGAAAATAAGGTTACAGCCTTCTACTGCGACAGTTCCAGATAACAGAAATCATTATATTATTCAGCTTTAATCAATACTGACAATACTCTTGCCTTGACAAGGTGCAGTGATTAAACAGAATGATGACCAGGATGACACACAGACACGTGAGACTAAAAGTCCCAATGATCAAAGCGAAACTGACCCACAGGTATGGTCACCACCACGATAGAAGGTACTATGGGCCACTTTTACAACTCTTTGTTACAATTTCCGTTAGCCCTTAACAGTTACTTTAATGGCCATGTTGTCATCAACACATTTCATAACTCCTTATCTTTGAATTCCACTTAAAAGTTTCTGTTAAACTAACAGACACTCGGAGTTGTCATCAACTTGTTTAACAGATGGTTACCACTGCAATATGCCACCATTTTGAAATTTTTGTTTTTGTATTATTTGAGGTTACAGTTGGCTTGTCCTTAATAAAGGAACAGATAATTGGATTGAAATTGATGATGATAATCATGACTTGCTTTAATACAAAATGAGAAGAGAACAGAAGCCAAAAACTTTCAAAGAACATTCAGCTTTTTTTAGAAGTATACAATGATGAATGTCAGCACTGCAGATTGCATTTCAATTTCATAATATCTGTTGTCTGGCTAGCCTGCCTCAAGTCTTGACCATTGATGACTTCTGGCAGCAGCTCAGGTTTCCAGCCGTGGCTGAGGTCTTGTTGGATCAAGAAGCTAATTAGTGGTTAATGAGACGGTGTGAATACTGGTTACGCCCCATTTATTAGATTACTCCCTAATGCTGCGCCAACCTCATCTAGCAGGGACCTCGCACACTCCTCACAAGTCAAACGTAGAATTATGTCACAGACTATTGCCAAGAAACAAATTCAGAACAGCTGCAAACCACCCTCCACTTCTGCTTGTATTATATCTAGGAGGACAAGACAAGTGGTGCAAGGGCACATGTGAATGGAAACCAATGCACACAGGCAGAGAATGTAATTTCTGATTATAGCACGTCCCGCAATGTCACAGGGCCATGCGCCCCAGTCTCACTTGTGCAACGACTCTCCCTCTCCCCCCTTCCGCACTTGCTCGGTGACATCACATGAACCTGTGCAGTGAGCCGCATTGCCAACGCAGGCAGTCACTGTGGCATGCACCATTCAGCCAGGGGGTCGGAGGAACTGACCACGCACGCACATTAGAGCTGTGCCATCACATAAAACTATGATCCCAAACCACGACAAACCACTCAAGACTATTATAGTACCACCATCAAATTTGACTGTCACCAATCCAAACTCAAGTAAATATTGTTCACCGCGCATCTGCAATGTCCACACATATATCCATCTGAGAGACAGATTATATACTGTGACTTATCACTTTATAAGACTTCTTCCACTGTTCCATGCCTGATGACATGATGGAGATGGAGCTAGAGTTGATGAAGATAATAATGAAGATGATTATTCCACGATGTCAACAATATCAGGCATTGTTACATGCAATTAGTGGATTCCTAGCATTGGTATGATCATGAAAATAGGGTGTTATTACCTCCGAGTGGAGCTTCTTATCACTCACCCCTGTACATGAGCTGAAACAGAATCCCAGTGAAATCACTGCAATGGAAGCCCAAAGATTGCTTCATACAACACACTTGAGTTCGGAAGTCCTGATTAGTTTCTAGGGCTTACCCGTGCGATGCTTGAAGTCAGTGCTTCCATGGTTTTTCCACCAGACAATAATAACATTCCTAACAGTAAATCTAAGTGTGCCTACTGCTGAGAAGTCTCTCTCAGGGAATGCTTCAATTTATGGATCCCTAAAACCATGATGACTACTTGATTGTTTGCAAAAGACTGATATCAAGATTCCCCTGAAAGCTAGCAAGCGAGGCTCCGTATACGGGATGCTCACTCCCTTATCCTACTTGGTAGATGGCGCTGGTCGGGCCAGTATTTGTATGATTCTGCAAACCGCCGGTGACGGACCTGGTTTTTGTGTAGCCGTGTAGGGGCTCGTATATGTTCAAACTTCCCTGTGGAGGTGCTGGTATGGTGCCGGGGTGCTGAGCGAGAAGTGCCCAGATTGAGTCTCCGCATAAGTGGTGAGATTGGAAGTCATGAGGATAATACTGCGAATAATACTCTGGCTGTAGAAGCGGGTGCAATCATCTGTTAGCTCCATGTAGGGGCAGGCGCGTATGATGCCCATCAGTGAAGTACACCCTCTAGACATTAGGCCCTTGTTCCACAGAGCGCCTAGATTGAGCAACAAGGATCTTTGCTACTTTCTTTTGACCAGCCTGGTGCCGGGCCATTGGTGCAGTTGCAATGCAAAGAAATGTGGTTTGTCAGTGATGCTATAAAAGTACAATAATAAAAAAAGATACAATATTTAAAGATTACTGGATTTAGTGGGGATTTAGTCAGAAAGAAATAGTTTTATGCAAAATATTATTACACAAATGCAGTGCGTTATCCATATGGTGTAATTTTTTTGACTTGGCTATGCTTTGTTTCATGAGCAGAGGAATATCCTGGAAGTATCATTTTAGCAGTGTTTCAAAAAAGTTTGAAGTAAGTGAATTTATTACATGTACAATACTAAAAAAAACCTCTCTTAATACATTTTATTTCTGCAGGAACAAATAAATCTAGGTACTAAGCATGAAAACATCTTAAAAGGATCAAATTACTCAAGATGTTATAGACAAAGTGCAAATTATTCAAGCCTATTAAGCAAAACAACTTTTTAACTGTGTATTTTTCAAAAGACTCATTTGCCGAAGGTCCTAGTACCAAACAAAAAAAAAACCTTTAAATATTCTCTTATATGTAAACTCAGTATAAGCAACAATTTGTGATCCAATATTAAACTGTCACCATTTTACACTAATCACAAGTATAGAATCATCAGTGACTACTGACTCAACTTCAGCGGCATCCACGGGAGGACATGGCTGATACATTTTAAGTGTCTCCTGTTTCATAGCCTTTGCAATGAGGCTTTTCTGCAATTCCAAGCTGATGGGTGTGCTCTCTGTGCGAGAATCCATTTCTCCCCACAACTTACGATTGATGACCTGCACATATGTAATTAATACCACAATGTACACACAAGAGGAAAAAATTTGTAATTCAACATTACATAAAAGCTTCTTCACACGGAGTTTACATCAAACAGTCACATACCAATCACAGAATACCCCAGCATTTGAACTTTTTTTTTTCCATTTCAATAAATTTAACTTAACCACTTCATCTTTACATATTTTACAAATTCCAAATTGAAATTTTTCTCCTACACATACTTTAGAACAAACTTAAAAAGCAAGTATGTGACCTAATAAATTTTAATGGATCGATAAAAAACTTGCACAGAAGATACTTTACAAGTGAAATTGCTAGCATGCATGAGTGATGATAGCAGGCAAACAAATATGAGGTTTAGAACCACAACTGATATTTTCATTTCATGATAGGCTTAAGAAAGATTTCGAAAAAACTGTAGGGCTGTACAAAAACATCTATGTCAACATACCCTATTTTCAAAATATAATTAATATAATTAAAGGGCTGGTCTCATTTAAAATTTCATACTTCGCCAAAAAATTGGGAGTATAGCATGGTAGTTGTGATGAAATTGAACCAAAGAGTACATCTGCTGGCATCGGAGCATTAGTATCTTCTTCCTGGAACANTAAGCAAAACAACTTTTTAACTGTGTATTTTTCAAAAGACTCATTTGCCGAAGGTCCTAGTACCAAACAAAAAAAACCTTTAAATATTCTCTTATATGTAAACTCAGTATAAGCAACAATTTGTGATCCAATATTAAACTGTCACCATTTTACACTAATCACAAGTATAGAATCATCAGTGACTACTGACTCAACTTCAGCGGCATCCACGGGAGGACATGGCTGATAAATTTTAAGTGTCTCCTGTTTCATAGCCTTTGCAATGAGGCTTTTCTGCAATTCCAAGCTGATGGGTGTGCTCTCTGTGCGAGAATCCATTTCTCCCCACAACTTACGATTGATGACCTGCACATATGTAATTAATACCACAATGTACACACAAGAGGAAAAAATTTGTAATTCAACATTACATAAAAGCTTCTTCACACGGAGTTTACATCAAACAGTCACATACCAATCACAGAATACCCCAGCATTTGAACTTTTTTTTTTTTCCATTTCAATAAATTTAACTTGACCACTTCATCTTTACACATTTTACAAATTCCAAATTGAAATTTTTCTCCTACACATATTTTAGAACAAACTTAAAAAGTAAGTATGTGACCTAATAAATTTTAATGGATTGATAAAAAACTTGCACAGAAGATATTTTACAAGTGAAATTGCTAGCATGCATGAGTGATGATAGCAAACAAATATGAGGTTTAGAACCACAACTGATATTTTCATTTCATGATAGGTTTAAGAAAGATTCGAAAAAACTGTAGGGCTGTACAAAAACATCTATGTCAACATACCCTATTTTCAAAATATAATTAATATAATTAAAGGGCTGATCTCATTTAAAATTTCATACTTCGCCAAAAAATTGGGAGTATAGAATGGTAGTTGTGATGAAATTGAACCAAAGAGTACATCTGCTGGCATCGGAGCATTAGTATCTTCTTCCTGGAACAACATTTAGGCCATTTCACACAATCAAATATTTTATTGAATTCAACCAATTAAATTTAACTTATTAAATACAGAAAGTGTTCACATGCACTTAATGTATTGAATTCAACAGAAATTGAATTACCTACTACTTCAAAATTCAATAAATATTAAAGTGGCAACTAAAAATTTTTTCAAAAATATTTCAGTTAAAAAAAAAAATATTCAGTAATTTTTTTTTTTTATATCTCTACAAACCATGCACTATGCAAAATAATTTGTCAAAATCAAAACAAACTTTTTTTCTCAGATGATATATTTACTCTGCATGAAATAAATGTGTGCAAATATTTTTGTATCTTAAATGCACATAAATTACTTTATTTTAGACACTACACAGAATATATTTACTGTTTTAAGAATTTGGAATAATAGTTGAAAAATTGGATTCAATAAAATACAGAAAATGTTCTAAACAAAAAAATTTAAAGGAATTTGAGTAATTCACTGGCATGAAAGACAAAATGGCCACGATTATGATGCCCAGAGCAGGTCCTTGATGTAAGCGAAGTAAGTAGCCACTGCGTAGGGCACAAAGCAAAAAGGAGCACCTCAGGCGTTATGAAACAGATTCTGTACATAAAGTAAGCATGTAATAAAACTGCAAAAAAAAAATTTACTGGGCTAAATTTTTCAAGTAGACTTAAACTACAATTAAAAATTAATATTAAAATTATAATTTTACTAAAAGACTATCATGAAATGCATTATAACTACAATTTTAAAAATTAGCAAAACTTGTGTTGCGAAAAAGGAAAAAAAAAAGGGGCATGGAGTCAGGGACTATGACACTGTATATATCCACTCATATCATAAGCAGCAAAAGACAAATCTTTGAAAGATTATTGGACTGGACTGTTTCGTTCAAAATGCTACTGCGTCAGGCATGCACCTAGCCCCAATTATTCGTCAGACTTGCATAGTGTTGTGCCGTCCACGTGGCACGGAAGTAACTGTGTGGTGCATTGCTGTGTAATTGTCAAGTTTCATTATCGTTTCACGTTGTTTTAAGTGTAGTAAAAAAGTGTAAGATGTTACTGTATTTAATAACTGGCCCATACCATAACATTCCAAAAAGTAGGAACCGCAAATTAATATTAGTTTGATAATATTTGTAGGTTGTGGGGAGGGGGCCCTAAAATATTGTTCGCTTACACTTGCAAAATGTCAAGGATTGGTCCTGGTGATGTCACACAGCATTCAAGGAATTGAATTAAATAAATTAGAAGAACATTTGAAATGAACTTTGATCATGTGAAAGGGCCTTAAGTCTCTGAATAGCTTCTTGAGGACTATGAAATTTGTTTGTCTGGAAAATCTATGCTACAGAACTGGTGATAAATCCCAAAAAACAAGTTCACGTGCAGTGTAATATTGTGTATTTATTTATTCATGTTTTATGCAGGGTTCATGTTCTTTTATTCGTGCAAGTGTTTCAGTTCAACAGAAAGTAGTGCAGGGCGAGCAGCATGCTGCCATAGTTCGCAGATTAGCATCTCAAGGGGTTGGTAGCGTCGTGCGCGGGCTCCAGGTGAACTCAACTCTTGTGCACCGATCATGTAAATTGCAATAGTAACGTAACTTCTCTGAACATTATTATTTCATTTTCAACCGGAGTCGTCACCCCTTCTTCCCCATGACTTGCATCGCCTGGGGAAGCTTAAATTCACAGCAGTTCCACGGAGGTCAATTGCGCTGTTTTCAGTTTAGCCCATCTGGCAGGCCGCAGGTCAGAACCAACTTAAGGTTTTCGCATGAGAGTGATGTAAAGTTGTGTGCAAAAGTAATTACACGCAAGTTTTCAGACTTCATGTTTTTCATTTCAAGCACTGCCTTCAGGAGTTTCGGGGTCCAGATCTCCTATTACCCGCTTTCACTGTAATTTCACGTAATCTACCTCATAACCATCATGCTCAACACCAAGCTTTTATCAGCAAAAGGCGTGTGGGTCAGCCTGAATAGACCCGCTTCATACCAACGTAAGTAGCAAGTGTAGGAAGTGCCTTGTTTTCCTGTCCAGAGGGGCTCATCCAACAATTTCACAGACGGACTGCATACGTACGGGCGAACGGCCCGCCGTAACCTCAGATCATCATCATCAGCAGCAATCGACACCACCTACCGACGGTGTCTGGCGCATAGTCTGGTATCCAACTCCAAACCCACCAAACAATGTTTTTCACCTCCCCTCAAAACTTCCATTAACCCAACATCACCCAGCCAACATGCGTTAAGTTGTTTGAGGCAAAGAAGGATTGCAATAGGGAGGCTAATTAGGATTAGAGATTGTTTAGTAAGTTTGAAATGAGGGAGTGGGAGATAGCAATGGTAATCAGGGGGTTGAAGAGTAGTAAGGCAGTGGGACCAGACGGGATAGGGAACGCAGCACTTAGTTTGGTGGGAGAGAGTTAGTGAAATATTCAGAGGGGTTGTTTAGCAAGTCCTTAGAAGAGGGTAGGTTGCCACAAGGTTGGAAGGATGTGTTTGTGGTCCCAATACACAAGNGTTGTTTAGCAAGTCCTTAGAAGAGGGTAGGTTGCCACAAGGTTGGAAGGATGTGTTTGTGGTCCCAATACACAAGTACGGGGACAATAGGGGGAAGCCTGGCAGCTACAGATCGGTGAGTCTCACATCGAGTACAGGAAAGGTAATGGAGAGGCTGGTGGTTCGGTATGTGATGAATGTTATGAACAAGAGGAGTTGGTTGGAGAAGTCACAACATGGTTTCAGAAAAGGATATTCATGTGAGAGGCGGCTGGCTGGGCTGTTAAGAGGATCTGGTGCAGGCAGTTGATGAGGGGAAGCACGTGGATGCCTGCTTCATAGACTTTGACAAGGCATTTGATAAGATGTCCCATGGGACTTTGATGAAGAAAGCGGACGAGCTGTTACAGGACAGGTGAGTAGTGGAATGGATTGGGGACTTCCTCAGGGGGCAAAGACAGAGGGTGAAAGTGGGGGAGGCAATATCAGAGGAAAGAGAAGTTACGTCAGGGGTGCCGCAGGGAAGAGTGCTGGGCGCTCTGTGGTTTACCGTAATATAGTAAATGACATGAGTTTGGGGATTAGGGTGAAAAATAAGATTGTTTGCAAATTGTGTATTGTATGCAGTGGTGTAACCAAGAGAACCAAGAGGGGGGGGGGAGGGGGGTACACTTGTAGACAGGCATTGACAGGATATAGTTGTGGACCATGGAGAATAAATAAGATAAATGTAAGAAAAACTAAGGTAATGAGGTTTACAAAGAAGAGGGGAATAAGGAGGGACATGTCCAGATAGGAGGGGCAAAATATTAAAAAAGAAGCAGAATATAAGTATCTCGAGATTGTATTGCAGGGAGACCTCAGATAGAAAAAACAGGTAGAAAAGGTGGTTGCAAAGGGCAGAAGGGNTATCTCGAGATTGTATTGCAGGGAGACCTCAGATAGAAAAAACAGGTAGAAAAGGTGGTTGCAAAGGGCAGAAGGGCGCTGAAGGGAGTCAGCTGTGAGGTGCAGGAGGTGTATGGCACAATGTTACGGCTGATGTAGGAAATGCAACAGCAGTATGGGACCCGTACGTGGAGGTGGANAAGGAGGTGTATGGCACAATGTTACGGCTGATGTAGGAAATGCAACAGCAGTATGGGACCCGTACGTGGAGGTGGAGGTGCAAGAGCTGGAGAAGGTGCAAAGAAGGGCAGTAAGATGGGTGAAGGGTAGGTAGAGAAGGCAGGGGAAGGATGGTGATGATGAAACAAATGGGGTGGAACTCGTTGAAGGATAGGAGGAAAGTTGAGAGGTTGGTCAGGACGTACAGACTGGTGAATGGAGAGGGAGGATGGGAAAGGTTACGCTGCCAGCAAAGTAAGGAGGTGTTTAGGGTGAGAGGAAAGAACAGAGAGAAGCTTCAGAAGTAGTGGAAGAGAACGGAGCGGGGTATGCAGTGTTGCGGGAGGAATTGGAATCTGAGAGGAGGGTTAGAAAGTTCAGGAAGGGCGTGGAAGAGAAGTTTGGTCGGGTAGGGGAGAGGTGAGAGAGCTNTCTGAGAGGAGGGTTAGAAAGTTCAGGAAGGGCGTGGAAGAGAAGTTTGGTCGGGTAGGGGAGAGGTGAGAGAGCTTGCAACCGGGTGGTAGCCTAATTGGGGGTGATTATTATTATTGTAGAGGATGGTATCGTAAAATACTTTGAAGCGTGTAATAGACGGTGTTGTAGGTAGATAATATTAGGTTAGGGTTCTGTAGTGTCGAGTCTTTGTAGTCGTGGTATCGGGTAGTATATTTGGACGGCTGAAGTGTACATCCTGATACCACATAGCACACTTGGGGGGATGGGTTCAAGTGAACTTATCGATACCATGTATGGTATCGCGTAGTACACTTGGGTAATAAGAAAAAAATGACGTCATCGGGGTCAAATTGGTGACTTCATAATANCGTCATCGGGGTCAAATTGGTGACTTCATAATATGTGTGTAAACACATGGTATCGGGTTGTACACTAATACCAAAAATAAAAACAAGGTGATACCTACCTCTTCACTAGTGTCAAAAGACACTTCATCCCGCAAAATGTTTGTCTCCATAGTGAATAGGTTATATTTCAAGTGGTAAGATTAGGCAATCTGAATCAAATAGCAAATCCATGATCGATAAAACTAAAATATAAGACTTAAAATTGCACACAGATACCGTCCTACGCGACATCAAAACTTTCTATTTGATTGTAATATGACCAAAGAAAAACACACGACTATTACAAAAAATTTTTTTTTGCGAAAATGTGGCCAACGCGAAGCCCACGGCCAAAAACAAAAACAGGAGACATAATAATAGAGGGCAATGACGGAAAAATACTAGACGGGATCTCAATACTACTCTTTTCCGTAGAGGCCCATCAACCTTGGAGGGAAACAATGGCCACGGAACAGGGGATAGCAAGATAAGAGTGGGCCGGTCACCGAGGACATCTAACAGGACACCAAATCTTAAGTTCAAATATCAATATCGTGCGCAAGTAGAAACCAAGCGAAAACGACACAAACTACCCGAGGGTCTTGATAAAGTACCAAAGGGTAAGATACAGGAAAAATCACACGAAGCGGACTATGAGCAGCATACAAGGAACTTCTATCGTCTCCAGTGGAACACTGAAACAAAAGATGAGTCAAATCTGCCCTAGGGGACCCACACACACAGGAAGGATCAGAGACTATATGAAGTTTATACAAATGAGACTGGATGTATTATGACTTGAAAGGAGACGAAAAGAAGTTACTGCTAAACCACGGGAACTACAATGATAATATTTTTGCCAAAAATATGCAGGTAACAGTTATGCATTTACGGCATTTGAAACCGAAGTATTAGTTGTCCATCCACCACGGGTCTCTAAAAAGATAACCAAATACCGTACCTTTGTCACACAGGGAAGAGGATAGTATCTGATGGTTGGAGAAGGAAGTGTTGACTGGGACTGTTTACACGTAAAATACAGGTTGCGACTCTTATCCACAGAAAGATTAAAAACCATTAGTATCCAACCAAAGTGATAAAAAAAATCAAGGTCTGTAGTTAAAGAAGCTCTGTCATAGGAGATACTTTCAACCCAATGCATAATATCATCAGCATATTGAGTAGAATGAACATGAGAGCCCAGGTGAAATATGATGTCTTGAGTATATAAGATAAATAGCAAGGGACTAANAATTGAGTAGAATGAACATGAGAGCCCAGGTGAAATATGATGTCTTGAGTATATAAGATAAATAGCAAGGGACTAAGAGTACTACCTTCAACCAAACCTTTGACACCTGATGAACACAATCTGCATCATCAGGAACTCTAGGCATATAACGACGAATGCTAAATAAAGAATTGATACACATTATAAGGGTATATGGTAATCCTAGTTGAATAATTTTATAATAAAGAAGTTTAAAATTAACGTTATCAAAGACCGATTCCGTGTCTAAAAATACAGCACCCAATACATTCTGGTGAGCATAAGCAACCCGAATACGTAAAAACAATACAGCAACAGCATCCAGGGTACTAACATCAGAACGAAAACCAAGTTGTTCTGGACGAAGTAAACAATGATATTGTATCCACCAATTAAACCTTTGTTTGGCCTATCTTTCAAAAAGTTTCGCCAAACAAGAAGGCAGTGCAATCGGACGATAAGATTATGCTGATAGAGAAGATATGTCAGGTTTCAAAATCGGGACTATTTCAAAATCCCTCCACACATCAGATACAAATATAACAGAATACTTTATCATAAAATTGAGTTAACGAACGAGAGTGGTGCGAGGAAGTTGCTTAAGGAGACCTTAAGAGATGTAATCCAAACCAGGTGTGGCATTACCTGCAGTGTACAAACAATGGCTTAATTCCTCAACTGTAAATGCCTGGTATAAATCTGATGATCATTTGTAGCTGCATGAGAAACAACTGAAGGAAAACAGGAGGTAGCATCCTCCAGGGCGGTATCATGGGCAATACAATCCATAAAACCAGATATAAGGGAGAGGGAAATATGCTGGGAACGCTGTCCCTCTTTACTAGCACGAAAGGCTTTAAATTTACCCCTTAATATACGAGAGGGAGTAGTACGAGAAAGTGAAGCACAAAAAGTATTCCAGCTAATATTTTTACTTTTAGACTAAAATTTTCACGCCTCTGCTTGGCATTTCTTAAGAGGTATAACATTGGTCAATGTAGTTTGATGTTTATATTGGTGAAGTGCATTTAAAATATGACGATTAACCTCGTCACATTGTCCTTCCACCAAGTGGAACCATGTTTCCGACCACCAATACGAAAAGGGCGAAAAGGCATAGAACTTTTAGCGGATTTCAAAAGAGATTTATAGAAGACATCATAAACCATGTTCATATTAAAAGCTGTAATGGAGGGAAATGTGTNGCGGATTTCAAAAGAGATTTATAGAAGACATCATAAACCATGTTCATATTAAAAGCTGTAATGGAGGGAAATGTGTTGTTGCTTCCAACATTAAGGAAGAGAATTTGCACCATCAGCCCGATTATATAACAATCGGTATCGACGAAACGTAGAGGAAAGAGACAGATGAGTTAGTGAAGAAGNGCGGATTTCAAAAGAGATTTATAGAAGACATCATAAACCATGTTCATATTAAAAGCTGTAATGGAGGGAAATGTGTGGTTGCTTCCAACATTAAGGAAGAGAATTTACACCATCAGCCCGATTATATAACAATCGGTATCGACGAAACGTAGAGGAAAGAGACAGATGAGTTAGTGAAGAAGTGAGGATAATCGGAAAGTAATCACTACCTGATGTATCATTATATACCGACCACATTATGAAGCTGGAAAGGCTAGCAGAAACAAAAGTTAAATCAATTGCATTTGAGGGGAAATGTGGAGGCCCGAACCATGTAGGTTGTGTACTATTCAGTAAAGTAAAAGATGATGTAAATAAAAATTCTGCCAAATTGCGACCAGAAACAACATCGAAGGGATTACCCCACAAACGATGGTGGCAATTGAAATCGCCACCTACAGTTACAGTATATGAAACAGGGAAAATAAAGATGCCCAATCGTGTTCTGAATATCTAAACTTTGGATGGATATATATCGAGACGATAGTGATATGGAAAAGTCTAGAGATGACCGAATCGTCACCGTACCAATGCAGTGGAAACTGTCAGGATAAGAAATGTTGAAAACCTCACCAGCCTGCGAATCCTGTAANTGAAAACCTCACCAGCCTGCGAATCCTGTAAATATATAGCTGTCCCTCTGCCATCCTTAAGGGAGATGAAAGACGGAAAGATCTTATATAAATGGGTGGGGGCACAACATCCGAGTTTCAGTAAGGAGAATAACGTCTATAGAATTAGTGTTCAAATAATGGAGGGGTATTTTATTAGACAGGAGAGATCTAGTACTCCTCTGTATGGNTCGTCACCGTACCAATGCAGTGGAAACTGTCAGGATAAGAAATGTTGAAAACCTCACCAGCCTGCGAATCCTGTAAGGGAGATGAAAGACGGAAAGATCTTATATAAATGGGTGGGGGCACAACATCCGAGTTTCAGTAAGGAGAATAACGTCTATAGAATTAGTGTTCAAATAATGGAGGGGTATTTTATTAGACAGGAGAGATCTAGTACTCCTCTGTATGGTGCAAAACCGTGTGTCGATCAAGGAATGCAATTTGTCTTTATTAAGACTAGGGACCTCACACACCTCAGCAGGCGGAACCTCGTCAGGTAGTGGGGTAGGAACATGGGAGAGAAAAGTGTCTACAGCATCCGGCTTGAATTGAGCATAATAGTCTCTAATATTAAACAAAGGGATAACAGTGTTAGACGTTAGAAGGTAGTGCTTTGTAGGAAATTGCATATTCATCGGACCACACTGTGGCCATTCGGGAGGGTCAGTTGGAACCCTGTGTAACTAGCGTATATGTAGTCGGGAAGGCCGGAGGCCACGACGAGGGAGAAAGAACTGATGGTATGGGCAGAGGTGGAAATTGGGCTTGACGTGAACCACGTGTCTACAAGCTCCTTGTGTCCACTCTGACTGTAACTATTGTAATAAATCTGCTGGGTCTGTTTCTTTTAATATTTACATGTCACTTCTTGAACAGTAAACAGCTTTACAAAATTAAGTGAGTGTTGATTCATTGTCTTCCGGGACACACAATACCCACAAATTTTTAAATATATTTCAGGTCTATGAGACAGCCTACAGCCTCGTTATAAGGTAATTACGTAAGTAGTGTAATATTAAGTGCGTGACAACTTTATCATAAAACTGACGGAGGCATCCTGGCTCCCTGGGCCGTCAAACCGAACGACCCACTTCACTTATTCTCCGCGGAGTTATGGCGCTGGGCAATTCTACACTCAACCAGCTCTGGGTCGCCTCGGCCACGTAAAGATAGAGTGGTTGGTGGGGATATAACTGAATAAGAAGGTTGTGATTGTGGTAACGAGAAGACCGGGAAATAATGTTGGACTTTAGTTTTGGCATTAGCATAAGAAAGGTTGTAACATTCCATAACAAATTTAACTATGCACTCGATCTCCCTAACTGGACATTTAGCCTTACCATGAGCCAAATGTTGACCAGAACAGTCCATACATATAGGTGTATCTGCAGTAGGACAATCTGCTACATCATGAGGTTAGCAACAAGCAGAGCAGCGAGCACTTTTAGTGTTTACAAAGTTTTTGGATATCTCAAAAGTGGAAACACTGAAATCACTGCAACACAAATTGCTCACGAGGACTGACTTTGAAAATCTCTTTGAATATGATGACCTCAGATGGTAAGTTTTGCCTTTCAAAGGTCAGGCTAAAAGTCGGATAGATACCCGTTCCAATACAGATCCATCAATAACTTGTTTGGTTAACCTCTGAATGGAAAGAACCTTTTAATAACATTCCAGAGCTTCTCGAATTTAATCTACAGACATATCGAGAGGGATGCCATACACCAAACCTTGGCGTTGTACAAGACTAATAGGTATATTTACAAACACTTTCAATTTGGTCGGTAAATCTGTACACATAAAGTGTTTGGCTGTTAGACCAAAAGTAAAAGTAATTTTCAATTTAGTTGGGCTAGATCGTTGGATATGCAAAATATCTCGGTTCGGATGAAGTTTGCAACGTAAAGAAATGGGGTGTAGATTGCCAATATTTGTGTCTTGCAACTCAACAAATACAAGGAAGAGTTCTTGAATATCCCAAGGAGAGCATAATTGGGGAGTGTTAACCTGACTCGCAGTATTAAGAGACTTCATCGAAGAGCCATCAATCCCTACGGGATTACTTTTTGCCTGANAGTGTTAACCTGACTCGCAGTATTAAGAGACTTCATCGAAGAGCCATCAATCCCTACGGGATTACTTTTTGCCTGATGACTATCATTATGAGCTTGTCAAACTGATAATTTCCTCTTGTGCACAGTTCCTTCATGGACATCCATTTCTTACCTGCGATCAATATTTATGGATCACAAAAACCGATTCGACCACATTACCACTACCTAATCCCTGCACACCATCCGCCCATAGCCAACCACAAGCCACACATCACTCCACGACGACTCATAAACGAATGAACAAACAACAATACCAGACGGGTTGACAAATACTATTCTACTCAGTTGTGGGCCATCAACCGGCGTTGGCATTTCGAAAGGGGCTAGGGGGAGTCTGCTACAACAGTAGTCCAAAACTAGCCCAAAAAGTAGGGTTTCAAATCTGTACATGGTAGAAGTAAATCTTTGCGCCATTTGTTATATATATATATATACACACACACACGCAACACACACACACTAGAGCAACGAGCACATTGTAACTTTTGATGCTACAGTTACACCGCTATACGTTAAGTTGCCACTGCTGGCTCAGATGTAGGACCCAAGACTCTTTAAAATGGACGCCAATTACATAGGAAATAAAGTCAAGTTCCAGAGTATTTGTTCTATACTTTATTTATAATTTGAGTGACACTGTTCACATACGAAGTTCCGGTATGCAGAGTACAAAACATGCACAGATAACTAGATATGGGCA
The DNA here is from genome assembly GCA_002778355.1 of Clitarchus hookeri. NCBI lineage: Eukaryota > Metazoa > Arthropoda > Insecta > Phasmatodea > Phasmatidae > Clitarchus > Clitarchus hookeri. Next base: position 19,211 of record NQII01000242.1, on the reverse strand, counting down.
GAACAGAGCCACAGTCATTTACGGATTATTACTTTACTTACTAACTAACTGGCCCGAAGAAATAATAAATGCGGTGACCTCCCACACCGGCTTAGAATTTTTCTAGTAAAGTCTAGTTTGCTGATGTGGGGGTTTAGCATCACGCCCGACGCGGCCTAGGTGAGCATTGTACGACGACTGCTTCCGACGACTGCTCGATATCAACTGACCTCAATCCCCTACTTGAAGGGCGAACGAAAGGCACACGTTTATTTGTGCTGCCAATCACCCCCCCCCCTTTTCACGAGATAAGGGCCTGGCCACACACGCTCTTAACACTTCATCGAAACTGCGTTGTACACACTAAAACTGCGCCATCAACATGCAGATAAACAAACTTCTCGTACAACAAAACTTGTTGACCCATTCTGAAAAAAGCTAAATAATGCTGACGCTTAACATAAAACTGAAAATTACGATGTTCAGAACTAAACGGTAAACAGACGCCTGATAAACGTAAAACAGCAAACTTCTGCNATAAAACTGAAAATTACGATGTTCAGAACTAAACGGTAAACAGACGCCTGATAAACGTAAAACAGCAAACTTCTGCTGGATAAACAAACTATCACGGGAAACGAGCCACCACGGCTTTAATTTTGAATACCAATAAATATATTACTAAGTTTAGAAAAGCTTAATAAAAACGTACGAAAATGAAACNCTAAGCTTAGAAAAGCTTAATAAAAACGAACGAAAATGAAAAATGTGTCCCGAAAATTAAGAATACTGCCTCATTACATTATGTTTAGAGTCACAGGTATTTACTGTTATACATTTGATGTGATGTTTTAAAGGCGGCTTTGATTATTATATTAGGTTATCTATTTTGGTTATCGGTTATTGAATAGTATTTATTTATATTCGCATTGTGTTTCTATCCAAAATTAAATTCCTTATTTTGAATAAATTTTCTTTAAATTTTTCATTTCTGAAATTCCTGGTTTTATTTAACAATTCAGGTATTAACCTCTTGGCACTGGTGGACTCCACATTCGCTACAATGTCTATGTTTACAACTGTTTTTGTTTACTCTTACTGTTAAAACGCGGATTGATTTTGATTTCATATTCTGTTTATTTACATATGAACCCTTTACATAATGAAATATCAAATATAAATAATAAATAGTACAAATAAGAATCAATACATTCCAGCGCGTTTGCGCTCTGCAGTAGTAGGTGACAGGTGAAAACCATCAATACTGAAAGAGAAAAATAAACAACCCATTAGTATAAATAATTATTGGGGAAAAACTATCCAAAACCTCTGAATGATAATTGAATAAAATAAGAAAGCAGCTAGGAAAGTATGGAAGAAAAGGAATGTTATGGCTATTTGCCTAGGTGAGGAAGTATATCGTATCGCATTCGGACGAGTAGTAATAAAAGTACTGAAATAGAAAGAGGGAAATGCCGATTAATTGGTTTTGTGGAGGAGAAGGAACACGAACTTGTATTTTCATGGTGTTAAAAAGAAAAAGGACAAGTTTAGAGAATACTCCTTGTAGGACAACTCCCCAAGCAGTCTACATAAAAATGTTAGTGTTGTTTACTGCGGGGCTGGCCACCCGAACTGCCATAGGTGTAAATGTAAATATGGAGTTTAAGAACTAGAAATATTAGGAACTGAGCAGACTAAAACGATGCACAAGGAATTTATATAGGGAAACAAACTACGGGTCTTGGCGCCCGCACAACACGATTTTAAAATGAAAAATGGGAATAAATCAGAAATATTGCAAAGAAAATATATACCTAAGAGAGTAATGTTGTATATTTGTGGGGCTTGGTGCGCTCCAACCATAGGTGTAAGTGTGGTCTGAAAGAAACAACGGGGCAAAGGTTCCCGTACACCATTACAATAAATAAAAGGAAATGCAAGTGTATGTTTAAATTATGAATTAATAACAATGTAAGAATTGAACATTTGGTCTCGACAGGACAAGAGTGTAAATATGGAGTTTGAAAACTAGAAATATTAGGAACTGAGCAGATTGAAAGGATGCACAAGGAATATATACAGGAAGTCAAACTACGGGTCTTGGCGCCCGGACAACAATATTTTTTAATGGGATATAGGAATAAACCAAAAATATTGCAAAGAAATCATATACCTAAGAGAGTAATGTTGTATATTTGCGGGGCTTGGTGCCCGCACAACCATAGATGTAAGTGTGGTCTGAAAGAAACTATGGGGCTAAATTGCCTGTACCACCATTAAAATAAAAAAACGGAAATACAAGTGTAAAGGAGGAATTAATAATAACATAAGAATTGAACATTTGGTCTCGACAGGACAAGATACCAACATGCCCATAAAGTTAATGGGGAATTAGAACAATAAGAAAAGGAAATTTAAATAATACTGGGTTATAAAAATAACTTATAGGAATATGAAAAATGTTTAAAACCNAACAATAAGAAAAGGAAATTTAAATAATACTGGGTTATAAAAATAACTTATAGGAATATGAAAAATGTTTAAAACCCTGAGAAAAGTATAGACAATGGCGAGTAACAATTATCAAACCTTTGTATACAGAGCCTTAACACAACAGGTTGGCCCAATTAATTGAATAAATCCTGACAAAAACCTGGCACCATATTATTATTGTACATCTTAAAAAGGTGCGCACTGGGAGCGGATTTCACCGTAAAATCGGTCTTCTTATTCTTACATGAAAGTTTCAAGGATCCAGGATAACCACACGACTGGGTTAGGCTATCACGTCTTGAAAAAATTTCAGTTTTTATTTTAGGTTAGAAAANGATCCAGGATAACCACACGACTGGGTTAGGCTATCACGTCTTGAAAAAATTTCAGTTTTTATTTTAGGTTAGAAAACTGAATTTTTAAACAAATGCTTTGAGATGTATGTATACTTCCTCTGACCAATTTGTAATTAAGTTTGATTAGTTTGAAATTTGTGAAGTTATATTTATTCATATAATAATGCTTGTCATAAAAAAATTTATTTAAAAACAAACACTTTCATCACTTATGACAATATGACTTTACAGTTGTGTATTATTGGGGTATTACAGTGTTGGGTATATGCGCAGAAGACGAATAAGCGGTTTACCCCATATCTAGTTTACGGAGATTACCGTGGGCAAAAAATTAAAAATTGACAAATTTGCTGACCACTTGGGTCAGAGAACAAGCGTTGACGTTCTCATGACGTCACATGATCACGTGGACCAAACAGTAGTTGTGACGCCAGAGTGGACAGGGGACATGAAAATTGTATTACACCCCTAAGTCGGAAACATAAGTACAAAAGGACGTGCCCAAAACGTCATAACACGACGCAGATACAATCCGCATACATCAATTACAAATATTGCTTCCTTGGTTTTTGCCAGGTTGCGCCGTTGCCTTACCGCGTATTTTCGTTATTCTATTGCTCCATGTTTGCAGTGTCATGTTGTTACATTATATTTATTATATAAATTAATTATTTATAGTATAATAAATGTTATAACATATCTTGGTTTTCCTTATATTGATAACAGATAAACAACTGCAAATTTTACGCGAGTTCGTTCTGCTTTTATAGCGATGATGTTCAATCTTCGCGTGGAAAGGTTGACGTGGCCGGTCATGCGCATGCGCTGTTCGGCCTTACGTGNATAGCGATGATGTTCAATCTTCGCGTGGAAAGGTTGACGTGGCCGGTCATGCGCATGCGCTGTTCGGCCTTACGTGGCAAGCCCAGCTGTTTATATGATGTGTTGTAAACAGAAATGAGGTATTAAAATTGATTTGACGTAGTGCGTTTGAAGCTTAGATATTCCGGCTGATAATTTGTGACGGTATGTTAATAGAATTTATTTTCATATCTCATTCGTTGCCTTCTTTGTGTCAGTTCTGTCAGTTTTCATTTTATGTCAGCGTATCCAGGATTGCATTTTGTATTATTTTAGTCATTTTATCATTAAATGTGTTTTGACATTTTGTAATGCAATATTAAAATATAAATTTTATTATTTCAATACAAAAGAGNTTTTATCATTAAATGTGTTTTGACATTTTGTAATGCAATATTAAAATATAAATTTTATTATTTCAATACAAAAGAGTGTCGTTATCTCAACGCCAACAAAATGTAATCAGTTTGACAAAGTGGGGTTAAGTTTGACATTTCACATGTGTTTGTGTATTATGTAGCTTCCTACGGGATTTTTTATTATTATAGTACATAGTAACATTACGTAATTGGTAGTATTTGCAGTCGTAAAGTGTAAACGTATGGAATTTAGTGTGAAACTTTAATGGTTCTATGTGTTTGCTTGGTTGTTGGGATNTTTTATCATTAAATGTGTTTTGACATTTTGTAATGCAATATTAAAATATAAATTTTATTATTTCAATACAAAAGAGAGTCGTTATCTCAACGCCAACAAAATGTAATCAGTTTGACAAAGTGGGGTTAAGTTTGACATTTCACATGTGTTTGTGTATTATGTAGCTTCCTACGGGATTTTTTATTATTATTATACATAGTAACATTATGTAATTGGTAGTATTTTCAGTCGTAAAGTGTAAACGTATGGAATTTAGTGTGAAACTTTAATGGTTCTATGTGTTTGCTTGGTTGTTGGGATGTTCATGGTGGGTTCGTTAATAAGGTGATTATAATTTTACATTATTTACTAGAAAATGCAGTACATTTCAGGTATGAACAATATTTATGTAACAAATGAAATAATCAAACTTGTAGGTGTTTTTTTAAGAAAGAAAGTCTAGTAACTTAACCTAATATAGTTACAATAATTAATTAATGTATTGCAAATTTCCCCTACAAGTTCTGAAATTCACAACTACTGTACTTAAGTTGGGTAATTATTCAGTTTAAGGGCTTTTCTGTACACAAAACCCCCCCCCCGAAAAGTGGTATATTTTCACTCTACTAATTACGCAGAACACGAATATACTAGGGTCATTAACGTATGACTAATTTCGTAATATGTGCTAACCTAACAGAACCTAACCCCACAATGTGTGAATCACTATTCTACATTTTTAAACTAACCTAGGATTGTAGGATTTTTAACTATCCTAGGATTGTAGGGTTTTACACTAACCTACGATTTTAGAATTTTACACTAACCTAGGATTTTAGGGTTTCACACTAACCTAGGATTTTATGGTTTTACACTAAACTATGATTTAAAGGAATCGTAAAACACACCAAAAAAATATCAATTAACTAACCTAGGTTGGTGGCTGGTAGAATTCCTCTGTCAACGGACAATTCAACCTTACCTCACTCGACGAAACACCATGTTCCACTGAAATTCCACATACGCGAATATAACACCTGAAACACTCGTTCATAGCAGAATATTACGCACTGGAGCACTCGTTAATAGGCTAATATAACGCAGAAAAGCACTCTTTCTGGCTTTCTCTGTTTTAAATCTGCCGGATTGAAACATCAAAACCGACGCCGGAAAAAATCACAATGGCTACTAAGCTGTTTGAAAAATTGTCCTTTAAATCACATGTGACGCGTCGTCGTTACGTAACAATATCTTCAAGTCAATAAGGTGACGGTAGGAATCATGACGTAACCAAACATAATAACAACCGAGGTAAACAAAGCGCCGAACAACTGGTACTTTCAACTATTTTATTTAATACGTTCTACGTATTTTAACATGACCCCCTTCTGAATATGAACTAGGTAAGCTGTGCAGAATCCATTAATGCTACTTTCGTTTATCTAGGAAGTTTCCTTCAGAAAAGCAGCTAAACTGGATAATTACTCCTAGAAGTATCTAAGGTATTTTCATATATATGCATTGTAAAAAGTAAGTTGTATGCGCTCTGCTATACAAACATTAAAAACCAAATGCCCCCTCAATGTGATTTTAGATCTGGATCTGCTACTCTTCAGTCTCCCTATTTTCTTGGCTATCTCCTCCTTCCTTATCCTGTGCTTTTTGTACATCCTACATTTCCCCATACCTTCTCTTTATCAAACATCTTGCTCCTCAAACACTGACAAGTATTGGGTTTGCAGCAACTCATTTTTTCCCTTGTCAGTTGTTCACAGAAGCAAAGTTGGCTTCAAATGGTGACGCTCCGTTTATGTGTGGTAACATTCAACCTGATGGAAAAGTACCTAGGGACGCATGTTAGAGCAAAAATTTCACATGTCAGTAATGCAAAGAATTGAGCTTTTGAGACAAAAAATGGCATGCATACNGATTTTAGATCTGGATCTGCTACTCTTCAGTCTCCCTATTTTCTTGGCTATCTCCTCCTTCCTTATCCTGTGCTTTCTGTACATCCTACATTTCCCCATACCTTCTCTTTATCAAACATCTTGCTCCTCAAACACTGACAAGTATTGGGTTTGCAGCAACTCATTTTTTCCCTTGTCAGTTGTTCACAGAGGCAAAGTTGGCTTCAAATGGTGACGCTCCGTTCATGTGTGGTAACATTCAACCTGATGGAAAAGTACCTAGGGATGCATGTTAGAGCAAAAATTTCACATGTCAGTAATGCAAAGAATTGAGCTTTTGAGACAAAAAATGGCATGCATACNCGCATGTTAGAGCAAAAATTTCACATGTCAGTAATGCAAAGAATTGAGCTTTTGAGACAAAAAATGGCATGCATACATGATGTAAGTAAATAGTCATGACACAGCAAGAAAAAAATATGCATGTATGAATTTTTTCAACTTTCTGTCTAACTGCAGATAAATTTCTGACTCAGAACATGGCGTGTACAATTTTTTTAAACTTATTTCTCAACTTTTTGTTTAACAGTCTGACTCAGAACAATATGGAGATTGTAGTTAACGAGTTTCGGGCCTTCTAAATTCGAAACGTCCTAATGCAGACACAGAATTCCCATTGCAATCATATAACAACTGGCGTTTGTAATGCAAAATGTATCATGTTCACGTATTCTGTGCTATCATTTTTGTCTATGCGCCGATAAACTTATGACAAAGAAGAACTTGGCGGTTCTGAGAGGCAAGTTTATGACCTTATAGAACCAAAACCTTCCAATGATCCAGAAACATTCCCACTGCATTGTAACACCAGTTACTCTGTGTAGCTTAAAATGTATCAGATTCATGGCGATTGTGCTCCAGTTTTAGTCTAAGAGCCGATAAACTTGCGAATCAGAACGACTTGTGAATTTTTCTGCTTCATTGGAGCGTTTTCATTTTAGAAGGCTGTAAACTTTCCTACCAGAACAGCCAAGTTGTTCTGAGTCACAAATTTATCGGCTCAATAGACAAAAACTCAAGCACAGTCACCATGAATCTGATACATTTCATGTTACACAGAGTATCTGGTGTTACAATATAGTGTAAATGTTTCTGCTTCTTTAGAAGGTTTTGATTCTAGAAGGTGGCAACCTTGCTTCCAATATTGCCAAGTTGTTCTGAGTCACAAATTTGTCGGTTCGTAGACAAAAATTGCAGCACAGTTGCAATGAATCTGATACATTTTATACTACATTGGATAACTGTTTTTACAACACAGTGCGAATTTTTCTGCTTCATTGGAAGGTTTTGGTTCTAGAAGGCTGTAAACTTGCCTCCCAGAATCACCAAGTCATTCTGAGTCACAAGTTTATGGGCTCATAGAAAAAAACTGGAGCACAGTCGCCATGAATGTGATACATTGTTTGCTACACTGAGTAGCTGTTAATACAATGCAATGTGAATTTTTTTATTTCATTAGAAGGTTATGATTTTAGAAGGCCGTAAACGTGCCTCCCAGGATCTCCAAGTTGTTCTGAGTCACAAGTTATGGGCTCATATACAACAACTGAAGCAGTCACTATGAATCTGATATATTTTATACTACACTGGGTAGCTGTTATTACAATACAGTGATAGTTTTTCTTGTTCATTGAAAGGTTTGGATTCTAGAAGGCCGCCGTAAATTTGTCTCCCAGAATCGCCATATCATTGTGACCCATAAGTTTATCTGTATTTAAACAATAGCAATCTGCAGTCATCTTTAAGCTGATACAGTTACCAATTGCAATTTATTTTAACATATTAGGACATGTGCAGTTTTTGCTTGACACATTTCCTGTAGAGTGGAAAAGTTGCTAGTTATTTTTCTGTGGGTCTGTTGGCAGCGTAAGATTGAAGCTGGGATTCGAAGCTAACTTCGCTTCAGTCAGTTGGTGCACTCAAACCCTCTTCTCTGACCTTAATATATCCATACAACTTCCTCCGTTCCTTTCTTTTCCCTACCTCTGTTATGCTTCTTATTTATTCATTCTTTGCCTGCATATTCAGTCTTCCTCGTTCCCTCCCCGTATGTTTTCGAATACAATCTCTAGTACTATGTGATCCTGTGTTCTTCCACCATCCGTGCATTTGTATGCATCCCATCCTGTATTATTTTCTGTATGTGTGGAGTGTGATTGTTCTGTTTATATAAATTTTATGATACTAATGTACAATATTGTTAAATGCTATGTTTATTTTTTTTTTTGTAATATTTGGTCAACTACCTTCCAAAACTATAGGTATGATAGTTGTCCATGGGGCATTTAAAGACATCAAATAAATGTATACATTTAAATAACAAACAAAATGTTAGTACATATTGTTAACTTCTAGGACTGCTGTAGTTGATGGAGAAAAAAAAACTGTGCAACAAATTTTTTATAAATATTTTTTACATAAACTTTGGTAATATATTATTAATGTATATTGATAGTATTTCGGTGTTACAATATTGGTGGTTAAGATTAAAAGTATTCTTCAAGAAGAATATGGATGATTCTGAAGTTTACGGATTGCAACTAAAATCAATCACAAAAGTGGTATTTTTAGATTGTACTGGAGTTGTTTCATTATTTCTCGAAAGGATGCTTTAAAGTCAGACTTAATTGTATAAATCTCTGTAATGTAGGGGATTGTGAATATCTGAGAAAATGTGCGTGGATACAAACAAGCTTGGTAACTGTGTAATTGAGTGACTTTTATAAAACATGTAATTTTGCAGATGTCATATTGGGCAACTGGAAATTACAGCTGGAATTACTCGGCAGAGACATGAGTCTTAAATAAAGGTGCCATATTAAAAGAAAATAAAACAATTCAAGTGTCAGACAGACAAGTCTTTATTTTATACAAGTTTCACATTGTACAAAATCCAGAGCTACGGACAGTGGGTATACAGTCGAAACACAGAACAGCGCTGCAGTGTTCATAAATTATTGACGCCACTAAAAACTCACATTGTGAGAAAATTACGGAGACAGGAGGTATGTAATTGTACCTTCTGGCACCCCACACTGGCGGAAATAATTTTGTAGGGCAAAAGTTAGGCCTAAAACCAAGGTTGAAAAGAAAGAGGTCCCTGGTGCTTGCCAGGTTCACGCTCTGACGATGTCTCTTCCTCGCGGGCTGGTAGTAATCTGTTAGCAGGCAGCAGGCACTCGTGGCTAAAATCGCCACACACCAGGATACCAAAAACGTAACCAAATAAGGGCATGGCGTGATACAGAATCCCTTCGAATACTACGCGAACCCCTTTGCAACCACTTTCTCACGCCAGCCGAACTGCTTAGAAGTTAAACAATCAAATTTTTAGAACATACTGAAAGGAAAAAAATGTCTACGAATATTGTAATTGCCCTTATCTCTTTCAAATAGTAATTATTGTAGGTGAAGAAATTTAATGACTACTGTTTAGTTTACAAGATGTTATTCTGCTGTATGTTAAACTAGGGTACGATTGAGAGCATTTGTTTTATTTTAATAAGCTATAACTTAGTAGTTTTTAGTTACTGCTATTCTTAATATTATGCAATATATTAAAGATATTACTTTATCGTATCATAGCCAATGCTGAGAATAGTACTGGGAAACTGTTCATGCCAACTGACTTGACCTTTATAGGATTACCAGTTTAGCATATGATTTTAATAATGCAATTTAATGCATTGTGTGTTACTGTTTTAATTAGGAAATTATGTATGTCTTTATCATAAGTTGTGTTAAAAATTATTTATTTTCATGTTATTAATTATTGTTATTTTGCACTTTATATTCATAAATTGTTATGGCACTCTGCATAGGGTTTTTTAGCTGTAGACTGTTACGTAATATTCTTAATATTAATAATAATAAATAGTAATTATTAAAATTATCAAATATTTTTTCCTTTGAATTTTTAAGCAAACTTTTGAGCTATGTTTTGGGCTTTGATAGAGTTATATTTTAAGAATAAATCGTACGTAAAGTTTGCAGCTTAAAAACTGACATCAGAGATGGCTTCTTTTCCTTTGTCTTAGGTTAGTCTTTGTTTTCTTAGATTTCAAAATTTTCATAATACAATTATTATGTATAAAGCATTTTGCTTGTTCCTGTTCATTTTGTAATTTTTTATTTATTTACGCATGTAACAGTAAAGTTTAATTTACTCAATTAGAATGTACACTGCAGCAGCTTTTTTTGCACTTTTCACGGGACCAACAAAAAGTATTGCAAAATATAGTGAAATGTAAAAAGAAGTAAATATATCCCATTAGAAATAGTACATGAAACTGGAAAAAATAAGTGTAAAATGCAGGAAAGTTACAAAAAAAGTGGTGGTACTGTAGTTTAAAGGACTTGTAACAGCAATTGAACATGAAGGCACCAGTAAGCTTAATATTATTCTTTGGTTTTATATTTTTGTTTAATACTTCTTTTTATATAGTTTGCAATTGAATATTTGTAATTAACATATTGTTTTTTAATCTTTTGTTTACAATTTTATATTTTGGTCTGTTTCTAAACTGTGTAAAAATAATAAAAACATCAATGTCAAACTGGACTTGCAACAATCTTTGATGGTATTGGTGCAGGTGAATGAAGTAAGATGCATCCGCAATACATGCCTCAGCAGTATAGTGGCCTTCCACCAGGAGGGTTTGGCCAGGGTGGGCTGCCTGGAGCCTCCAGACCCTCACCTTCCAATACTCCAGGCTCCTACCAGCAGCCCTTGGCTCCACAGGTAATACACACATCATTCTCACTGGTACTAGGGGGCCAAGTGGTGGTTTGTTATCAATTATAGCACATGGTGCATGCCAGTGGTATTCAATTAGTTTTCCCACCAGGCCACATACAAATAATTACAATGCTTGGTGGGCCACACACACTTAATACATTTTGCACGTGGGCAACGTGCCAGGCGATGCTGCTGGTCGGGCTATTTCTTGGGAATCTCCCATCTTCCTCGCCACATTCTGATGTTTCTCCATATTCTCCTCGCTTCACCCTCATTGGCTCTGAGGACCTAGTTGTTAAGAGCTGCTCAAACCTCTACACTCACTTATTATGAAGTTATGATTCACCTATACATATGCGGTTTATTTACTTAATGTTCTAAAAAAAGAAGTAATATATAATTTTATTACATATTTTAAGCTAGTGATAGTTGCAGGTAGCATTAAATTAAGTTATCACATTATAAAATGCATATTAAAAAAATTGCCGATAAAATATTTTGACTGCCGTCTAGTCTTGCTTGTCTGCAGGCTAGTCTGACGAGTCTGGCAGGCCGCTATTTGAATAGCCCTGGTGAATACTGTGCAGAAGGTTATGTCAGTAGTGCAATTTGTTGATAGTACAATTATATTGGTACCTATACAAGAAATGGTAGAGTCATTGAAAAAAATTGCTCATAACCTTAAAAGTAAGTACTAGTTACAAAAGTTGTAATTTTCCGGCATTGTTACCTGGCCGATGTTTATTATATTACAGCCTCACCGTTGGGTTCTATGTTGTGACGTTGCGGACTGATTACACTGCCGAATGTTAACGTTGCCACGGCTTGCTCATAGGTAGAATACGAGACTCAGTACCAGGTGACGCCGATTAATTAAAAAGAAGAAGTTCCAGATTGGTTTGCTTTATACTTTATTTATCATTGAAGTTTCACAGTGCTGCCCAGACGACTTTCCAGTTTGCAGAGTACGAACTTTCACAATTAGTTATACCAGTGCAGAAAACAGCGCCACAGTAGTTTACAGTTTATTAATGTCTCAAACTTGCCTCGCAAGACTAAGTTACGAAGGCAGGAGGGATGTTCGTTCCCTCCTGGCACCCTAACGACCCCCCACACCGGCGGAAATAAGTTGATAGAATTTAAGTGATGTTACACTGAAAAAGAAATGTGAACAAAAGATCTTACGGTCACGAGTGCTTGCCGGTGTGGGTGAAATTCTTCACGCCTGATGCTTCTTCTCACGCCCGATGCGTCTTCTTCGACGGTTGGTTACTTTCTCTCTCTATGCGATAGGCACCACCAGTATATATTAGGCAGGCCTATCCCCCCCTACTACGCTGTGTCCCGCGCTCACATGTTATCGTACTCTCAACTGCGTCGCAGTAAACTAAAACTGTTGACACCGTTCACGTATAACCAAAACAACAACTTTCGAAACTCGGCGGTAAATGGATTCCTGTTACAACGTAAACAGCAGATGTCTGCTCNCATAACCAAAACAACAACTTTCGAAACTCGGCGGTAAATGGATTCCTGTTACAACGTAAACAGCAGATGTCTGCTCGATAAACAAACTATCACGGGAAAAGCTTTAACTTGAAACCTGATAAAATATTACGAAGCTTTTCCAAAGCTAAATACACCCGAGTCCTGAAAAATTAAGAAAAATTATTGCGTCATTACAAAGTTTTAAATTCAAATAATTTGCCATTAACGCACATCTACGTGCAAAAATGTGAATTCACACCTACTTGAGGAGTTAATTCCAATGTGAAATGCTGTGTATCAGTTTTCTCCTTATCAAACTTTAATGAAGAGTAACTTGCAAAACATTTCCTTCGTATACCTTGTAATGACGCAATATTCTTAATTTTTCGGGACACGGGTGTAAAATTCTTTCATGTGTATGAAGCTTTGGAAAGCTTCGTAATATTTTTATCGGGTTTGAAGTATAAAGCCGTGGTGGCTCGTTTCCCGCAATAGTAAGTTTATCCGGCAGACGTGTACTTTTGTAGGTTATTGGGCGGACGTCTGCTGTTTACGTTTATCAGGAGGACGGTTACAGTTTTCGTTTCGAACTTTGGAATTTTGTGAAGCGTCAGCATTATTTAGCTTTTTCATGCGACGTCGACAAGTTTTAGTTCCCCCGGCGCCGTTTTGTTGTTCGAGAAGTGTGTTTATCTGGATGTTGACGGCGCAGGATTAGTTCCTGCTGCGTAGTGCCGATAACGTGTTGAGAACGTGCCTGGCGAGGCCCTTATCTCAGGAGAGGGGGGCGAGAGGCAGAACAAAAGACGCGTCTGTGTGTCGCCCTTCGAGCAGTCTCTCTTCGAGCAGTGCTTCAGAGTCAGTCGGTGGCGAGGGCCGTTAGAGGCATCACTTCAAGGCAGTCATCGTACAATGGTCGTCTAGGTCGCGTCGGGCAGTACGATAATCTCCACATCGGCAACTAGACTTTATTATTTTAATTCTCCGCCGGTGTGGGAGGTTGAAGCAGCATTATATTTCTTTTGGTGCAAGTTTGAGACATTCATAAGCTGTAAACGACTATGGCGCTGGTCTTTACTTTTATATTAATCTGTGAGAGGTTCATACTCTGCATACTGGAACTTCGTCTGTGAACTGTGTCGCTAAATGTTAAATAAACATATATAAAAAATACTCTGGAACTTCTTTTTTTAATTAATCGGCGTCACCTTGTAATGAGTCTCGTGTTTCTACCTAGAGCTATTTGAGGCAAAGTAACATTCTGAGTGTAAGCCGACGAACGTTGCAAAATGGCACCTAACTGTGGGGCTGCAATATTATAAATATAGCTTAACAAGCCGAGGCCGGAAAGTTACAACCTGCACTGTCTGACAGAGAAAATGCCACACTATAAAGGAATGTTGAAAACAGACTAAACTGCACACATAGATAGCCAAAGAAGTGTGGTACAAGTGATTTAATTTGCACATACAGACAAGTCTCCAATAGAGTACAATGTGATCAGTAAGTAGTTGAACTTCTGTATTGGGTAATACATTACTGAACCAGACATGAGCATTCTGATAATGGCCTGGGGTATTGTGGACCATGTGTTGTTGGTTCGAGTGCATAGTTCATTTTCATTTTGTGGGGGTAGGAGGGTATTTCAGCTGATGTCAAATTGTGTCCCACAGATTCTCAATCGACAAGAGATTGGGAGAGTGAATGGTCAAGGAAGCATCTGCACACCTTGCAAAGCATTATCCTGTTAAAAATGTTTGGGGTAGTACCAGAGGTTGCAGCACCTCATCAACATAGCGACGTGTTTTTAATATACCTGTAATGCATACTAGCTAGAGGTGAGCAGTTTGGGGTAGCACCCCAAACCATGACCTCGCTTTGGTGGGTTGTGTGGTGCTTCACGATGGCAAAGGAATCCTCCCAACGGCCACATTGCCACCGGACTCGTAAGGTGACAATCATTGGTGAGAAAGAAACTGGATTTACTGAAGATTACACTGTTCTATTCTGCACCCCACACACCCTCTGGTGTCAAGCCATTCTAAGTGATGATGTCAGTGACTTGCTGTTAATGGTAGTCTTCACAATGGAGAGCTGAACAGCAATCACCTGCCTCAGCAAATTGGCCCGACACTGTTAGTTTTGATATTGGAGCATGCAAACCATGCTGCACACTTCACAAAATAATATTGTCAGTAGGGGTAGGTGAAGCTTCAAAATTCGAATGCAAATTGAATATTTTTAATATTCAGCTTCATATTCAAAATAAAATTTTTTACTTCGAAATTTTACTTGCAAGATAGCAAAACTGAATTATCAAAAAGAAAAACACATTTTCATATCATGAAACACTTCATTATCTTCACAAACTTCATTGGGTACCGCAGCTTTCAATCGGTAATGCATGTTTATTTCTCTCAAGTCCAACAGTGTCTTAACGCATTACGGTGTGATAAATAAGAGATTACACTGCAAGTTTTACAAACTTAACTGCTGTGAAATTGCACCTGTGATTCAAATCTCGGTAATGTACTGAAAATAAAGTGGGAAATTAGCAACTATGCTTCACTTCACACCATCTTGACTGGCCTCGGAATACCCATACAGCCGACAGTGTTCCGTTGACTGAATCATAGAGCAAGTAATAAAGGAATGGAACAGTTACTGTGCATATTTGTAGACGACAAAGATGGAGACCAAACAAAATTTAAATAAACTTGACACTGCACAACATTAACTCACGTAATTTAATAATGTGTACGTACGCAACGTAACTACTGGGGTGTAAAAAAAACATGAGCACTGCAATTAATTGTGTCCAAGTTTTGTATGTTTCACACTTTGCTGAAGTAATTCTTATTTTCTTATTTAGTGTTATTTTTCATTTAAGTCAAGGAATATGCTTATGTGATGAAAAATTATTTTATAAGTCTTTTACAATATGCTACCATTTATATTCCTTAAGCGTGGATTAATTTTCAGTTTGTTATTTAGATTTATTTAGCATGAAAGTGTTCCTACATGGTAAAAAAAACGGTGATCAAGTTTTTTGTAAATCAGTAGAAACCATTTCTCTTTTATCTGCCTTTTACTTAACTTGTAAATATGTACGTAATTATTAAATTAAAAAAAAAATGGTGCAGTGTGTACTTGTCAACAAAACACTTTGATTTGATATTCTATTTTAATTCGTGAATAGTTTAAAAACTTTGCTTTGAAATGAAATTTCCAGCTTTGCCCACCCCTAGTTGCCAGTCCTGGGTTGTGGACATGATACAGTAAGACATTTGGTATGAAGATCTGTGTGGTCTGACGTCCTTTCCAAGCTCCTGTTTCTCTACAATGATGCATATTTCCTTCCTGGGAGCATTGTCACCAAATGCGACTATGGTTGTGGTTGTAGTTGTATGGTACCCAGCCTTCGTAATAATAAAATGCAGAATTTCCACATTGTATGAAATAAACATTAACACTTTCAAAAATTTTAGTGTTCCGTTTATTACTGTAAATTCTTGTAAGTGAAGGAGACTTCTGCCGAATACTTTTGAGAGTCCTACATGGTTCATTTAGTCCTATGTGTGAAACTATAATAAGCATGTTGTATCAGTTGTTTTAATATCAGGAAATTTCATATGCAATATATGGCAGTGAAGTAAAATATAGTCATTTATTGCTAACAACTCTTTAGTAAAACAAAGTTTGTAGCAATATCTCTAAATAGTATAAAACAAAGTCGCTTATCCGTGTCTGTGTGTGTATTTGCTTAGTACTTCTAAACTACTTGATGGATTTTGATGCTGTTTTCAACATCATTTAGAGAATTTCTTGAGGAAGGTTTTGGTGTATAATTAATTTATATTTAATGTTAGGATAGTAGAGAAATGTCAAACCGTTTGTAATCAAGTCGTAAAAAACAGCTTTTAGGGCGCTTACATGGCTTGCGCTGACTAAACCATAAGAAAATCATATTAATGTAGTACAGAATTGTAGCTCTCAAAAAGATCTACAGAAAAGTCCACGATAGCATATGCTTATTTTTTAAGGATGACCTACAGTAACCATTTTTGTCTTTCAAAGTATCGCTGTAAAAAAACTAAATTATTATCGGGCGAATCCGGGTTGGTTCGCTAGTACGATATATTTTATTTGTATCACTTCACTTTGCTTGGCTAATAAATATACAGTAACTGTCCAGTGTTTATATGTTCCTTTCAAAATCATAAAATTGGGTTTCCTGTGGTTTGATGTGGAACTTATAGGTATTACGTGCCCAAGCAATTTTCGGCTTATGCTCCAACAGTAACCTGCTTTAAATTAATTTGCGACCCATATCAGTTTCCTGTGCAGTGTATGTATAGCAGCCATTATAAAAATATTTTTAACCTTCATACATAATACCACGCGGGTTCTACTATTTATTGTCACATCTTCAATATTCTCCATACAATTTTAATTTCTTTGCTATGTAACTAATTTGATGATGAGCTGCATGTGTTTCTAGAAGCCACTGGTGCCTCCAGAATCATATATCAGTGCTAAGGGTCACTTTCTTGAGCAATTTTGTCAGTAGAGTTGGAATTTCATGAGCTTACTGTATCAGTACATTCCCTGTAGTCAGAAATAGAACATTAAACTAATTGGTACCTTCTCTAAATGCTGGGTTGTAGATCATATAGAATATCACATGTATGCAGAGTAAGTGTGGTATATTGAGAATTCTGTTTGATGTAATGAAGTAATGTGATTAAATATAAACTTTTTCTTGTACAGGGTGGTCCTCCTATGCAACGGGTGGCCCCAAACACAGGCAGTTTTCCTCAAGGTGGAGGTAGAGCTCCCCCGTTGCAAGGCTCTCAGAATACTGGTATTCCAAATGGCCCCTCAATGGCATTGCCAGGATCACAAGGTAAAACGTACAAAATGCTCTCGTTTCAGTCAAATAATAATTAAGGCTTGGTACCACCCACTGCATTGGGCTCTTCCTTTTTATGCTAATTTCAGTTTTTGTGAAATAAAGTTTAAAAAAAATGCAGCTCTCGAAGTTTGTTTATTTGCCTTACTTTGTAGTATAGAATTTAAAAACATTTTTTAAAGTAAAATTTTGTCACAAATAGCACAACACTTTAACCCTGTTATAACATCCCCTCTTATAACATTTTTCAGCTTAATAAGCTGTCTTCTCTTGGTCCACAAACACGTTTTTCAGTACAAAAATACCCTCTTATAAAGTTTTCTCTGGTATAAGGCTGACATTTCTTGGGACACTTGAAAAATGTTATTACAGGGTTCCATTGTATTAACTTGAAAATATCAATACATTCTGCCTTTTTAAAACTCCGAAACAACATATAGTAAAGTTAAGTGCATGCTGTTCACGATAAAGTCAGCACTTTTGAAAGTCCTGCTAATTTTCTACTGTCAGCCTGTTGGTTGCATATCTTTCTGTGTGCCTATCAAAACACACNACTTTTGAAAGTCCTGCTAATTTTCTACTGTCAGCCTGTTGGTTGCATATCTTTCTGTGTGCCTATCAAAACACACTTCCATGTGACTTTCAGCTGGTGTTTACATAAGCTGGCTCATGCCCACTGCATTCTCATTACATAACAACNACACACTTCCATGTGACTTTCAGCTGGTGTTTACATAAGCTGGCTCATGCCCACTGCATTCTCATTACATAACAACAAAAATAATAAATATTGTAGTCATAACTATAAACACATACATGTTAATTTCAGTAAATAATATTGGTTTGTTAGTATCAACACTGCTGCCATCTCTTGCTGGGTTGGCAGCAGGGTGGATTGGGCAGGTGTGCAGGCAGTATCCGCCCCTTGCTTAGGGGCAAAGTCTTGCATGCCGGCTGCAGCTTCTTAGCGGGTTTACAAGCGGCGGGGGTGTTGACATAACTTCCTTTCATTACATGGGTGCTGGCCTTGGAGGCAGCCAGTCTGGATTAAACTCCCTTGGGGTTACGTGATGATGCGGAGTTGTAATAAAAATGGGTAGGAAGCGTCACACATCAAAGGAAACTAATAAAACACCACTGACTACGTCCAATTCAACATTAATGTAACACATTTAACTTCTAGTAGAATTATTTTATTATAAGAAAGGTGTAGTAGTTGGATATGTGAAAAAAAAATAGAAATTAAATCGGATAGTGTTGCAGGTGAACTGAAAACTGAGCCATTTAAAATTAAAACTTTTCAATTATTTTAGCTATCACCTCTCTTTTACAATCCATTGTAAGTGTCAAATTACATGATAAAATATTTATTCTTGAGTTTCTGGCTGGAGGAAAAATTGATCGAAGTCTTAAATTAATATGCTAGCGGGCATGAAAAAGCTAAGAGTTCCCAGACCAACTGGTATGTGTTTTATAGATGAGATGAAATAAAATGTCCAATATTAGTAATAGCAAGTTCCAAAAAGATGTTTGACTCTTGAATTTAGCCAGAGAGGTAAATGGTAATTGCTGGTAGAACATTCACGTAAGTCCTTATGGATACCTATCTGAACGAAGTGGAGTTGACACCTTCGGTTGAAATAAAACACTCTAAATCAGGCGTTTCAGGACTCTTCCTTGTGCGCACACATTTACTTAGACTTTGAGGCACCTCTCTACACCTCCCAGGGTTCACACAAAGAGCTATTAACCCAGAAAATAATCTAAGATAGTTATTT
>NQII01000241.1:1039894-1068525 GCA_002778355.1 Clitarchus hookeri | reverse complement strand
TGCAGCTGTGAGGCGCGGGATCCTTTTTGGACACGTCCGCCACCCTTAATATTTATTGGTGTTGACCACCTGCAGCTTCGCCAGCGCGTGTGTTCTGACGGCCAAAATACATGGACGCGGGGAGCGTCANTATTGGTGTTGACCACCTGCAGCTTCGCCAGCGCGTGTGTTCTGACGGCCAAAATACATGGACGCGGGGAGCGTCACATTTTATTAACACTTTTTAGTGTTATTCGTCACAGTATCATCTACATCTTGCTACAAAACAGTGATACCGTGCTCGGTTTACTGTTCTTTGGGACGTTGAAACGTAAGGTTTGTCCTGTTTTTTCATTGCAACTGCGTGATACTGAGTCTTGCATTTTTACTACCCAATTAATTCAACGGAGACGAACTTTCACTTATTTGAAACTTGGAATATGCTCTTAATTTCTGCTTTTAGAACAATAACTAGAGCTTTCAAGTGTACTAGAGTCAAGAACTGTTAAAGATTGAATTTCATTCAGGGCATGCTTAACTCCAATGTTTGAGTCAACATTTTAATTTTGAAACCAGCAAAGCCTTTTGCTCCTTAGTAACTTCCTTGTTTAAATAACGTAATACAAGTAGTGGTGACCTGTTATGTTAAACTTTACACTAGTTGAAATTTGTGGTTTTAACTCACTAGAAGCTAGAGGTGAATACGAAAAAGTTCTATAAATTGGGCAGCACAAATGCGAGTAATATTTGTTGCAAAATAAAATGCAAGAGTAGTCCACAATCTTCGTTTGTATTAAAAACTGATCTTTATGAGCACGATTACTAAATATTACGTAATGTAATGGAACTATTTGATTTTTAAGAGTTTTATGTGTGCGTTTTTTGTTCTTTGCTCTTTATAAATATGTTATATATTCGATTGTTTATTCAGCATAAATTCTTTTTTTTTTAATGTCAGTTATTTTGAAAAAGGTCATACTGAGATTCTTATATGTTTCCCACAACAGCAAGTTATTAAGACTTGTTCCGTCCACATGGAATCAGCACTTTAATTCGTCATACTCAAGTGAAGCNAGCAAGTTATTAAGACTTGTTCCGTCCACATGGAATCAGCACTTTAATTCGTCATACTCAAGTGAAGCCGTTTTATCAATTTGTTAAAGTATTCCGAAACCTACAACAGACACTCGGGTCTTCCAAACATACAAATCTTATTCAACTCAACATTCAGGCAATATTTTGAACTCTCTTGTACTAGAACAACATATAGTTTTTGCTTCGTTTAACTTCTTTAATATTTTCTATTTGAAGAAAACCACACATTCTTTGCCTCCTAATCTAATCACAGACAAAATATGCACACGCCACTTATGTGGGCATTCCTAGTAGCATGTGCTTAAGAAAGGATTTTTAATAAACTTTTCACCATCTTAAGTAAATTAATATCTTTTAGTTTCTCTTGTATTTTATTAAAAGGTTTAATACGACTAAAATGCATGTCTTCACTTGCATATTTAAGCAGAAATCTTTGTATTTATTGTAAGTACTAGGACCGTACTGAAGGTCGCGTATAGACCCTCGGCCGACCGGAAGACGGCGCTAGAGATCAAGTCTCTCGGCATAGAGGCAACGATGCGTTTATATGCGTACTTGTGGCCACCCTTACGTCACCCTTGGGTTTCAAAGCACAAAGTGTTATATATATCCCTATTATAGGTTTACTAATTTTATTTTATTTTGTTAAAGAGTTTCGGCAGGCAAAGTCACAAAATACAGTATCGTTTCCTTACTGAAAAATACTGGAAACCCGTGATTGTATGCATGTAAATATAACTTTCGTCATTGAATCGGCAAATTAAAGTTTCTTCGTAGCTTGAGAACAGTTATTTGTTTGTACGTTATTATCAGTCAATATTAACTTTATACCAGCGACTTAAAGAAAAGTCATTAGAATATATCGCCCATTCTGTTCGTAAGAGCTCCTCCGTTTTTGTTGCAAACGATAAGATTTAAAGTTTAATTTATGAAGAGCGGTGTGGTTTTTAAAGCCTTTATTGAAATGAAATCAGGTAGGCCTATGTCGTACACTATTGTCCGGTTTTGTATTCAGCTAAGCCAAACGAGTACACAAGTAGAAACTATGCTATAGTGTACAAGACTTGGACCTGATTACATTTTCGGTATAAAACCGGGGGCGTTAACAAACACAAAATACAAAACATTTAAGCTAAGGTATTAATATGCGTATTTCCTATGAGCCGGTCCACTGTTAAAGGCCAACGACGGGACAGAACATTGTTTTCGTGTAGCGGGGCCCGCCTGCTTGGCACTTCAACTGGGCTGCAGTGTGTTTGAATACAAATTTTCACGAAACTGTTAAACATTGCTTCAGTATATGAATAAACGAAAAAAAAACACACACACTTCAATCGAGGCCTGTTTGGTACTTTCAAGACGTCACACACGTTATGAACACCTTTTCGGAGCATTCCAAAAGCCTTTTTCACAGTGCTGTATCTTAAAATATACGTGTCGGATACATAAAAAAATTCCATTGAACCTTTCCATAGACTTTCCAACAATAAAATGATAGGCTCAGCGCTTAAAGCT
Source organism: Clitarchus hookeri (assembly GCA_002778355.1). Taxonomy (NCBI): domain Eukaryota; kingdom Metazoa; phylum Arthropoda; class Insecta; order Phasmatodea; family Phasmatidae; genus Clitarchus; species Clitarchus hookeri. The sequence goes on along the minus strand of NQII01000241.1, from coordinate 1,065,936 downwards.
CCACAGGAACAGACAGCACGACCAGAATACTGCACGACAGATAAGTTCCTTGAGCTTAGTGGCGATGGTGTATAGGGTATCAGACCCCAAAAAATTTGTAATTTGAACCAAACATTGTTAAACCCGTACGCATTGTATGTCATGACATTTTCCTCAAATAAAAAAATTATACAGTTGACAATTTTTGAATAATTTGAGGTCAAATACCAAATTCTTCGGTTTTGTTGCAGTCGTAATAACAAATACTTATTTTTACAGATGAAAAAAATTAAAAAGGAAACTGAACCCACGGGCTACGTATGAGAAACATGTAATCACCAAATAACGAGTAATAAATATAAAACATAGGTTAAATACAAAAAACTATTGCAAATATTGAAAATTAAAAAAAAAACGTATGAATAGTCATTTAGTGATTACATGTATGCCAAGCAGTAGCCCACGCCATTAGTTTATAAAGTTTTTCGTCTGTACAACTTAGTATTTGGTATTGTGGCTTCAACAAACCAAAAGAAAAACTTATTTTACAAAAAAATATTTAAAATTACAAAATTTAAATCACATATAATGCGTACGATTTAAAAAATGTTAAACAATTATTATTTTTTGGGGCCCGACATCATTCTCGAACTCAAGCGTGAAAAAATAGCTCCAGGTCGGCGTTCAAAGGTGAAATTATTTTCTACAATTCAAGCATATGACATTTCTTTTCGTCGTAATGTGTAATAATATTCTGAAAATGTTTAATAATGGAACACAATTTAAAAAAAAACTAAATATGGGATTTTTTATTTAGGTTTTTTAATTCGTACAATTCTCATAAAGGTACGAAAGTAACACTTTAGACTGCAGCTCAGAAGAATTATTTATGTTATCCGAAAGTCTCAAAGAACACTCCTTGAAAATTGTTTTACGATTCGCCCGTATTTTAAATTTTTACATTAGAGGTAAAATTGAAAGTCAAATAGCTGACCTGGTGACTGTTGTGTGTTGCAGTGTCTTGAAGAGGAAAACCTGCTGTTGACGTTTATGTGCCTCAGCTTGGTGCTGATGGTACTTATCGTAGCGAAGTTCTCCTGTCCTCTGGACATACTAGCTGACAGATGTCTCAGGAAGAAACTGTGTGGGTGTGGCGAAGACAGGTGTACATCGACGGAGGTGTGAACCTCCACAACGTCGATCGCCGCCGTAAGTACTTATGCGGTGGTGATGTGTCATACTGTGTTGCAGCTACGTCTATTTTAACTGCAGCAGATAAAAAGAATATTTGAGGGTCCCAACAACAGGCAGTCGAAGAGAAGGAGGACCGTTACAAGATAACCAAAAAGTTCTTTCTGTTTTAGATTAAAATGGGAATAATTGATGTGTGATACGGAAGTATGTGCGCCACGTGCCGGAAGAGCAGTTGTGGTGGGAATAGGGGCATGGACCAATGAGGGCGCGTTGCTCACTCGCAGCAGCCGTAGCTCGAGCAGTGGCGAAGAGAAATGGAGCCGTCGAAGGAGATCATTCGGAGTAGTCTGCTTTGTGACTTAGGTGGGCTTACCCGCAGCGGCATCTAGTCACCGAATACGTCAAGCTTCAGGAATAATGCTCTGAATGAACGCATCACGAAGTTCAGTTTAGAGGTATTGTCGCTTTGTGATGAACCCCGAAGTGGACGGCAACAAGCTCCTGGATGACGAGGCCCTGAAAGTGGCCATAGACAAAGGCTGCAGCCAAACATATGGTGAGCGTACAGAAGGTCTGACGAGTTGATTAGTTGGAACATGTGCAATGGGCACTGAAGAATAAGGAAGCAGATTATCACATCTTCCATTTCCTGGACCACCACCTTCGTGGGAAATTCTTCGTAAACGAGGCAGACTTGCGGCAGGTACTCGCGGACTTCTTTGTGTCCAAGACTCCCGATTTCTACAGCCAGAGCATTGCGCAGATTAAGGCATGTTAACAGATGTGCTAGATGACGAAGGTGATTACTCTGAGGACTAACTGAATGTGACATTTGCTGTAAAACATTTTGTTTCTCGCAATCTAAAATAGCAAGAACTTCTTTGGTTACATTGTAAATACATGTCTGCATGAAACAAAATACTATTAGATGCATTACTTTCAAAAATATCTAGTAACATTTCGAAGCCTACATATTTACAGTGGTAAAGAAACTCCTTAAATACTTGGCCCATTTTTTTTTTTTTTGCAAAATTTATAATGTGTATTTGTCTTCGTAGAATTGCCCCTTTTCAAATATTTTAATATACTTTTCCAGGTACCTGTAGGATTCTCTCAATGTGTGTACGGGAGCTCTCCCTACCCCCCCCCCTTTTTCCTACTTTCAAATATTAAGACATGGTCAACGAACCATGTTCAGTCATAAATTTTTGGATGATTTACTTTTATAATGTATTCCCATAATTTTTACTTCTTCCGATCATGCAACAACGGTGATTTTGCTTTTTATAATTCTCTTCTCAGAGCAGACATAACCACAGAACTCTTAACATAATAGGGAATTCGCGTTTTTATGACTTCCAAATAACACATTGCAAGAGTAACATGGAAAATAATCAAACCACTTGTAAAATGGAATGTCAGTCGAAGGAGGGATCTGCATGAACTAACATAAAACGCAATATGTGAAAAAAAAAAAAAAAAAACATTGTTCCACAGTTGCAAGAAATTGTGCTAGAACGCATTGTAGAGTTGAATAATTCATAAATTCATTTTTGTAAGTAATCTCTGTTTTACATTAAAATGTTTAATTCTATGTCATTTCAGTAAATATTAAAATCAAGTTTCCTCATATATTAAGATATGATAACACTTTTAAGCTATTTTTGTTGCACCTAAACAATGCAAAACCTAATTACAGAAATGTCATAATTTACATATTGCACAAGGTACATACTTAACAATTTTATAACGAAAAAAAATTACATTTTTTTTTTAAATTTTAATTTTATATAGGAAAACATTCTAATTTTTTCTATGAGGAACAAATTAAATTAAAATAAAATACCTCTAAGCAGCTTTAAATTTAAGTACACAATATACATATCAGATTTCCAGCTTTCCTTGTCTCCTTTTGATTATGGTTCCGTTTTCTTATAATTTGGTGTTTAAGAAAATCGTAAAATTTTGATATACTCCAATTTTTAAATTATTTAAAGTTTATTTGGTTGGAAATTGCCATTAATTATAGGCCTTATTTCTAAAAGTGTAATAGTTTGACACAAACATAAAAAAATCATCCAGGAGAAGGAATGTAGGTCAGAATGCCAGCTGCGAATTAATCATTTTCTGCGACCAATCATTGAACGGCTTTTTGCCTACACAACTATTTGCGTTAAGTGACTTGTAATTGTTACGACACGTCTAGATAAATAAATGATTGGAATTTTAATAATTTTTCAACTGACAAATTTAAATTCAAATAAACAATCCTTATATCATGAAAGTATTACTAAAATATATTATATTACAAAACCATATGGACCTAAACATTTGCGTTGCTGTTTCTGACTTGGACAGTTACGCTTAAAATTCGTGAGCTTAAAATGTAGAAGGCCTGCACAGAACATGAAAAACACTTTAAAATCTATATTCAGCTGTCGATTGCGATAATGTAATTTCGATTATTTAAAATAAATAATTTGTGTAACTTAAACTTTTCCTTCTTGGTCTGAAACTTTGTCAGTGAAAAAGCATACGTCAAGGATCAAAACGTTTCACGAATAAAAACGTATATTAAAACGCGAAGTATTTAGTTTTTGTAATAGCTACAGCCTACAGTTCAGTTAATATTGAGGTAACACTACACGAAGTTGGCGTATAGAATATACACAAAATTCTGTTAACAAAAGCGGACAGACTAACAGCGCAGTGGCCTACTCCAGGAGTGGATCTAGCTAGACTTCTGGTTTATGGTTGTTGTCGGAAGGGGGATAGGGGAGTAATATCGCTATTGCTTAGGTGCAGGCNGGTTTATGGTTGTTGTCGGAAGGGGGATAGGGGAGTAATATCGCTATTGCTTAGGTGCAGGCCTATATTTTCTGTGGTGTTAGATGGCCACTGACTAATCATAACTTTAGGTAAACAATATTAAATTAATGAAATAAAGTAAGTTTTTACAATGTTTCTGAAATTATTTTTCTTAAAACATTCCCAGTATAGGTTCGAGGTCAGGGTAAAGATTTTGTTGGGGAGGGATGCTAGACGCGTACCTGGATGGATTGATTATTACACATACCTTTGTAAATGCAGAAGTTTATAATGTCTTATCACATTTGTCTATTACAGTATTATCTTCTTTGTGTTCATTCTACAGTCACAGTACATTACCACTTTACTAGTGTGTCCCCTTGGTGCACATTATCAAAGTGCCATNTTGTGTTCATTCTACAGTCACAGTACATTACCACTTTACTAGTGTGTCCCCTTGGTGCACATTATCAAAGTGCCATATTTGTTAATGCGAGTCACCCGGACTCACACCTAGCACACGAATCGTTGCCCATTTAAAGTTCAGTGAACGCTATTCGTTAATCACTCACTTATAATTCAGTCACACATCGTATGTACATATATATATAGTGTGTGTATATTTTTATATTGTGCATTGCCTACCGGTTAGACCACTCACATTCTGTTTTATATTTNCATATATATAGTGTGTGTATATTTTTATATTGTGCATTGCCTACCGGTTAGACCACTCACATTCTGTTTTATATTTCCCCATGGATTTCTCTAAAACGGTTCACTTGAAAGTGTTCCCACAAGGAAATCTTTTCTGTTAATTTTGACGTGCTGATTCCCAAATTGTCTTAACAAATAGGTTTGAGATTATTCTTACATTCCATTCGTACAATATTTCATTTAAACGTAGGGTATCAATCCCTCTGTACCTAATGAAAGGTGCACTACCCGTGGTGACAGAGGTATAAGAACTCCTTTATACGAATCACTATTCACCGACTTCTGACTTAATCGTAAGTACTTTTTAATATTTTCAAATAAAAGCATTTTAAAACTTACTTTTTTTAGGAATGCGTAGCTTCCTTAATAATCGCGGGATGGAAAAGTGGTAGGCTACATATATTTTCGTAAGGAATATCCTTCCAGAATTGGTCGGTGTTGTTCAAAACATATTGAATGGCTATTTCAACTGAAAAGTCTGCAATTGCATCCGATATAACTATTTTGACTGACAAGTGTGCAAATCAGATTCCTTCTTATGTACGTTTGTAGATTTATTTTAAAATATTATTATGTATGTCTACAGCTATCTTGGTACTTGATGTAATATAAGTAAATGCATTGTTGCAGGACTCGGTATCCACCTAACACCTTGTGAGAGAGTTTGGCTGGGCGGCGATCGGCGGACATATACACACAAAGGCCACACACTGTTGGACTCCCTTGAAATGCAGTGGACATCCCAAAATAAGACCTACAAGGGAGTCATCCCAACATAAGATCTACAAGGGAGTCATCCCAACACAAGACCTCGAAGGGAGGCCAGCGGTGTGGCTGACATCCCAACACAAGACCTCGAAGGGAGTCCAACAGTGTGGCTGACATCCCAACACAAGACCTCGAAGAAAGTCCAGCGGTGTGGCTGAAATCCCAACACAAGACCTCGAAGGGAGTCCAACGGTGTGGCTGAAATCCCAACACAAGACCTCGAAGGGAGTCCAACAGTGTGGCTGACATCCCAACACAAGACCTCGAAGAAAGTCCAGCGGTGTGGCTGAAATCCCAACACAAGACCTCGAAGGGAGTCCAGCGGTGTGGCTGAAATCTCAACACAAGACCTCGAAGGGAGTCCAACAGTGTGGCTGACATCCCAACACAAGACCTCGAAGAAAGTCCAGCGGTGTGGCTGAAATCCCAACACAAGACCTCGAAGGGAGTCCAACAGTGTGGCTGACATCCCAACACAAGACCTCGAAGAAAGTCCAGCGGTGTGGCTGAAATCCCAACACAAGACCTCGAAGGGAGTCCAGCGGTGTGGCTGAAATCCCAACACAAGAACTCCAAGGGAGTCCAGCGGTGTGGCTGAAATCCCAACACAAGTCCTTCAAAAGCGAGTCCAGCAGAGTGGTTGCCATCCAAACACAAGAGCTTTAGGTGTGATAAGGCGAGGCCGAAAAATTAAAAAAATTGTTTAACAACTGCAATAAAAATTTTAGCCACACTTTACACATTTATTTGGATATTTCCTACATTTGTTTGATTTGAATTAACATTCAAACAAATAATGAGCTGAATGAATATTTAAAACACAACCATAAATGTAAAAAAAAATTTAAAACTTTCTTAAAATTTAAATTTTTCTATTAAAAATACAAGAAAAAACATAAATAAATAATTTTTAAATTTAATATGTCCACATTTTTAATTATTCCAAACATTATAAATATGCATTCTATGCCAAATATATTGTAAAATATATTTATAAAACATTATTCATTTGTTATTTTGATCATATTTTCTTTTTTATATAATGCGCATGCAAACCATATTTTGAATGTACATTGAATGTGAACTCAGTTTCTAGAGTATAAATCTGTGATATATAGTGTTACGTGTAGCTCCTTTGCATGGCGATAGCTAGCGAAGAGTGTGTTGAGGACAGATTACAGGTATAATAGCGGCCAACGAGATTGTTGTAAATGAAAGTCAGGTGAGCAATAATCCAAGAAGTGCATATTATGTTTCAAAAAGGGAGCCATCGCGATAATCTTTTGCTTCTTGCATGCATCTGACCTTCAGCAGATCCAATTGATGCGTTTATCTGAAGAATTTTCTAGTGGTTTATTGCCCTAGCTCCTCTCAGTATGACTCGTAAGAAAGGGCGGGGTGTGAACTTTCCAGTTCAATGTCAGCTACTATAAAAACGCGTCGGGCCTCCGAGCCGAGAGTTGATGAGTGTGTGGAGTTTTAGCGAGAGAGGGTGAGCGAGAAGAGAAACTAGTGGAAAAAGAAGTTAGGTGCTCCCGCTCGTCACGAGCGGGAACAAAATCTGCGACTGCGAACATCGGCGCAGTGAGGAGTGTGACTGGCTGGCTAGACTATTGGACTGGATGTGTGAGTGAAATACATTACCAAGTATGGCAATAGACAGACTGAACATGTGTTAATGATGAATGTGAGTTAATTGACTATAACTAAACAGATATCGAGGATTTTTATTAGGGTGGAACTAGACATTGAATACCGCACTCACTGGGAAATAAAAAAAAATAGTGTATATAGGTAGACTAATGCTGTAAATAAAAGCTGTGTAAATGGATTTAAAACAAATTTTGTTCTTTTATTTTTCTTAAGACTTCCATCCCTCACAAACTCGGATACGCCCCTCAGGCATCTTGTAACACTAGTGGCAGAAGTGGGATGGAGGCATTTAATTGTTTATCAAGTAAGGCAATAGGCTAGTATTTAGTGATTTAAAAAAGTTAATTAATTAATACTCTTTTGTAGAATCTTCGAATTGAATGCTAACAAAAAAATGTCTGCCTAACTGGAAGCACTGCGAGCATTAATTTAGGGGCTTGGCAGCCAAATGGTTAATGTGAGCGCAAATGTTACTAGCCTTTATAACAAAATTAGTAGTGTAAAAGTGAGTGTAAATTAAATTGTAAATAACGAAATTAGTTCAGTGATAGTAAGTGTATATTAAAACTGTTAATGGAGCTAACGAGAATCTAAATAGCCAGATAAGTGATTTAGTATATAAGAAAATTGATAACATAGACAGATAAATAGACACTGTAAATGAGAATGTAGACAGGAAAATAGAAGGCATAAGCGAAATAGTGAACACGAGAATTGACTGTATGGACAAGAAAATAGACAGTGACAGTGAAAGAATGGACATTGTTGAGAATTAAATGAAACAGGAATGAGTGCACTGAAGAAAGAATGACAGGAATTCCTTCAACAGCGGAGTTTCACTATCACCGAATCAGCAGCCGAGATAAGTGGGGAAGAAGAGAAAGCCTTAAACAATACAGCAATCTCGTAAGATAGCCAGCAGCTCTACAGGACTGGTGTAGAGGAGAAGAACTCTGACTCGCTGCCTGCTACAGCCAATCATCCAAGCGAAATGACATGCGCCCGATCACTGTCTACCACAATAAAGAGTGTGATGACTAGTGATGTGTCGAACCAGTTCATTCCAAAGAGCTAGCTCACTCGCTCTCGCTCTTTGTGGAGAGTCGTTCAAAAGAGTCATCTCGTTCGCGAGTCAGTCGGGATTTAAAGAGCCGAGTGTATAGATGTGGCTAAGAGTGGCTCACACCACTGCGCTGAAGTAAATACTTCAATCGCGTAATACATTATGTGAAAACGGTAAAGTAATATTTAAACTTTTAAGTGCCTTATTTTTTATAAAACTTAATTTTAGTGGATGCAGTAATGACTTGTAGTAAACAACGAAAAACGAGCCAAATTTGGGACTACTTTTCAGAAGTAAGTAACAGTGATGGAAAAGCTAAGTGTAATTATTGTTTTAAATTAATTTCTTATAAAGGAGGAAGTACATTTAATCTTGCTCGCCATGTACGAACAGTGCACCCAGGAGTTTCTCTGTCCTTACATCGTTTGACACCGGCAAACACTTTAAGAGTTTATGTGCAAGATGACATTCCAGACGATCCAGTACCCTCAGTTTCTAGTAGGCGTCTATACGAACATTTAAATAACCAGATAATAGGGCCCAGAAAAGAAGTTGAGTCAGTAGAAACAGGTCAGCCTAGAAGTGGCCAAGGTCAGAGTTCAATATCATCGTATTTGCAGAAACCACTAACGAATAAAAATACTAAAGAAATTGACTTTAAACTGATTGAAACCATTGTCAAAGATTATCTTCCATTTCAAATTGTAGGAAGTCCACATTTTAAAAAGTTTATTCAGAAACTGAATAGTGGGTATAAACTACCCACTCGGAAAATCGTTTCCACTGTTTTATTACCGCAGATATATGAGCAGACAAAGCTAAAACTAAGACTTGAAGTAGAGAATGCTGAGGCGGTTACAATCACCACAGATGGGTGGACTTCAATCAATAATGAATGCTACCTGTCGGTCACTGCTCACTACATCAACAAAGACATAGAGCTAAATTCCTCCCTGCTAGAGTGTTTCAGATACGACGACAAGCACACAGCTGCAAATCTAGCTGAAGAACTAAAGCGAGTAACACGAGAGTGGAACATTGATGGAAAAATTGTTGCAGTTGTAAGTGACAATGCAGCCAATATAGTTGCAGCTGTTAAATTGACAGGATGGATGCACATACCATGTTTCGCCCATAACCTAAACCTGATAGTGCAGTATGGTCTTCAGAGCACGAAAATTAAGGAGCTTATCTCGAAAGTGAAAACTATTGTGGAATTTTTTAAGAGAAGCCCACAAGCCAGTACAAAACTGAAGGCTATGCAAGAACAACTAGACCAGCCATGTCTATAACTAAAACAGGATGTTATCACAAGCACCTTGAGGTGAATACTATACGATGTTTCTTAATAACTACAGTTTTGCCCCCTAGTTTCAACAATAGCCATCAAGTATCCTGACCTTCCGATAATAACGAAAGAAGACGTGAACTGCATAGGACAGGTATGTGAATTGCTGAAAGTTTTCAAGGACTGTACGGAAGAAATGAGCTCTGAAAAACAGGTTACTGTTTCAAAAGTTATTCTTTTTAGCAAATCACTAAAATCATGGTGTAACAGATTTATTAATATCCCCACTGAAGATGATCCAGTTCAGAACATGGCAGAGCGATTGGTGGAAGCCTTAAATAAACGCTTTAAAGGGATCGAAGAAAACAAAGTGTTTGCAGAGGCTACATTGTTGGATCCCAGGTTTAAATCTCATGGTTTCTCCGATTCACGATGCTCTGAGAGAATCAAGCAATCGCTGATTATCCAGTGCGAGACATTCGCACGAAAGTCAATCACTCCTAGAATAGCTGCAGTGGAAGACATAATAACAGAAAGTGGGTCAGCCATATGGAATGAATTTGATCGAAGTGTGTCAAAATTGATCAGTAATCCCAATCCAAAAGCTGCCGGGATCGTTGAAGTGGATAAATTCCTTCAGGAACCACTGCTTCTTCGGAATGGGAACCCACTTACTTGGTGGTTTGAGAGGCGCCAAGTTTACCCAGCACTGTATCAAATAGCACAAAAACGTTTGTGTGCGGTTGCGACTTCTGTTCCGTGCGAGAGAGTTTTTTCCAAGGCAGGACAGGTTATTACAGAAAAAAGAAATAGGCTGTCAGGAAAATCAGTGTCGCAGATATTATTTTTGAGTGGAGATTTGTAAAATACTCTGCAGAGATAACTTTTTTATGCGCTGTAATATTTAAAGTTGAGTGAAGTATACTATCCGCGACTAAGACTAATTGTAACATGTATTACATACAGTTGAAAACTAAAATTGCTGGTTTAAACAGTAGTGTGATTTATTTCTTCATATTGTTCGGAATTATAATAATGGTAATCAAAGTACTGAAACTGTGTGTTACATATATATTTATACTGTAAACTGCACGTACAGGATACATTATAAAAATTTTTAGTGCAAGAGTACACGTTTTTGTAAGTTAAATGAGATCTTGTTGGGATATTCGCGACCTGTGACTAGCATGTTCTACACGGTTTAAGGTATTGTATTTATGTTAGTAACATTGTTATGTTGTTTTTAAATTAATTTAGAATGTTAAATATAGCATAATTACAATGTATATTAATTTTAACATTGTTATTGGAGTAATATTTTTTTTGTGAATTGAAATTTGTAGAAAACTCGAGAGCGAGCAGTGAATGATGTTTTTACGTAATTTTCCCAAACTAAAACTATTTTGCTGTCAAAATATTAGAAAAATACTTAATGAAAATATATTGAAAACCTTGCTCTTATTATGCTTGAATTTTTTGTCCACGCTTAGAAATATATATTATATAGCCACATTCGAGTTATGTCTATCTTCGAATTTATAGCTTGCGTGCTCGTAAAAAGAGGAGATATACCCACCGAATGCGATAGTTAACCGCTACACTAGCAGTTTTTCTATCTCTCCAAGGAGCCGATAAGCTGTCGCCTTTTAGGCTGACTGAGCGGAGCGAACTGCCGAGCGGTAGCTCTGGTCATTCGTGAATGAGTCGACTCTTTAAAAATGAGTAGCTCGCGAGTCGCTCTCGACAGCGAGTCGTTCGTTGTGAACGACTCGCTCGCGAACGACCCATCACTAGTGATGACACGCATGTGGTGCGACTGTTTCGCGCCTACTTGAAGGAGCCAACAATCAATCGTGGTGTCCCTCATGGCGTCTCCTACTTGGCAAAATCGCACGATGATTACCGTACTGCGATCAGGCTGCTGGAAAGCCTTAAAGTTGGCTTCAGCGCCCTGACGCCCCGTAGTGAATTGCCACTAAAGGTGGCAATTAAGGGATTGGACAGGTCCCTCCCAATCGATTTAATCCGAGAAGAGCTGGAGGCCCTCGGATTTGAAGCTCTGAATATTCACCCCAAGCTCTCCTTAAGAGACAGGCAGCCCCTCCACATGTTCGTGGTCGAGCTCTCCAACAGCGCCAAATCGCGCGAAATATTCCAGGTCCGTGGCCTGTGCGGCCTGGTTGTACGAGTAGAGGACTTCCAGCGTCCTGAAGGGCCTGCACAGTGCAGCAACTGTCAGCGTTTCGGACACTCTGCCAGGGTGTGCCGTGCCGCAGCTCGCTGCCGCCTCTGTGGTCTGGCACACAGAACGATCGACTGTTCCTTGCCTGACAAGGAAGACCCTTCTCTGAGACACTGCGTGGGTTGTGGAAGCGCCCACGCAGCCAATTTCCGGGGGTGCACCGCCTATAAGACGGAAAAGTGGCGCTTCCTGCCTGCTCAAGAGCGCCGCAAGCGCCAGCAGCAGTCGAAAGCGTCACAGCTCCCCCCTCAAACTCCCAGGGCAGATTATAGGGCTCCACCTGCTCCTTGGGCTAAACCACAGCCTGGCCAGTGGCAAACTGTCCAGGGCCGTGGGCCCAGCCGCACTCATGGGCAAAATTTCGTGCCTCAATATGCACAAGCCCTCCCAGTTCCCACGCATAACCCCTATGGTGTGATGGGATACTCAGAACTGGACTATCCAGTTCTCGCGAACAATCCGCGTACTAGGCGCCAACCGTTCATCACGAATAAGGGAAAGGCGAGCCAACATACTCGGCCTAAGGTGGGAAAATATCCTGCGCAGCAGGCTGTCGCTCGCGAGCAGCAGCTAGCTGTCCAGCTCCCCCCTCCGACTCCTGCTCCAGCACAGTGCGCGCCCAATCAGGCGCCGACCAATGGGAAGCCAGCTTCCGTCCCGGACCACGCCCGAGTGGCCAGTTCGGGAACTAACTCCGCCGCACCCGCAGTTCCGACACCTGCTTTATTTAATCTAATAAAGTCGTGCCCCAAGGCCCAAGCCAATCCAGCTCTCGTGGAGATGCTGGAAAGCCTTTTCACTCTCCTTTCCATCTGGACGGATCCAGCCACGAGCCAGGACGACAAATGTCAGGCTCTGGTTGGCTTCGCCCTTTTGGCTCTTGCTAAGCCTTAATGTTAGCGAGAGGGCGGACTGTCAATCTGCCTTCTCTTAGTTTTAATATTATTAATAATATAGTTTATTGGAATGCTCGTGGCGTTCGCAATAAAAAACACGAGTTGATAGATTTTGTTTCTCGGCACCAGACTCCTATTATTGCAATTAATGAAACTCATTTACACCCACAAATTAGATTTTCTATTCCCGGATTTAAATGTTATAGATCAGATAGGGACCAGTATGGTGGCGGAGTATTAATTTTAATACACCATACTATTGCGTGCTCTCCAGCTAAAATACTACAACTTGAGAAACTAGAAGCAGTGGGAATTAAACTAAGGTTAGGAAGACAACAGGTCTCTATTTATTCTGTTTACTGCCCGTCAGGACGCACTCTTTTACGCGCAGATTTAAATGAATTAATTAATTCTTCACCAGTTTTACTCGCTGTTGGCGATTTAAATGCTAAACATCCCTCTTGGGGCTGTCTCGCGCGTACAGCCAATGGGAATAGTTTATTTAGACATCAGGAGCTGCATAATTATTGTATTAATGCGCCCAGCGAACCTACTTTTCAACCAGGAATTAATCAGAGGCCCGATATACTATATATCGTGCTTAATAAAGGCCTTAATATGACCTTACAATTAGAAGTGCTCCATGAAATGGCTTCAGGCCATTATCCTGTCCGCATGTTGTTAAATAACTTTGAATCTGACAGCATGCCAATTCGTAAAGTTAAAGATTATAAGAATGCGAACTGGCCAGGCTTTAAGGAATACCTGGACGATACAATAAATCTACCAGCTCCTGTCAGTACCCCCGACGAATTAGACTCTGCTGTAACTCATATCACAGAGATAATTCAGACGGGAATTGCTAATTTTGTCCCGGAAAAAACCCCGCGGACTCGCACAGACACACTGCCTGATAATATCAGGGAGTTGATCTCGCGAAAAAACAAGCTGCGCAGGCGCTATTCTCGGTTTCGATCCAGGCTAATTAAAGCCCAAATAAACGATCTTAGAGAGCAAATTGACAGTGATAAAAAAATCTGGCAATCAGAAATTTGGAACGATAAATTATCCAACTTACACACCTCTGACAACAGTCTATGGCGCATGACAAAAGTGTTTACAAAGAAGCGTGACCAAATCCCGCCTCTTCAAGGCACTGCAGGCATGGCCTACACGCCCNAGCAAATTGACAGTGATATAAAAATCTGGCAATCAGAAATTTGGAACGATAAATTATCCAACTTACACACCTCTGACAACAGTCTATGGCGCATGACAAAAGCGTTTACAAAGAAGCGTGACCAAATCCCGCCTCTTCAAGGCACTGCAGGCATTGCCTACACGCCCCAGCAAAAAGCTGAGGCTGTGGCCAATCATTTAGAATTAGCTTTCCAGCCCAATGCTGATCCCTCAGATCCAACATTTGTGGCTCACATTTATAGGAACCTCCGAGTGCGTTTGCGGCAGCCTTCAGCTGCCGAGCCAGAACCCACGCATGCCGACGAGGTAAAGATAATTATTAAGAAAATGAAGCCACGTAAAGCACCTGGGTTTTGACTCCCTGCAGGCTATAGTTCTCAAGCAACTGCCTGACAGTATACTTGAAGCCATAGCCGAGTGCATAAATGCGAGTTTTAATCTCGAACATTTTCCCACTTCCTGGAAATGCGCCTCAGTTATAGTATTTCCCAAGCCGGGCAAAGACCCGATACAAGTACAGAATTACCGCCTAATTAGTCTCCTCAGTTCGCTTTCTAAGATCCACGAGCGTGTTTTATTGAGGCGCCTTGAGAATCACATTCGCGTTTCTAATATTTTTCCTGACGAGCAATTTGGCTTCAGGAAAGTTCATTCCACCGTCCATCAGCTCGTAAGACTAAGCGAGCATATAACTACTACATTTAACTGGCGTCATTACACCGTCGCAGTATTCCTAGATGTTGAAAAGGCTTTTGACAGGGTTTTCCATGCAGGGTTACTGTATAAATTGTATGAAAATAACTTCCCAGATTGCTATATTAAATTATTAGCTTCTTATTTAGACAGGCGCTCATTTACCGTTTCTATTGAGGGAGCGACCTCACAAATTAAAATCATTAGGGCAGGTGTCCCCCAGGGCAGCATATTAGGTCCAGTATTGTATAATATTTATACCCACGATATTCTGCGTCCCCCTAACTGGCATATTAACTTAGGTATTTATGCTGATGACACAGTAATTTATACGCGATCTCGCAGAGCTGAAGTTGCCACTCAGCGCGCGCAGGCACAGCTAAATGAGCTAGAGAATTATTTCCGCTTTGGCGAATTAAAGTAAATGTGGGAAAATGCGAGTCTGTAATTTTCACTCGAAGGAATATTCCTCCCGATCTGCCACATCTTACTCTCTTTGGGGAGGATATTCCATTCAAAGATGAGGTAAAATACCTTGGCCTTATTATGGATAAAAGGCTGACATGGCGCAGCCATGTTGAAGCTAAGAGGAACTTAGCATATGCGCGCATGTCAGCCTTATATCCCCTTCTAATTCGTGGCTCAGGTTTGTCACAGAACAATGGGATACGATTATATCAGACATTGATTCGCCCCATTATCACTTATGCAGCGCCCGCTTGGGCGTACTGTGCACAAAATCACTTGCATTCATTAGAAGTGGTGCAAAATAAATGCCTCAGATTGGCAGCCAATGCACCCAGGTATGTTCCTGTTAGATGCTTGCACGCCGAACTAAAACAAGAAATGCTGGACGGAGTTATTCGCAAGCAAACCGAGCGTTTTTATAAATCTAGTGAGGTACACACAAATCCTCTCATAACTGCCCTTGGGGATTACGGTATTGAAATAACTCAGCGATATAAGCGGCCAAAATCGCTTCTGGCGCACAGGCCCCCTTAGCCCTATGTGTAACACACAGCCAGGCCTATCATGTTAGCCCCTGCGCAGCTTAAGGGCATATAACTTTGTTAGTTTAATTATTTAAAGTTCATAGAATAAGATCATATATAATCGCTAAATTAATTAATAGTGGCTGTATGTTTGTGTGTCTGACCTTCAGTCGGGCATACGGGAGTAATCCTAACGATGACTACAGCCACTATAGAATATATTAACTAAATTAGAATCATCCAGTGATGGTTAAATTATAGTATTAGATTTACCCGATAATTAATCCCTTCTGGACTCAATATATTTACCTATTAAATTCTTACCAGCAGCGCTGCATGTCTGTGTGTCTGACCTTCAGTCAGCACACGGGATTTATCCTACCGATGGCTACAGGCTGCTTATAAATAATATTTTATATTAGCTATAATTTGTTATAATTTAATTTTAAATTATCTCAAGGTACTACGAGTCTTGACTCACAGTACTTGAACAGTCCTCGTGGACTTAATTTTAGTTTAGCTTATGTTATTTAGATTAAGATTAACCTCTTCTTTCAGGTAATTACCATCTCGCGAGAATTATGAAAAAGTCGGTCTGTGCCAGCTTCTGGTACTCACTGACAGCTAATTCTATTTTCTGTTTAAGTTTCAGGATCCACTGGGGATTCGGATTCAAGGGGGACCTGCCCAATTGCGCTCTCCCCCCACCAGAGTGATGCGCAAGTATCACTCTGGTTAAACCCAGCACCAAATGAAAGAAAGTTCACACGCCCCCTCTCTACTAGTACTTTTTCCTATCATAATAAAGAGCATGATTCCTATCCTCTGTCTCCTGTAGAATTTTCTGTTAAATACAATAATGCATGAAACAATTTTTTTCTAATTCTTTCCTGTCGAAAGGGTTTTTACGGTGACTATGTTTTTCCCTTTCTCTTCTAAATATAGTTTAGCTATAAGCACACTTAGGGAGGTTGTCATGGCCAAAAGCAGGCCATGGCAGCCCAATCCCTCTTTGCCGTGATGCATGTCTCCTTGCATGAAATCCTTTCCTTGTAGGCGTATGGGGCTTAGCCCTGAGACGCACTTAACTCCCGTTCCTACCGCGGGCTCATATAACACTTAGTTTTAGAGTAGTTAGTNTTAGCCCTGAGACGCACTTAACTCCCGTTCCTACCGCGGGCTCATATCACACTTAGTTTTAGAGTAGTTAGTTAAAAAAAGCTGAATTATTAACGAGGGTTGATGATGTTCCGCGCGATTAACACACACCACGTGGGCGGCCCGCGTGGTTACGCGACACGTGTTTCCGGGTAACGAGAATACGCGCTCGCCACGCGTTTCCGGTACAGGTGCTTCCGGGTAACGCTACACGAGCTCGCCACATGGGTACGCACTTCGTAACACTGTGATATACTCACGCTTTTCTGTCCTTGTAGTCAAGTAGATTATTCCGTGTAATCTCGTCCCTTAGTTGGGCAAGCCATCTTGACGCGGTCGGTTACCAGAGTTGGAATGTAATGATTATGGATTTGCCCGGCGCCACAGCTCCGCGGTGAGCTGATGAGATTTTTGGGTCGTTCGGCCGACGGCCCAGGGGTTCTCTGGTAACACACCGTCAGATATTATGAAATTGCTAGCTGTATGGCCGCTGCGCATGCCTGAATTAATAACGCACTCAAGTTTTATATGTATATAATTATTTTATTGAACACTTTGATCAAACACGTGGTGACCGCGTGGTCATATAAACACACTGCTGGATTATAATTACTTAAGGCGCGTGACGCTGCTCTCTCCTCGGTGAGATGTAACATAAAAATACTAGTTGCTTCGTGAATGATATGATGATGCGATTGCTGAGTGAGGTTGCAGCCTGAGAGGCTGGTACCGAGGTTCTTGTGAAACGAGAGACTTACCACGTCCGCTCGCGCCGAAGTGATGTTGCCTACTAGACTGAGCAATGCATCGGCTCGTGCCACCTAAGCACGGCCGACACCTGGCGGTGGAGAGATGAAACAAATGCGACTTAAAATGCTAATGAGATGTAAACATGATATACCTTATATAAACATAATTAAACACAATTTACATAATAAAACACAATTACCCTTGTATTTACATAATAAAACACCATTATATTAATATTAAATATAAGTATTGACTCGTAGCAGCCACTGCATTGCCAACTTGAAAATGTCACATGTCCCTGGCTGGCTATGTATGTGATGACTGTTTTGACACACGATAATTATGGTATACATCAATACTGAATAAATACTAAACACTAATGCACTCGTGCCCACAAGCCTGTCGGTGTGGTGCGTCTGGTGTGGGCACACAGCGGCAGTCAGTGGGCAAAAGGACTCGTGACGTGCGGTTCACGTCAACGCAGATACTTCCAAATATTGAAGATGATTCTAGAGAAGAACAAATGGAATGTCCTCTAACAGAAGTACTGGATGAACAACAGGAGAAGTCTGTCTCCGAATTATTGCAGAGAAATAGGGATGCCTTTTCGAGTAGGCCAAATGACCTTGGAATAAATAAAGTGAACTGCCANAGAAATAGGGATGCCTTTTCGAGTAGGCCAAATGACCTTGGAATAAATAAAGTGAACTGCCACCACATTCATAAAGGCAATACCAGGCCCATAAAGCGGCATCCAAGACGACTGCCACTATGCCACTATCTTCGCATACGGCAGATGAGGGAAATCTGAAGGAAATGGGAGAGTTAGATGTGAGAGAACCTTCAGTTAGTCCATGGTCGACACCCATTGACTTGTTAAGAAGAAAGATGGCTCCCTGAGATTTTGTGTAGATTATCGCCAGCTTAACAATGTGACAAAGAAAGATTTTTATCCTCTTCCAAAGGTAGTTAACAGCTTAGCAGGTTCGCAATGGTTATCTACTGTGCACATGAAGAGTGGGTACTGGCAGTGCGAGGTGGACCAAGAGAAGGCTGCATTTTGTGAACATGGGAAAGCAACCTAGCAGTTCAAATGTATGCCTTTTGGGATGTAATGCCCCTGCCACCTTCGAACACCTGATGGAAAATATTTGCCTTTTGATATTTGTCAGGTTTACCTATATGACATTGTTGTGACAGGGAGAACATTTGAAGAACACTCATCACACTTAAACTCTGTATTCCAGAAATCGGCTGCAGCCAACTTGAAACTAGTTTCTAAGAAGTGCCACCTGTTCCAAAAGAAAATTAATTTCTTGGGACAAGTAGTGTAGGCCCATGGTAAAAGAACAGACCTCGAGAAGACCAAAGCAATACTAAATTGGCTGACACTAAATTACATAACTGAAGTGCACAGTTTTCTGGTATTGCATTACTATTATAATCGATTTGTACCTAGGTTCGCCACGATCACCAAGTCACTGTATGCACTGACTGAGGCAAAAAGGAAATTCCATTGGACTACTGAGTGTGAAGATGTATTTAGTAAGATAAAGAAAACTCCGATATCTCCACCAGCACTGGGTTTTCCCAAAAATTGAGGGCATGTTCATTTTGGACACTGATGTTAGTGATGTAGGCATTTAAACTGTGTTATCTCAGGAACAGGATGAGAAAGAAAGACGACAAGAATACTTCAGTAAGACATTGCATAAGCCTGAGAGAAATTACTGTGTTACACGCAGGGAGCTTCTGACCATGGTGAAGGCAACTTCACACTTCCACCCCTACCTTTATGGCAGAAATTTTGTTCTTAGAACCGACCATGCTTCATTATGCTGGCTACTAAATTTTGAGAAACCCGAAGGACAAATATCCTGATGGATACAGTATCTTCAATAGCCTGATGGATACAGCATCTTCAAGAATATGACTTTGAAATACAACACACATCTAGACGCCTTCACAGCAATGCAGAATCATTGTGAATGCCAGGAAGATAAGGGTGGCGATTCACTGAAGGTACATAGGACAAGAATGCAAGGTTCTCTATCTTGTGATGGGTCACCTACCTGGAGTGATTAGGGTATTTGGAAAGACAAGCTGAATGATCCCACTTTGCAGCCATTATTAAAGTGTAAAGAAGCTGGCTGTCTGCCAAAATGGGAAGAGGGATCTAGTCTGACCGCAGCAGTCAAAACATATTGGGCACAATGGAATTCCCTCGTACTGAAAAATGGCATACTTTACAGAAACTGGGAAAGTAATTATGTAATACACACATGCTTACAGTTGACCCTTTCAGAATGTCCAGAATAAAGGATTTCCGAAGTCTTAAAGAAACTGCATAATGCAGCAGCCAGTGACACTTTGGTGTTAATAAAACCCTTGAGAGAGTTATACTGAGATTCTACTGGTTTCACTGTCAAAATGTTGTTGAGAAGTGGTGCCGAATGTACTACACCTGCATTGCGAGGAAGGGCACAAGGACCAGGGGGATAAGGTCACCTCCAGAAATACAATGTTTATGAGCTCCATTAGAGAGGATGATAGTAGATAATCTGGGTCCCTTGCCTATCACAGAGAGCGGTAGTCGATATCTACTGTGGCCCACGATTACATTACTAAAAAGCCTGAGGCCATTCCCTCCTAAACTAAGAAGCGCGTACTGTGGCCGATGCACTTAGCATATCTTCTCGATGTTTGGGGTGCCACTAGAACTCCATTATGATCAGGGAAGAATCTTTGAAGCTGCGGTTTTCCAGGCGGTAACAAAGATTCTGGAGATAAAAAAGACTAGGACTAGAGCCTTACACCCTCGCTCGGATGGAATGGACGAGAGGCTTAACCGCACTCTTGAGCATTACCTGTCGATCTTTGTGGCAGACAACCAAAAGGACTGGGATTCAAATGTGTTATTATTTATCCTTGCTTACCGCTCGGCAGTTTACGAATCCACAAGGGTAGGACCATCAAGGATGCTGTTTGAAAGAAGAGAAGTACGCCTTCCTAGTAACCTGCTGTTTGGCCGACTGACAGAAGAGGAACCCGAGTGCCTGATTATCTCAGATCATTATTTAACAGACTAGTTGGCATTAATGATTTTGCTCGACAGCCCCTCAGAATAAATAGTGGCAGGATGAAGACGTGGTATGATAGGCTGAATGTTGGGCGAGGTATATAAAGAAGGACAGCTGGCATGGCTGTACAGTCCCCAGAGGCGAAAACGGAACTGCCAGAAGCTACAGAAATGTTGGGAAGACCCCTACAGGATTCTGAAGAAGATCAACGAAGTTATCTTTCGTATTTGTAGTCAAGGCGCTTGGGCGAAGCCCAAGGTTGTCCACATCGACCAACTGACACTCTACGAAGGTCTATATGTTGCAGAGTTAGCGCGCAATGTTACATGTCGCTCCTTTGCATTGCG
Organism: Clitarchus hookeri; assembly: GCA_002778355.1. NCBI lineage: Eukaryota > Metazoa > Arthropoda > Insecta > Phasmatodea > Phasmatidae > Clitarchus > Clitarchus hookeri. The sequence goes on along the minus strand of NQII01000241.1, from coordinate 1,045,108 downwards.
ACAACGAACGAAGAGAGTGTGGAGGACAGAGTAGTGATATGAGCGAGCAATAATTCAAGAAACGCGTATTTTGTAAAAAAAAAAAAAAAAAAAAAAAAAACACAAACAAACAAACAAACAAACAAACAAACAACCACCAGTCACTGTGATAGGTATTTTGCGGGTCACACGCACCAGACCTTCAGTAGATTAAATTTCTGCGTTTATCTGAAAATTTTCCAGTGGTTTACTACCCCAGTTTCTCTCAGCCTAACTCGGAGTGTGGCGAACTTTCCAGTTCAAGGCCAGCGACTATAAAAACGCGTCGGACTTTCGAGCCGAGAGTTGATGAGTGTCTGGAGTTTTAGCGAGAGATGACGAGCGAGAAGAGAAACTGGTGGCGAGATATGTGACCAACGGGAGGAAAATCTGCGACTGGCAGGCTAGACTATTAGACTGGATGCGTGAGTGAAAGACGTTACAAATAATGGCAACAGACAGACTAAACATGTGTTAATGATGAGTGTGAGTTAATCGACTATAACCAAACAGACATTGAGAAGGACTTCTATTAGGTTTCAGATAGACAATTACTGCAGACACTGAGAAATAAAAATAGTAATAGTGGAGATAGATAGACTGATGCCGTAAATAGTAGCTGTGTGAATATATTTAAATCAAATGTAGTTCTTTTATTTATATTAAAACTTCCATCTCTCACGAACTCGGATACGCCTCTCAGGCATCTTGTGTGTGTGTGTGTATATATATATATGCACATGCATACAATTTAAGTATTGTAGCATATTTACAACAGAAATAATTCAATTTAGTTTGAAGGAAAAAGTTTTAAAAAATGCTTAATATTAATGGCTGTAAAAAATTTCTTTAAAGTATATTCCAAATCATGTGACTGTTGTCAATTGTTATTTACCAGGTTTTTGTTTGTGTTATGAAAAATGTACATAATTTTGTTAGGCTGGTGGTTGTAAAAAAAAATTTGTTTTTCAGAAATATAAAAAACATATATAATAAAATTTAATTAATGCAACTGAGAGATGCATAACTTATTGCATTTAAAAGCTCTTTAAAAAATTAAACTTCAGAAAAAGTGTCATTTTCTTTTAACTAATCAAATGAAGATGATTCAGTTTAATGGAATATTTGTGATTTGAGAATCTAGGTAGAAAAATATTTACGAGATCTGCTTCGATTCACTGTTGATCCGATTTGGGAAAATTTCTGTTCCCGAGAGGCCGGAGTGTTCTTCAGCTTCCGAGTCATTGTGACTGCAGCTCGTGCCCAGAAATACCGTCTGTGTAACTGGTGTTCAAAGGGACATGAGTCAAGTTTGTTTTTCTTTCCATCCAATCTCAATCGCGGGACTTGAGAAGAGGCTAGATGGAATATTAATTTATAATCACTTTACTAACAAAAGTATTAGTTTCTCTTATTATAAACATATTTTATATCAAGCTGCATTTTATATTAACTTTCTTTTCTTTTGTTTATTTATTTATGAAGCATGTACACAGATTAAAACTACTGGTACATGTCAAGGTATTAAGGTAAATGTAAATTAGATCCGTTATACTCACGCAAAAAAGAGATCATGTCTTCAGGGTTTAAATACAATTACACTCCTGCGATTACAGAACTGTGTGTTCTTCCATATAAACCTAAGGAAATCAAACTAAATTATTTTTATTGTCATATTCTTTTTCAAGACAAAACTTTTTTTTCTTCCATATTTATACACTTACAGTTCAGTTCAATATAATACCTACTGCTCTGTAGCTATACTTAACTGCTCCTGAACTAAAAAGCATAAGGGGTTTTCTATTAATCTGCATATGCGTATGCAAATACCAAGACCGTTTAAATGCAGTCATAGGTATTCTTAGAAAGTTCCATTACGAGGGAGGGCGTGTTAAATTTCATGAAGTATCATGTTGAGTTGGGATTAGAGTTCTTGCTGGCTTATGTGTTTGTGTCCTGCCAAGGTGTGGCTCTAATAACAGATAATTGGGCCCAGACAAGGGGTCGTATATCAGTTATGAGCAATTCTTAGACAGAGGCGGGCGTTTTGTACAACCGTACGTGGCAAGTTGTAAATAAAGTGCTTAAACATTGATATAAATCATGTGATTTCATCGCGCCTATAAGCAGGAGTAGAGTTAAATATATGGATAGCGCGTTTGAGGCAGAGAAGCAAGGGAGCAATAAGGGCGATACTGCATATAGCACTTTGAAGAAGTGGTTTCTAATGTGCGTGTTGTCTTGAAAGTAATTGGCAGGCATAGTCTGAAGTGTGTGTTCCTTTCATAGTTCAGCACATTGGACGTACGTTTAATAATTTCGTAAACTACCTGGATTTCAAATACTCTGAAACGCAGTTCGAGACTGCACCTGCAGGCCTCTTGCGGATGCTCCAGACTTCCAGACAGGATGGCCGGACATCATTTGAGAGGCAGGTAGCTGTTCTACAATGCATCAGTCGTTGGTGTTAGAGTGAGCTAAGTACACACCCACCTTATCTGGTTCAATTTATTATCCTCGTCTATTTCCTAGTTTTCGGCGTTCTTTCACTTACTATCCACTGTCTCAACATGGATGAAAATTACGAAAAGAAATGAATTTGCACAAGAGCCTCCACAAACGGTAATCTTACTCGCATGTCCACATTATTAGGCAAGTTGGAAAAAGGAGCAGATGTGCATACAGTTAAAGTGCGAATGTATGAGCTCCCTAATATCCTAAATAACTATGAGGCAGTTCAAGAAGAATTAGAGTTTGGTGAAGGTCTCGAGAAGCACCTTGAAGATAGGGAATCTTTCGGAACACTTTATTATGATGTGAAGAGAAGGATGATGCAATTGATCGGTGAGTCCGACGATAATTCGCACTGCAGCACACATTATAAAAGCGAAAATTCATAGTGTTATTCATTCGTGAGTAAGTAAGAAGTGAAATGTCTAACTACTACACTTTATAGATTTGGTGGAGAGGTAAACAAACTTCTATGATACATTCAGTAGCTTAATAAACAATGACAGTCTTGACAACATTCACAAATCCCATTACTTCTCTTCCATTAATATCTCTCACTTCAAATGCACACAACATAATAGAAAACTTGCCAGTTATTAGTAAAAATTTAAAATTTCATGGGATTTGGTACGCTGAAGGTGTAACAGCCCACGTCTCATTGTCATTGCAAATTTAAGATGTTAGTTAAATTTTCTCTCTGTAAACAAGCAGTCAACCTAAGATCTCACGCTGCTTATTAATTGGGATACGAGAAATCTTAATTTACCAAGGTTGTATACATCAATTTTCCCCTGGATGAGTTGCTGATCGCCCAATTGATGCTAAGAATTTATAAAGGCTAGAATTCAACATCGCACAGAATTTATTAAAAATAAAAACTGCTGCTTGAACTGTCTACAAAGTGGTCATTTCATTAGGCATTGTGGATCGNGACAGAATTTATTAAAAATAAAAACTGCTGCTTGAACTGTCTACAAAGTGGTCATTTCATTAGGCATTGTGGATCGTACTGGTTAAGACGACTATAACTTTATTAGGGTGTGCCTAAAGGGTAACTAGGATGGTGTGTGCCAGCATGGAATANTACTGGTTAAGACGACTATAACTTTATTAGGGTGTGCCTAAAGGGTAACTAGGATGGTGTGTGCCAGCATGGAATAAGGCCTCTGCGATTGTACTGAAAGATCATGAAAATAAATGTCAAAATTATTCTTTGTCCAACATGAGAGAATAATACTAAATGTACAATATGAGTGAAAATTATTTTTAATCTAACGCTATGTAAAAAATTATATAAGACTTAAACTAGTATATTTTTATAAGCGCTAAACGATGTGAAGATTTACATGTAAAAAATTATAAAATTTACTATATGTGTGTAAACATTCTAAGCCCAAAAATGTGGTGGGTTGAAGGAGTGGAGTACTGGTGGCAGAATGATTAATTAGGAAACAAAATGGTGAATGTGACGTAATTTAATATGGTAGTACTGATGCAATTCAATATGGCTCTGGGAAACAGGATGACGGAACTAGCTTCTAGACTCTGTCTGCTGACTCCTGTCCCAGAAGGAACATTACTATTCTACTAATTTTTCACAACGATTATTCGCAGTATTTTATTGAGAAAAACCAATTGGCTATCAGAAGATTAGAACGTAAGGTGTAATTATCAAAGAAAAATCGTTAACGTATTTGTGGTAGTGTGTTAGCTTTTTTCTTTGCTTTACCTTTACTTTTCTTCCCAGTGGATGGTTCTAGTACCATTTTCTTCACTTGATCTTTCAGTCGCTTTTGTATCTTTGCATACTCCTCTCTAACAGCTTCTTTATAAATATATGTATACAGATACGTAGGCGTATCTGTATAAATTGCAGACTTTTTGGTTTTTAGACCTCTATTTGCTGATTTCCTGGGGGCCGCTTTTGGATAGGGCCGCATTTGTTCTGGGGAAAATACAGTTTGGGTACTAGTAGACGGCTTAGGAGATGATTGCGGAACATTCACATCACTTCGGTTTGCAGGCATTGTCAAAGTAACATCACTAGGAGAAACATTTGGTTCCAGGTTTTTTGCTAGAGCGGACGACTCTTGATGTGCATGTATATTACCTAGTCTGTTTGGAGTCGTAGTTGCCAATTCATCAAGGTTTTGAGGAATAAGGCTTGTAGCTTGAGCTGCACGCATGGATAGTTAAGGATTCCTGTTCATAAATGAACGAAACCACTCCTCTAGAGCCATTTCATTTTCAATCCAAGTGGGAGGTATCTTTAAGTTTTATTTAACGGCGAGTTCAAATACTAACTTTCTTACCTCTTTAGTAGAAAGACCGAAGTATATATCTGCACAACAGATGAGGTATTTGGCGAGTAGATGTTCTTGATCATCCGAAAAGACTCTGTTATTAGCTACATATCCCATACTAATATTTTCTGCCTCGGCACTTTCGTTTGTGGCATCTCTCTTTCGTATGTATCGTAGCAGAGAGACGTGATTAACTCTATAGATCTCTGCTGCTCGTCTCAAAGAACTCCCACTTTTAACTTTGTCGTATGCATCCTTGTAACGTGATATGGCGCTTACATCTCTCGATGCCTTCCTGACACGTTTCCTGGGCATCTACAATGTAAAACAAAAATATTACTAATGTTACAACCGTACCCACAAAAAATGTTACAACCATAAC
>NQII01000241.1:979249-1039871 GCA_002778355.1 Clitarchus hookeri | reverse complement strand
CAGTGAAACGGTATCAGAGGCGAGAGAAAATAACCTACACAAAAACTAATTACTGTTTACTTACCAATTACGTAGGAAAAATCTCAGAACGTAAATTATAATATTAACGAAGCAACTAAAGAAAGAAATAGATCAAAAATACTTACTTTTGGTTGACAAAACACAATAGGTCCCTCTACAAGCGAACAAAGCGCGCGGAGGGTGACGCAACACTGCCGATCAGGTCCGTACAGGCAAGCCGCGTGTCTTTCCGCTTGTACCCCTCACAACACCGTGGATAGTTTTGCGAATATTCGAGCTGTAACAACCGTACCCAATCTCCCCTACTTATTATTTTTATTCATACGGATTGTTTAACAACAATTTTAAGTCATAGTAATTTTATTATACTCATGTTAAGTACGAAATAGAGCATTAAAAAACACAGATTATTTTATTGAATTGCTAATATTTTGGTGTATTAAGTTTGTTTTCACATTTAACTTATACCTGCGAGTTAGAGTTGCACAAAAAAAGAAAAATTTGTTTTATGCTGAAAAGTTTAATGTAGTGTTGTTCCAATCAAAACCTTATAAAACACAATACAATGATTATAAAAAAATCCAAACGAACTGGGCACATACTGAGCTATTATTCATTAATTCCCAAAGCAGTGTTGGAATCACGTACATAGCCAATGGCACAGTTCAGAAGACGAATGAATGTCCCGACAGTATCACCAAATGAGGATGACGTCACGTTGGGACGATGCATTTGAATCGGCAATCTGGTTGGCCTGCATACTCAAGTCACGTGATGCATGGTTGGAGTANTGGGTTGAAGGAGTGGAGTACTGGTGGCAGAATGATTAATTAGGAAACAAAATGGTGAATGTGACGTAATTTAATACGGTAGTACTGATGCAATTCAATATGGCTCTGGGAAACAGGATGACGGAACTAGCTTCTAGACTCAGTCTGCTGACTCCTGTCCCACCAGGAACATTACTATTCTACTAATTTTTCACAACAACTATTATTCGCAGTATTTCATTGAGAAAAACCAATTGGCTATCAGAAGATTAGAACGTAATGTGTAATTATCAAAGAAAAATTGTTAACGTATTTGTGGTAGTGTGTTAGCTTTTTTCTTTGCTTTACCTTTACTTTTCTTCCCAGTGGATGGTTCTAGTACCATTTTCTTCACTTGATCTTTCAGTCGCGTCTGTATCTTTGCATACTCCTCTCTAACAGCTTCTTTATAAATATATGTATACAGATACGTAGGCGTATCTGTATAAATTGCAGACTTTTTGGTTTTTAGACCTCTATTTGCTGATTTCCTGGGGGCCGCTTTTGGGTAGGGCCGTATTTGTTCGGGGGAAAATACAGTTTGGGTACTAGTAGACGGCTTAGGCGATGATTGCTGAACATTCACATCACTTAAGTTTGCAGGCGTCGTCAAAGTAACATCACTAGGAGAAACATTTGGTTCCAGGTTTGTTGCTAGGGGTGACGACTCTTGATGTGCATGTATATTACCTAGTCTGTTTGGAGTCGTAGTTGCCAATTCATCAAGGTTTTGAGGGATAAGGCTTGTAGCTTGAGCTGCACGCACGGATAGTTAAGGATTCCTGTTCATAAATGAACGAAACCACTTCTCTATAGAGCCATTTCATTTTCAATCCAAGTGGGAGGTATCTTTAAGTTTTATTTAACGGCGAGTTCAAATACTAACTTTCTTACCTCTTTAGTAGAAAGACCGAAGTATATATCTGCACAACAGATGAGGTATTTGGCGAGTAGATGTTCTTGATCATCCGAAAAGACTCTGTTATGAGCTACATATCCCATAATAATATTTTCTGCCTAGGCACCTTCGTTCGTGGCATCTATCTTTCGTATGTATCGTAGCAGAGACACGTAGTTAACTCTACAGATCTCTGCTGCTCGTCTCAAAGAACTACCACTTTTAACTTCGTCGTATGCATCCTTGTAACATGATATGTCGCTTACACCTCTCGATGTCTTCCTGACACGTTTCCTGGGCATCTACAATGTAAAACAAAAATATTACTAATGTTACAACCNCTCTGCTGCTCGTCTCAAAGAACTACCACTTTTAACTTCGTCGTATGCATCCTTGTAACGTGATATGTCGCTTACATCTCTCGATGCCTTCCTGACACGTTTCCTGGGCATCTACAATGTAAAACAAAAATATTACTAATGTTACAACCATACCCACAAAAAAATGTTACAACCATACCCCCCTCCCCCCCAATGCGCCAATGAAACGGTATCAGAGGCGAGAGAAAATAACCTACACAAAAACTAATTACATAGGAAAAATCTCAGAACGTAAATTATAATATTAACGATGCAACTAAAGAAAGAAATAGATCAAAAATACTTACTTTTGGATGACAAAACACAATAGGTCCCTCTACAAGCGAACAAAGTGCGCGGAAGGTGACGCAACACTGCCGATCAGGTCCGTACAGGCATGCCGCGTGTCTTTCCCCTTGTACCCCTCACCTAACCGTGGATAGTTTCGCGAATATTCGAGTTGTTACAACTGTACCCTGTTACAACCATACCCAGTCTCCCCTACTTATTATTTTTATTCATACGGATTGTTTAACAACAATTTTAAGTCATAGTAATTTTATTATACTCATGTTAAGTACGAAATAGAGCATTAAAAAAAACAGATTATTTTATTGAACTGCTAATATTTTGGTGTATTACGTTTGTTTTCACATTTAACTTATACCTGCGAGTTAGAGTTGCACAAAAAAAGAAAAATTTGTTTTATGCTGAAAAGTTTAATGTAGTGTTGTTCCAATCAAAACCTTATAAAACACAATACAATGATTATAAAAAAATCCAAACGAACTGGGCACATACTGAGCTATTATTCATTAATTCCCGAAGCAATGTTGGAATCACGTACATAGCCAACGGCACAGTTCAGAAGACGAATGAATGTGCCGACAGTATCACCAAATGAGGATGACGTCACGCTGGGACGATGCATTTGAATCGGCAATCTGGTTGGCCTGCATACTCAAGTTACGTGACGCATGGTTGGAGGAGGGGGGGGATAATAAAGAGGGAGATAGAAACCATTAGTCCTTTGGACGGGAAGCTGCTCAGGTCAACTAGAAATAAAACCCGAATACACGATCCTATCAGTCACAGCGCCATCTATCTTGCACTGGGAGCAGATTCATGACCCGGACAATACGCAACAGGAAAAAAAAATTGATCTGTAGCTCAGAGCTCTTTTGTATGGATTACAGTACCTATATATAAGATCTTATAGTAATTTCTTAGACTACTGTTGCGAACAATGTCAGAAAAACTGCTTGCTTAAAGTTCCAACCGAAGAAATTTTAAATCGCGGATATGAACTACAAGGAAAGTCTTCAACATAGAGACATAATTGAGAAAAACTATATTTAGATTGAGTTTATATGTGAAACTTTGTATAAGTTTTTAGAGAGGTAATCTGTGAAAAATGGTGAAAAATCGTATACTGATGTCTATACTCGTTGTGCCTGGCTTTTTTCTAGTTTACTTGTCAGTTGGGACAAGAAAATGTCGTGGGTTCAGTGAACTTTCAGCTAGACTCCGCACCCCCAGCAAGCTCGGCTTAGGCTATTTGTTCATTACCTATACTCTAAATCTGAATCAGTAAGAATTTCAAAGTTTCAACAATATCTGACTGATTCAACAGTCACTCCAGTGAATTTAACTGATGAATCAGTGAAAAAATGTCAGTTTTCCTTCACTTATTGATTTGGTGACATTTTCCACTGTTTCATCAGTCATTTTGTCACGGTTTTTCAATGATTTGTTTTTTAACTGATACATCAATTATACAGCGTGTAAAAATGGCCGTCTAACGACGTGTAAAAATGGCAGTTAAAGAACGCATAACAAGTGAAATAACAAAGCATAAACTAATAAAACTGATATAAAATACTTTCTAAAATGTGAGTTTCGTCTATCAAAACACCATTTTGTGAGGTAACATGAACATTCAAACTTCCATTCCGTTTTTACGTATTTCATTTTGTTTTCATGTAATCATCACAGCACTCTGCTTGAAGGTTTAAACCGCATATAAAGTGGTGAAGAGAGTGCACTCATATAATATATTCGTTTCACCAATCCTGACGGTACCAATTAAACCAAAAAAGGAAAGTAAGGGCATACAATTTTAAAACTACACACTTTCGATGATATATATTTTACTCTTGTTAATAAACTTGATTTGCTAGCTCAGATGGTAAGGTAGCGGTTTAGATGTGAATTGGAAATGATGTGTCAGTTCTATTCCTGCCACTAACGGAAACTATGATTTTTTTAATTACGATCAATTGCGCAATATAAATAGTAAACTATCGTAAATATGTTTATTTCTCATAATTATTTGGTTAGATTCAATAAAAACAATATTTAATTTGCCGCTGCAGTTGGCTGTCACTTATTCAATCAGTAAAATTATTTCACTGAAACAATCAGTGGTTTACCACCTACTCGAATTTAGAGTGTATTGCTCCAATCGGTAACCACTTTCACCTCAGCCCCAAGTAGCATGGGATTTTGCCCCTGTTTTATTGTAGGTTTGCCACTGGCTCAAAACTCCTGCAAGGTGTGACTAAAAATAAAATTCTGTGATCCAGTAATAGTCAATTCATGGTTACTTTCGACTTATTTTGAAGCTTAACTAACATTATACTTTCAGGGCTATTCCTCCGCCTCATGCAAAACAACGCTTAACTAAGTCTAAAATTACACCAAAAGGTCATCAAACCGCATTTGCGTGCACTCAATTTAATAGTATTTTGCATGAAAACTATATCTTACCAGGAATTATCAACACGCCTATTTTCTCTCTGTTTTCATTCATATTATTATAAATAAACTATTATAATTCATATATAAAAATAAGTCAAAGTTCCATTCTACCAAAAATAAGATACTGTTATGTTAACACAATTACAAAACGCTTGTGATACCTACTTGACTTGTTTAGGAAACATCTAAACACGTAATACATTGTGTGGTTTTTCAAAGGCCAAATTCAAGAAGTTTATAGAAACCGCAAATAGACTACACAGAATCAACTTTACGTGTATTTTAAGTCTAGAATATTTNATTCAAGAAGTTTATAGAAACCGCAAATAGACTACACAGAATCAACTTTACGTGTATTTTAAGTCTAGAATATTTGACCTCAGTGATTTCGCAGGGGCTGCGGTGGTGAAGTGGTCAGCCTACTCACCTCCCACCAAGGCGAACCGGGTTCAATTTTCGGTGGCGATTCTTCCGGATTTTCACACGTGGGAATTGTCCCAGACGATGACGCTGGTTGGCGGGTTTTCTCGGGGATCTCCCGTTTCCCCCACCATTGCATTCCAGCACCGCTCCATACTCACCTCGCTTCACCCTCGCCGGCTCCCAAGACCCCGATGTTAAGAGCAGTCTAAATCTCTCTACATCATTCTCTCCACTTGGTGATTTTGCGAAATTTTCCTGTCCCTGCTCGTCAGTCACTAAATCTTAGTTCTGAAGTTTTCATTGCACCACGTGTGTAATATAGTCAATTCATGGTTACTCCAACTTTTCTGAAGCCCTGCTAAAGTTCTACTTCCAGTATATTCCTCCGCATCATGCAACCAAAGCGTAACCGAGCCTAGAAAATTACGCCAAAGGGACAATGCACCGCATTCTTGCGCGCTCACTTTAATAATATTTTGCATGAGAACTATTTCTTACCAGACATTACCAACGCACCCATTTTCTCACTGCTTTTATTAATATTAATTATAAATTGAATAGTATAATATTTGGGTTATATATAATTTTAATTTAACCAAAAATATAGTAGTTTTATGTCAACACGCGTATCCAACACTTGTGATAGGTGGCAAATTTCGGAAACAACCAAATACGTCATACATGGGGTGATTTTTCTAAGGTTTTATTCAAAAAGTGTGAAGAAACCGCAAAGAGACTATATACAGGCGCAAACTCTGCCCACGCACCCTGACTGAACGACCAAACTCCCTTACAACATGGCGTTTGGTCAGCTGGCCATCAGGGCTTATATGCTCTATTCGCGGTTTATTCACACTTTTTGAATGAAATCTTCGAATATCACCCCATGTATGACGACGTGTTTAGTTATTTCCAAAATATACCATGTATAACAAGCGTCTTATACATGTGTTAATAAAACTAACTTTTGTTGGTTAAATATAAATGTTATATATATTTTATCTGTACATTATAATGCTTTGTTTATAAATACGTAATATGAAAAAAAAACACAGTGAGAAACATGTGTGTTGGCAACGCCTAGTAAGAAATAGTTCTCATGCAACATATTATTACAACTGAGTGTGCACGAATGCGGTGGGCTGTTCTTTAGGTGTAATTTTCCTGACTTAGTTAAGCTTAGTTTGGACGAGGCGGAGTAATATCCTGGAAGTAGAACTTTAGTAGGGTTTCAGAAAAGTGTGAAGTACCCGTGAATGTATTATATTCACTTATATACTCTATTCACGGGATCGTAACACTTTCTGAATATAACCTTTAAAAAATCATCCTGTGNCGTCTATCAATTTGAATAACACTGAACATAATTCCATTGACAACCATTATTTATTTATTATTAAAACCACCTTGGGCACTTTATCTAGTGACTATCAACTGTTTACAGCGGTGATGCAGCAAGTATTTTGCCTCTAGAATAGCTGCACAAACGCTGCTTTCCAGCGGTGCGGCTGAACGTGCCCAGTACCACAGTGGTGAAGGCCATGGAGCGTACAAAAACTCTGCTGTACATTGCCGTTGCTTTTCGCAGTATGGAGGTGACCCGGAACTACCAACCAAGAATCTAACCTGGATCCCCAGAGCGAAAAGAATCAACGCTACTCACTTCACAACAAAAGCGTTCGCGTATAAAACCATGATAAACAAACTCCATTTACAATCGACATAAACATCACGATTTCAGCACGGTGCTAAGAGTTGTAACTCATTTCCCACATCCCTCGTGAACATTTTAGTAAGCACTCACGCCAGCGTGGACTCGCAGTTAGCTCAGTGGCTTATACTCTGAGCCCACCAGGCAGGCGGCAAGTTTTCGACCATGGGTTCTCGTGTGAGGGGGACATGTCAACATAGAACCCGAGCTCTTTAGCTCGTAGGCACATGTGGCTGGCAGCCCACTGACAGCACTTGGCTCCTAGCTCATGCCTCTGTGTCCTCGGAGCCTGGTGATGTGCAATGTGGTCCACATTCAGTGAGTTTGCAAACCAAATGTGAAAATGGTGCGCAGCATAGATATTTTGAAGTTACACATTTTCAACAGTAAATGTAAGTCAGTCCAATTCATTTTTAAAATTACAGTAAAACTCTGTTGAGACATTTTTGAAGGGAGTGAAGAAATAATGTTTATTAACCAAGAAAACTTCTTAAAAGGGTCAAATTACACGCGTGTGTGTGTATAGACAAGGTGCAAAAAAATTATTCATTATAATAAGTAGGAAAACTTCTTACGTGGGAACTTCTTAACAGGGTTTTACTGCATTTTTGTAAACAGTTTTTCTGCATCAGTGTGTCAGAACTCTTAAAATTACACTGACACTGCTGAACGTGTATCATTTATGTTTAAGCAAGAAAGGAGATGTAGGTTTAAAGAATGCTCCTAACATTTTATTTTATTGCAACGTTGCTGGGTAATTGGATAAAAATCGCTTCATAAAGGCCATTTTAAAGTGTCTTTTCTGGCAAACATAGAGCACAAATCTTTAAAGTGTCTTTAATAGATTAGTAGAGCGATTATTAACAAGAAACTTTGGAGTAATTTTGAGAATGCAAAGACAATGCACACAGATCAGCCATGTGTGTGCGAGAGTGAGAGAGATAGGAGATAATGATTATGCCGAGTTATCTCTGCCGTGGTCTTGGCTGGTGGGAGGGAAACAGGGAGCAAAAGTAAAGACGGGCAACACCTAGTGTAGGTAGATTCCTGCCACACCAAGCTGTGCACATTCTGTTTTTAATTGTCATGTCGCACAACCACCGAAAGTCAAGCAAAACATAATTATTTTTTTCTGTGCCCACAAATAACGATCAGCACCAATACGGCTTAGTAAGATAAGCAAAATGTAAGTAATACGAAAATGTACCAACAGCAGTTACTAGTTTCACAGTTAAAACAACCAACCTTATAAATGTAGTAAGTGTTACTTGTTCGATTCTTGAAATTATTATCTTTCAGACTGGCAACGTCTTTGATATCTCTTGCCGACTCGGGGTTTCCCTAAATATTGTATATTCTTTAACATTTCCAGAAAAAACATTAACTGTCATGTCTACACCTAGCGACTGTAGCAGTATGGACATGATAAAAATGCTCTACATATCTGGCAAAAAAAAAGATGATCAGTAACTACCTTCCATTTTTTTGTAAGACTAATTTATACAAAGTTTTTGTCGGCATTCGTCTGGCAAACGCATGGTATAGCTCATGTCATAGCTAGTTATTACTACGCTTGTGTATTCCACTAGTAGTAAAATAGATCTAAAAACAAATCAGGTGATTACTTTATAAAAAGTAATGTAAAATTGAAATAACATTGAATATCAAAATGCAATAAAAAAATTCAACGGTAAAAATATTACGTAGCTAATAAGATACTTTTAACAATTTCAACATGTAATATTTAAGCTTTTTATCAAACCACGTACGATGTACAATAGTTTCCGTAGAAACAATAAGAGCAATTCTGGTTCTAGTGGTACCGTTACCAAATTTAAAAAAACAAGTTTGCAGTGTAGGCCTACAGAGAAAAATTTGCGGCTTGTCGTAAATATTCATACCTTGTATATGTTGTAAGCAATTAAAGCTGGCAATATTGCCATCATATTTGGAACTAATTTCGACAATGAACAGTTGCCAGGATAGCAATGTAGTTAATTTGAACAAAGTGAGTTAATTTGAACAAGGTGATGTGNTGGTGTAGACCGCCGGCAGGCTTCGCTAGCGCGTGTGTTCTGACGGCCAAAAATGCCTGGACGTGGGGAGCGTCAATGTCATAGCTAGTTATTACTGCGCTTGTGTATTCCACTAGTAGTAAAATAGATCTAAAGACAAATCAGGTGATTACTTTATAAAAAGTAATGTAAAATTGAAATAACATTGAATATCAAAATGCAATAATAAAATTCAACGGTAAAAATATTACGTAGCTAATAAGATACTTTTAACAATTTCAACATGTAATATTTAAGCTTTTTATCAAACCACGTACGATGTACAATAGTTTCCGTAGAAACAATAAGAGTAATTCTGGCTCTAGTGGTACCGTTACCAAATTTAAAAAAACAAGTTTGCAGTGTAGCCCTACAGAGAAAAATTTGCGGCTTGTCGTAAATATTCATACCTTGTATATGTTGTAAGCAATTAAAGCTGGCAATATTGCCATCATATTTGGAACTAATGTCGACAATGAACAGTTGCCAGGATAGCAATGTAGTTAATTTGAACAAAGTGAGTTAATTTGAACAAGGTGATGTGACAATCAGGAAAAATTTATCACTGTTCACCAATGTTCCTAAAGTGCAGGTTAGTTCTAAAATCTTGTATTCGCCATGATGGCCGCTTTGCTGTTAAATATTGTCAATTTTCAGAATTTAAAACATCCTAAACTTACTCATTTGAAGTTAATACATAAATTTATTTGTTTAACTAAAAAAAATATTTTACATAAAGAATTGATTAAGTAATATAAAAAGTTGTAATGACGCAATATTCTTAATTTTTCGGGGCACGGGTGTAAAATTCTTTTGTGTGTATGAGGCTTTGGAAAGCTTAGTAATATTTTAATCGGGTTCAAGTTTAAAGCAGTGGTGGCTCGTTTCCCGTGATAGTTTATCCGGCAGACGTGTGCTTTTGTAGGTTATCGGGCGGACGTCTGCTGTTTACGTTTTATCAGGGGTCCGTTTTACAGTTTTCGTTTCGAACTTTGGAGTTTTTTGTTAAGCGTCAGCATTAACTAGAAACTTTCCGGCTGCATCGTACAAGTTTTGTTGTACGAGAGGTTCGTTTATGTTGTCGGCGCAGTCTTAGTTACGATAACGTTGTGGAGAGCCGGCGTGGCCAGGCCCTTATCTCAGGAGAGGGAGGCGAGAGGCAGAACAAAAGACGCGTCTGTCTGGCGCCCTTCACTTCTTGAAGGAAGCAGTTGGAGCAGTGCTTCAGAGTCGTAGGAAGCAGTCTAACTTCAGGATCAGTTGCTTCAGAGTCGTCGGAAGGAGTCGTCGGAAGCAGTCGCCCTTGAGGGCAGGGCAGCGGTAGAATGCTCGCCTAGGTCGCGTCGTGTGTGAGGATAACCCCCACATCGGCCACTAGACTTTTTCTCTGCCGGTGTGGGAGGTTGAAGCATTTTTATATTTATTTTGATGCAAGTTTGGAGACATTAATATTCTGTAAACGACTGTGGCGCTGGTCGGTACTTTTATATTTATCTGTGAGAGGTTCGTACTCTGCAAACCGGCAATTTGTATGAGAACTGTGAAACTTCAATAGTTAAATAAACATTTATAACAAAATACTCTGGAACTTCTTTTCTTAATTAATCAGCGTCCATTCACTGAGTCTCGTGTTTCTACCTATGAGCTAGTTGTGGCAAAGTAGCATTCTGCAGTGTAAGCCAACGAACGTTGCAAAATGGCACCTAACTGTGGGGCTGCAATATTATTAATATGGCTTAACGAGCCACGGCCACGTTACAAAGTAATATTTTCTTTAACATCATTGAATAAAAATTAGTAAAATATTGCATTTGGTCAAATATTAGTTTTTGGCCATACACTCCTGAAGAAATATTATTCATAATGCCACATGCTGGTAATTCTATACTACATCTGTCAGAAATGTAATCTTATCATTTAGTTTGTATAGAAGTATCAATACTCAAGGTATTTCGTGTTTACTGTTCGATTCTATTAATGTATCGTTTTAATTTCTGGAAGTCAGTGGGCTTAGCCAGGTCCTTTAAGGGATAAGAGAGGTCTTAATAAAATAAAATAGTTAATATTAATTTCCTTATTTATTGGAATACTACAAAGAAAATACTTTCGACTTAATATCTCGCAATAAATTGCTATAATTTGTTATTTACAACTAATATTTACATAGTCGTCCATCACCTCACAGAAGTTAATGCAATCAAGTAGCTAATATCCCAATAAAAAGTGTAAAAACAATCTATAAACTATATATCCATATTTGACTCTTCCAACATCTACAATAATGTCCGTATCACACATTCATACAGCCCAGTCTCCCCACCCTTAATTCAGTCCAGATTCCACCAGTCTACAGTCCAGAATGTTCTACAGCACTCGAAGTGCCCCCATGCACAATAGCACTCTACTCGTCAGTTACCACGCCCTCTCCGTCCACACAGTACAAATACCCGTTTGCCACCGTCTCGCACACTTCGCCGTCGTCCCCCTTCTACGTGGTTGTTCCATGCTGCACCACACTTCAGACAATACTCACACTTCAGCCAGATGGCTACCACAAAGACTGTCTTCTCTCCGGCTGTGGTGGGTATTTGCAGTGCCGTCTTCTGGTCCAGTATCTTTTCTACATGTCGGGATGCACTGAGGATGGAGATTACTAGAATATTCCTCCTCATTCTCTCAAGTAGTAGACTCCTCTGGAAGGGGGGCAGGAGGAACTGTGATGTCAGCCAGGTAGGTTGACAACCATTTCCCTGGCCATCGGGCAGCGGTGGGCAGGTCTGCTTGGGGGGAAGGGAGGGTTGAGGTGGGTTACTCCCCCACAGTACCTGCACCACGCATAACCAGGTAACGTGGAGCCCGCGCCCTGTGCAGGAGTCCGTGCGCAACAGTGTACTCTTTTGTAAAATGTAATATGTGACTGCACATGACCAGATGCTGGGCTTCCATAATGATGCTGCAAATGCGCCGAAGCATATATTTGGTGATAATTCCAGTTGCTCACGGTATTTTTGTCAAGGTACTAAACCCGAAGAAAAGAACACGCTATCAGAAATGATGGAGTGTGAATTTTACACTGCATTAGTGGGAGTGCCGAACACTGCATTTTTCGTAATGCTAAAAGTCTGTTGAAAGACATTGATAGCAATTGTGTAGAACAATTCAACTCTGTTATGGTAAAGTTATGGGAGCTAAACGGGTGAATTACTGCTTGAAGGGGTCATATTCCGTGAGAAGTCATGCTGTAGTAGTGTCACTGAACCCCAACCCCATTATCAAAACTTCACAAAAGTCATATATAATGTAAGTCGTGGGAAATTTTCAAAGAAATTCTAAGCCTAAAGGAAAAAAAAGTTTCCTCAGAAGATAGCAATAAAATCAAGGAAGAGTAAAAATAAAATTTAAAAAAAAAANAAAATTTAAAAAAGAGTTAAGGTTTTCTTATACTTATTATGTGATTTGAAATGCTTATAACACAAGTGTTTGTGTCACTAGTAAGCTCTTTCCCAAGACAAATTATTAAATTTAAAATTGAAAATAATACGCTCAAGAAACTTTTATACAATAACTTAATTTTATACGGCTTCTTTGTGTAACCTTTATTTAAAGCAACACACCCAACTCTAGTTTATATTTGAAACATTACTAAATGGGGCTGCCGGTCTCCCACCACGTCGGCGAATTCGATTCCTGGTGGGGTCGCTCCTGATTTTAGTATGTCGGAAACGGGGCGGCCGTTTCCGTTTGCCAGTGGTTTTTCTTGGGTTACTCTTGTTCCCGAGTAATTTTCAACGAAAACCACAGAATAGAGAACTGAGATAATGATTTTTGTATAGAAATACATGAAAGTTAAAATAAGTATATAAGTATTAGCACAGATAAACAAGTAAAAGTGTGTGAATCCATAGTGGGCTTTTATACTTTGCTAAGTTTAGGCTTTATACAGCCTACACACATTTTTTCCCTGTTCTTAGATAATGTGTTGTATCAATGCATTTGTTTGTGAATATGTTCCAAACACACAGTAATGGGGGGCAAGAGTCCTACGACGCCGTAGTTCTCGCAGTCGCAGTTAGATGGCATCAATGTTCATTTAGGGAATTTTCAAAATGCTTTCCACACACTGGACATGGTTGGTTGCCCGCTGCTGTCATTAATGGGAGTGCGGTCTCTACTATTTGTTTGGAGTGAAGTTTGATGTAATTTTTATGTGTTAAAGAAGTGCCTGCAAACCTGCAACAAATTAATTTTGTCGAAGAATTTGTACATTTACGTACCAGGTATGTTTTTTCCTTGTATTCATATGAGGGTGTAATTTTAATAATGCCATTGTGAAATGTAGTTGGAGAATCACATTTTTTCCAGTTTGTTAGGATAAGAGTCTGTACAAATGATTATACAGGCTCTTGCCTTACAAAACTAAATATTATTAAAACCTTGTTTTAATATGCACAGAACTTACACAGTTTGATTGTCTGACAGAAATAAAAGTTAGATGTGTGTCATATTATAAGTGAAATCAAACACCATGATTTACAGAAGGAAACAAAGATAGTTAAATCAAAATTTTCAGCTTAGAAGTAGTCAGTTGGCAACAGTTTTCTATGACAAAAGTAATGCAAGTTATATAATTCTAAAAGATTTTAGTGAAATAGTACACTAAACTGAAAGTGTATTATGCAAATTAATGTAGTAAATGGATGTCAGTACATCCTGCTAGATACAAAACGCAATTTAAGATTACTAATTTGTTTCGACTGGCTTATGAAACGGCAGCTACGATTGAAATTACAGCCAAAGGTTTTCAGGCATGTGGCATACTGCCAGTGTATCGCGATATATTTTCTGAAGTTGACTGCCTTTCATCTGAAATTACTGATAGGCCTTCCAAATAATGACAATCAATCATCTCCTGTTGGTGAATACTAATAAGTGCAGAAGTACAGCTTGCTTCAAATTCACAGCATATTTCCAAATTTGAGGAAACCACTGTCACAAATGTTCTGGTTAGGCCTACTGACGTCTCCTCCACTGCTTGTATTAGAAATGTGTCCATTCCTGTAAAGTGTTCTGTTTCGCCATAAATAATAAGGCCGTCCCCGAAAGATAATCATCCACAAAAGTGGCGCAGAGATACAAAATGGTCTCAAATACTCACGTCGTCACCATATGCTAAAATGCCGTCATTACAAAGTGAAACAAAAAATAGGCGTAACCTTAAGAAAAACGATTGTAACATCAAAATCAGTGAACTTGAAGACCAAAGGTGTTGGAGCACAACACGAATGGACATTAGATGGCGAGAAAGATGGCAAGCTCTAGTAAGGTGATCTATTGCTGTGGTGGATGTGGTTCCATGTACGAAGACTGGATTATGTACAACAAATGCAAATCATGGCGGGAGAAACCCTGTACTGATTATGTGAGAAAGGACTTTTTCAAATCTAATATATGCAAATAGGACTCTTACCCCACTGTAATAGGATTATTGCCCCGTATGAGGGGGCAAGTTTCCTAATACGCAGTCATGTGTTCTAATTGTATTGTAAGTTCTCACAAATGAATTAAAATTTCAGTTATTGTAAATAATTATACGCAATGCATTGTCAGAGCATAATCATGTGGTTTTATGTGACATACACTACTGCAACAGACACAATAGACTACCGTTTCCTTACGTGCGTTAACCAACACTCATATTGTACATTATGGAAAGCATAGTAATAATAAACACTGCTCTCCTATTGTTGTCATTCTGCAAACATTTCAATACGCTAACTTAGGCACTCACACTTTCGAGGTACGTGGAGTTTTATACATAGTTATAGTTTTTTTTTGTAAATTCTAATACTGTAGTTATAAAGTTAAGTAGTTTTGTCATTTAGTTTATGTAAATTGTATAAATATAGTTGGTGCAACATTGGTAACATAAATTGTTTAATTATTCTGAGGCTGACGTGTTTTCAATAAACAGTCGTCTTAGGAGACATTTTAAGTTCCTTTATGTCAGATTATGTTTTGGTCCCAGTATGGATTTTTGTAAGAAGCTATTAGGGCTAAACTATAGATGACAATTTAAGTAGTGCAGGTTAAACTTATTGTGTAAGGGAGATTCGACTTGAAATATATAACAAATTTAACCATTTTTGCTGCAAAAATAATACTAAACTTACTTTGCATTGCCTAGTATTTTATCAATGCGATAGAGGAAATTAAGGATTGACAATAATAAAACCAGATAATATTTAATAAATATAAATTACTCTATGTAACTAAGGCTGTGTCTGACCTCAGGTATATACTGGTGTACTAGCATCGTTGCGTACTTCAATTACCCATGCCACCAAATTGGATGAATTTGGACAGGCAGTCTTGTTGGCTTCGGCACCGCTATTAGCTTTTATAACTTTTAATGAATGTGTATTCCGACGAACAACTTGATAATTGTCGAAAGATATAAGGGTAAATCAAGGATTGAATAACATTTTAATGTGAGTCATGTAACATTATTGTCTGGCTGATTGTACGTTAGTTTGCAATTTTTATTGCTTGTTTTACCTTAGCTTTTGTAGGTTATGAACATAGGCCTAATATGAATTTGTTTCAGGCCCCTTTTTAAGGTGAACTTTGCGATAATTATTAAATTGGTTCAAAATTCTATGCATACGAAGTACATATTAAATTTGCACTATTAATATTTAAATAGAATAATTATGTCAAAAATCAATTGTAACCTACAAATGGCTTCTCAAAATGGCGGCACATACATTGCAAGTATGCGAGAAGTATACAACTTCGTTTACTTGTATACTTGCATACTTCACTTGCAGATTGGACAGCACTTATTAAGACGCTTCAGGGGACAGGTACGCACAAGTATATAATTCAGGCGAATTCGGACACAGCCTCACAATAGACTGCTACTTTTAGTCAGCCGACTTAATTTAACTTTCAACGAATATTGAAAAGGAAAGTATCTATCATTACAAATAACTTCATAAGGCTTATAAATAATATTTTCATTCAAGTGTTCATACCACCTACACACCTCAGTAAAGAAAAAAAAATTCTTGCTACAGTATGCTCTGTATCCCTACAAAAATATTAGTGTTTTATTATTTTTAATTTTACATTATTAAAATTTTACAAATGTAACTATTGCATCATGAGTAAATATTATGAATAATCTATATAAAATATCTATATAAAAATGTTGTGTCCGTTTGTTTGGACATAACTCCCGAAAAAATCAACCAATTTTCATTCTGTTTTTTTTACAAACCTTCATTTCGTTCCCACGAGTGTTTGTACACCTTTCTTTTTTTATATGTATTACCTGCAAAGGTACTAACATCTGCAAAAAGTTCATTTTTACTATGCTTTCGCGTCAGGAAGCGCCTTTGTTGACAGCTATCTGTTTAAACATTTCAGTTTGTTGTTCTCAATGTTTTTTTCGATTGTTTTCAGAATGCCACGCGCAAGACCAAACATCGGATGTCGCAATCGCCGAGCTGCAGCGCGACGACGCGAAGTTGTGAGCCAAACTGAGGAGCAGCGTTTGGAAGCAAACGAACGAGATCGGCTCAGAATGGCTGAGAGACGTGTGCAGGAATCGCTGGAGCAACATGAAGACAGAATCTCTGATCAACGTTTGTGAGCAAGGCGAGCGCGTGCCGCTGCTTCAGATGAACGTAGTCAAGAATTAAGATATCAAGAACCAATCAGTAGAGCTGAACGACGCCAAGATACATCATCAAGGGAAGTCCGTTTTTATAGTCGCCTAGCTTTCCGGTACGACCCGAATGAAGATTACAGAACAAAATCTCATGTTGTCATCGGCGCTATGGATGAAGTTTGTCATTGCAAAGCATTGAAATTCCATGCTGAAACGGAAGGCAGGTGTTGCGCCAGCGGGAAAGTTCAACTGCCTAAACTTGCCGACCCACCAGAGCCATTGAAAAGCCTCAAGGGCAGTCATTGCAAATGTGCTGAATAGATTTAGAAACAGAATGTTTTTCGCACGGCCAATTGTATGTGTCGTGTTCTAGAGTAGGAAAACCATCCAACTTATTCATACGCGCGGAAGATGGTAAAACTAAAAACATTGTATACAAACAAGTACTTCAATAATAAAGATTTTCAAAATACGTGTACTTCTTTCAATTAATTTCACAGAAATGAATAAAAGCAAACTCTTTTATGCCACAGCAACGCGTGGCCGGGTAAGCTAGTTTACTTATAAAATACAATATAACTAGTCCACCGCAAATTTGGAAGTTCATCTATGGATCTACCAATGGTTGAAATACCGGTGTACACCAGTTGAGGCATTTTTCGAACATCAGATTGATTTTCAGCAGTGCTTTTGTCTGCATCCAGACGCAAATAAATGCCAATACACAACACCAATTTCAAAGTTTTCATAGCCCATTTGTAAAACTAGATGTTTGAATTACCTTTGTATGTACTGGAATGCTTAGAAATTATGAAAAGATGGAATGTTAACTTTTATTTTTCAGACGAAGCGTTTGAAAATTCATCGGTTGATATTTTGGTGCATATCCACCATATCCACAGAATTTTCAGGCCGGTTGAACAGGTAGATTAATCGGTTTAACAGGATTCAACCGAAACAGTAGTTCTTGAACGTCTCGTCTATATCGGTGGATGCACAGATGAATTTTCAAATATGCGGCTAGAGAAACTAGGAGTTAGTTGGACAGCTTTCTCGCCCGTGCGAGGTAAGAGCGGGTTGATTGCTGATTCTTCTTTCCTGTACTGAAGCTCATCCGCGCATTCTTGCCAATCACCCGCCCTCCCCTACACCCGCACTGTTTTCGTTCTCTTCACTAACCTTTGCTTCCCTTCGCACGCATGCGCACACACTCGGCCACAAGATTATCTCCGCTATGACAGGTAAGCGGTGACCGTATCATTTATCAGTGGAAAGTCTGTAGCAAGGTTCAATGCAGGTCCCTATAATAGTTTCATATGTTTCCAACCAGTATATTATGAGATAAATCAGTGTGAAAAAGCTGTTTTTAGCTATGTTAGAGGGCTCGAGAATAGTACTTATAATGTATATAATGATTTGAGAGTACTATGCGTACCTAGCCTGAAGTGTTTTCTTTTAGTACATCAGTATTATGGGGACATGTTTAATGGTTTCATAAAAAAACGTGGATTTCAAACACTACATTTGAAGCACCAGGTAGGCGGCACCCTTACCTTTGAAAACACTCGGAAATGTTGTTCATTATGTAAACATTTCTGGGTAAAAAGTAAACCAGTACCCAACAATGAGCTTCATTTGTATAAATCTGTTTTTTGCAGCAACATATTAACTGGAGTTTTTTCCTGGGATATTTTATCGACAGTACCCTTAACACAAATGTTAATTATTAGAATAATTGGTGACATAATCTTACATATGTATTTATATGCATATGTTTCCAATAGGATTTATCAAACAATAAGAATGAAAACATATAAAGTCCTTGAAGTAGAAAAGGCATATAAACATGTTTGATTCTAGTACAACAAAGTTAATACTAATATTATATAGTAATACACAAAAGCTTATGTGCAAGGCATAAAGCATGAAGAATAACACGAGAAATGCTGAAACACACATAGATTATATGCATCAGTTATAATAACAGAGGTAGCTACAGTTCAAAGAAATCAGCAAGTGAATAAGGTGTAAGGTTTATTAAATAATTTTAAAGACGAGTTTTAAATATTGCGTGGTTCTTACTTTCTAGGACTGTTGTATGATTTTGTAAGTTAGGTAGTAGCTTAGATCCATTAAATATGGATTCATTCTATATTTGCTTAACTTGTTAACAGGGAAGCTATTTTTGTTGGAATTTATGGCACAGTAACNATCCATTAAATATGGATTCATTCTATATTTGCTTAACTTGTTAACAGGGAAGCTATTTTTGTTGGAATTTATGGCACGGTAACTANGGGAAGCTATTTTTGTTGGAATTTATGGCACAGTAACTATGTACATCATAATTTGTACTACATATATTCCATTTTTCAATACAAATTTTAAGGGTTTTGTGTGGGTTGGTGTGTGTGTGCATATACAAAGAAAGAAGTGTGTGTGTGTCTATATATATATATATATATATATATAATGATCTTTGAGTGATCAGGATTAATTTTTCTTCATGAATAAAGTGTGCATTTCTTAAAGGGTCTGGGAAGTGTTATTTTCAAGCTGTTTTGGATTATCACCACATACTAAACAGGACCCAGTGTTGGCACTTGAGGTACACAGACTTCAGTATTACCAGATATTAGATCTACTGGTATTGTTGTGGGAGTAACGTTCAATGCTGGTTTTTGGCATAAAAGATACACTTTTAATATAGTATTATATGTGACCCTTATTCTGTTTATATCAAGTTTTTTTAATAACAATTATGATGTGACTGTTTGAATAAAATGTGGTTCATAAAAGTTTTGCTGTGGACAATCTTAAAACACTGGATTTTGGTCCTTCTTCATANCAGGATTAATTTTTCTTCATGAATAAAGTGTGCATTTCTTAAAGGGTCTGGGAAGTGTTATTTTCAAGCTGTTTTGTTGGATTATCACCAGATACTAAACAGGACCCAGTGTTGGCAGAACTCCATGTGTCTGAAGTCATAATGGTCTATAATCTAGATGACCATATGTTGTGGGAGTAACGTTCAATGCTGATTTTTGGCATAAAAGATACACTTTTAAGATATTATTATATGTGACCCTTATTCTGTTTCTATCAAGTTTTTTTAATAACAATTATGATGTGACCGTTTGAATAAAATGTGGTTCATAAAAGTTTTGCTGTGGACAATCTTAAAACACTGGATTTTGGTCCTTGTTCATATTTAGTCCGTAGTTGGAAAGTTCGAATGAAGAGGCGCATCCAAAATCAAAGCATGCTCTCACAAACATCAATCTAAGTTTTTGACCTTGAGCTGCACCAGAAGAGAATACAATATGTGTCATTTTATCACTACATTTATGAAGACATGCCTGTTGGAAGTTTCAGTTGGGTGGCGAGTGATAACGAGAAGACCAAGAATTTGGAGAAAACTGTAAAATTCAAGAAAAAGCCAAGAAATTATATGAGTGGTCAGGGAATCTCTGTTGATGTAGCAATTTTAAACTGCTAAACACTGAAGGAACAGTATAAAATATTTGAAAGCTGCTCAAAGTTTAGAAAGTTGTTAGTTTAAAATAAAAAAGTGTACTGGCTACCATGGAAATCTTTAAATTATAATGTGTAGCTGTTCTTGATTAATCTCGCACAACATGCATGTGAACCACTTTGCGAAAATTGTCTAAGATGATTGTGGCTTCTTCACAGGTGGTAATAAATTAGTTATTTTTATCTTATGTGTGAGAAGTTTATAACAGTGTTTAATGCAGTTACCTGTAAAACTGGGTTTGTTTACAGATAGAGCCTCAAAAATTGTCCTCTTAACTTTTTTTTTTTGAAGGGCTGCAAAAGTTGTGGAGTTTACTCCTGTCAGGCCATAACTGGGGCAACCAATTACGTACACAGAAAAAACTTGTGCAAGAGAACCTGCAAATTTTCAGAGATACCTTAAACTAATATTATGTACAACAGCTTACAACCAGAATATATGTAGTAGAAAGGCTATTATTTAACCTCAACTTTACAGTTTACTTTAAAATTAATTTTTTTGTTTGTGACGAAGGTCATGGTGATTAGTACCTAATTCTGTAACTTTTTTTGGCAACCTGAAATAAAAATGTAAGAGTATTTTTTAGTAAATTCAAAAATTGGTTGTAATAAGCAAAACGATTTTATGAGACCAGGCATAACAACTTTCATAAGAAGATACACTGGCAAACTATCAAGAGGATACCGAGGTATAATAAGTGTACTTTAGGCTACAGGTTAGAGTTTTCCACAGAAGGTGATGGTGACCTTCATGCTTTCTGTGATGCTTAGTGGGGAATCAAAATGCATGACAGATACTCTGTGACAGGTTGTATATTCAAACTATCTGGTAGTATGATATCCTGGTACAGTAAAAAGCAGAAGACCTTTGCTGTGTCAACTTGTGAAGCAGAGTACATGGCCCTGTCATTTATAGGCTGTTCACTGTAAAGTGAGCCTTTTTTTATCCTTCCACTAATTTTTAAAATAAGTATTGCCATGTAAGTAATAAACACAGTATATATATTTCACCAGACTTCAAAGTTAACATCTAAGGCTACAATAAAAAAGATTTATTGACTATTATTCCAAATGTTATTCAAAATGAGCACAAAAAGTGCTCATTTTACAGTGAATAGCCTAAGTGCATGAATTGCTCTGGTTTAGACAGTTGATGACAGAAATTTTCCCCAATAATGTTGTAAAGTCTGTTAATGTGTTTTGTGGCAACCAAGAGGCTGTTAAACTGGAAAAAAATTGTGTGGCCGATTCTAGGTCAAAACACACAGACATAAGGTATCACTTTTTGAGAGAATGCATGGAATCTGTTGTTGTAAGTGCCTTGCACCTGCAGTGGATTCTATATCTATCGTTTCTCAAGGGAGTGACAAAAAATTCCAATACATGTTTGACTTTCAATGAATGTGGTCTTGAAATGCTTTTCAGATCATTTCCCTCTAACGAGGAAGTTGGACGGACAAAACCCTTTCCTTGAGAAAAAAAATCTTGGAAATGTCAGTACTGTTCTCTTCTGACATTGCCTCAACAATAAACTACAGCTCCTTAAAAATATAATAACTTGCACGAAAAAACAAATAGGCCTTGTATTAGTGTATATTCAATTATAAAAAGTGCTCTTTTCCTCTCAATCTAATTTCATCTCTCTTCACACATTACAAGATAAGTTCCTTCCTCTCCCATATCCTTATTTTTCTTCCACATGAAACAATACTTGTAGTAGGTCAAACTAATATTTTCCTTAGACAGTATGACTAACCTTTGATCAGGATCTCTGCAAAAATTGAGCCACATAGAAAACTACATTGGCGGCGGCTTCTCCTATCTCTCGTACAAAACAGTTAGCGATTCATGTCACCGTACTTCAATATTTCGTCAACACATGCTGTAGGCCGCTTCCTGCAAATATTCATGCAAATCAAAGAGTAGCGCTTAACCCCGGGGGGGTCACTTGCGCCTAAAAAAATACGTAAATACTCGCACAGGGTGTACAACACCCAAGATTTGTTTTGAGAAATTATACACCAAATACATGCAAAATTTGACTTTTATTATTCAGAATCTTTCAACTTAAATATTAATAAACTGTTAATCTATTTTTTACGTAAATAATTTAACAAGAAGTATAAAAAATATATTTATTTGTACGACCTAGTTTTCTTCAACACATCTTTGGCAACTAATAATTAAGTGGTCATTGCACACATATCCATGGCATTTAGAACATTCAGTCTTCGTTTTTCTGTCCTTTGTTCTTGGACAAATATGGTACCTTTTATACAAAGGCGATTGGCCAGCTACAGGTAGAGAACAAGGGTCCTCATTCTCAATGCTCGTTTCAGTCGTTTTTGCAATGCTCGAGGCAGTGTGCGTATTTGAGCTATGAATGTCTGCTGTGGTTTTGCCAAATTGACAGCTAGTTGCTTCAGAAATACCCTTCAAGATATGTAAGAGTCAACTTTGGCCTTATATATCACATACCAGATGATACTACTGACATTGAATTGATGAAAAAATATCACCATTGGCCATATTTTTTGTTTGTCGTCCTACATTGTAATTGGGACACATTTGGTCATTACTGTCAACACCTCCATTTGTCTAGTTAAAGAAATTAATTATTTCTGGCTTTTGTTTGTCTCCCTCGATATTATTATCGTGGTGCATGGTGGATATCAGCAGTACAGCTTTTGAATTTTTTGGTACATATGAACACAATGTTATATTTCTCTGGAATCAGAATAAACTGGAATTCACGTTTCAATTTCTTGTGGGCTGGAAAGGCAGTGGTATCTCTGACTTATTTTTTTCGCATTGTACCTATCATAGTAAGCTTGTGATCTTCAATAAGTGATTTAACAAGTGCAACGCTGGTAAACAAGTTGTCCAATGTGACATTTCTTCCAGTTCCGGAAATAGGTACAATCATGCTTTAACTAGATTTTGTGTATCAGTGGGCAGATTAAATGGTTCATCAGGCTGTTTACCAACATATATGTCAAATTTGTGTAAAACATTATTCATATGAATGTAGTAATCACTCTTTGCAGTATCAATAACAGGTTAGGTATCAATCAGAGAAGCGAACAAACACTACTATTAGTATAAATATTCAAGAGGATGATTATTTAGCATTATCATTCATTTCGCTTAGAAACTGATCCAATTATAAGCAACATTGTTCACTCCAAATACTTGTTTTCACAAAGTAGGAAACAACAAGGGGAGTGATCTAAACATATAGATATGTACAAACCAGCGAGTTAAAACAGCATATATATTATCAGTCACTTCTGCATAATGCTAAATAATCATCCTCTTGAGTAGTTATACTAAATGTAGTGTTTGTTTGCTTATCTTAATAATATTGCCTGTGTTTTAACAATGAGAGTATAAATTACATGTTTGGTCATATCTACGAGATTTTCGTGCAGAGGTGACTGATAATATATATGCAGTTTTACCTCGTTGAGTTGTACATATAGTATGTTCAGTTCACTCCCCTTGTTGTTTACTTCTCTGTAGAAAGCAAGTATTTGGAATGATCAAATTTGTACATAATTTGAACAGTTTCTAAGTGAAAAGAATGTTAATGGTAAATAATCATCATCTTGAATAGTAATACTAAATGTAGTGTTTGTTCACTTCCCTGGTTGAAATGGATTGTGTTACTAATCTGAAACCTTTAGGGGGCCATAATTTAAAAAATAAGTGTCTGAGCCTAAGTGGCTCCGACACTTATTATCATGTAAGTTTACATGGCCTTCTGTACCACTACTAGTGTGCCAAATTTGGTTGAAATTAGTTTAGGTTCTGGAAATATGGCATAATTTTTCCATTTGCTCAACAGCCACTATCTTATAAAAAGGCCAACAAAATAGGATCACTGTATGCATAATTGATTCTTATAGTGAATACTGTCAGCATACAAAACTTGCTTGAATTTTTTTGAATTGTTGAATAGATATAGCATATTAATCTTAATTATTTGTATTAACCCAATAAAAAAAAAGGCTTGCCCCACCTACATAGGTGGGAACCAGTTGATTGGTCCCTGATATATGGCAAAAAATCTACATTTTTTCATATGACGATCTTCACAAATGGCAGAAAAAAGTATATATATATTAGCACAATTGACAATTGTCACAGAAACCAACATCATATAAAATTAGGTTGAAATTGTTTGGGACTTGTAGCATATATATTTACATGGCTGTTATTTTGAAAAAAGACTACCGTATTTTATCGCATATAAGTCGCCTGCGCATATAGGTCGCACCATTATTTTCAAAGGGTTTTAAAAAAAAAATAATATTTATCGTTTATAGGTCGCGCTCATCGTTGTTGTAAATCATGTACAATACGGCCTGCGCCACGGGTGGCTGATGCACGCGACCTTGGCGAAGGTCGTGTGGCAGCTGTGTCCTTGCAAGCAAGCGGTGTTGCCAAGCGTACAGCGCAGACACACTTCGCCCAAGTTTGTTGGACGTAGTTCGTCTGGAATGTTCTGATATAGCGCTCGAGATGCAGCCTTGACTGCCGGAGTTTATATATTTATTGGGAAAAAGAAATAACTTATCAAGATGTAATTTAATTTTAAGTGATATTTTTACAACAAAAATTTTATCGAGCTTTCTTTTTATATATTTCAAGTATTTCTAACGATTTATGTTAAAAGCAAAAACCTAACCATTATTTCTGCAGTTTAACTTAATAAGTTTTAAATAAACATGCAAAATATAGAAAGGCATTTGAATATTACCGTTACGTAATTCCCTTCGCATTCCTTAACAGAAAAAATATTTTAAAAGAATCAAAGGGAATCGATTTTTGCTCAACTGATAATCAATTATTTTCGAAAGCTTTCTGTGGAGAATAAGAGATAGCAGCACATTAGCGTTGGTTCTTGAGTACCAAATGTTAGCCGTGATTTACATGTCTTTCTCTTAAAACGTCTTTGCGCCGTACGTATTATTGTTTTGATGTTGTGGCAATGAAGAAGTGCAACAGTTTCTTGATGGAAAAGCGACGTAATTACACCGCAGGTTTCAAAATTAAAGTGATTTTGTTCGCTGAAGAGTTCGGAAATTGAGCCGCGGCCCGTGAATTCGGAGTAAATGAAAAGTTAGAGCGGGGCTGGAGGAATTTCTCTCACTCATAAGTCGCACCCCGAGTTTTCAATAAAATTTTTTAAATAAAATGTGCGACCTATATGCGATAAAATACGGTAACCTCTTAAATCATATAAATTTAGATGGACTACAAAAGTACACCTTGTTACATGAGTTTGGTGGGAATTATGTAATTGTTTCCTGAGATAAGGCATAAAAGTTAAATTTTGCACAGATAATGCCAGTATATAGAGTTAAGTTGAAATTGGTTACATTGTTTTGTAGATTTAGCATACTAAGCTAAAATGTTTACGCAACCACCATTTTGAAAATAAATGTCTGAACAACTTAAAACATACAAATTTACATGACCTACCATAGTACTACTTGATTGCCAAATTTGGTAGGAATCAATAAATTCTTCTGTGAAATGACATAAAATATTTATTTTTTCATATTGCTTTATCCTACAAAATGGCAAACATACCTGGCTATCTGTTGGTATATATGATGGTTGTAATAGATACTTTCTGTATACAGAGATTTGTCACAATTGACTGAACAGTATGGTAGATATTGCAAATGAACATTAAGTATTTGACTAGCTGGTCTTTTCAAAATAAGTGTTTTATCCATTTAAATTGCATACGTTTACATGGCTATCATAGCAATATTTTCGCACTGAATATGGTGAGAATTGGTTAAGTAGCTTTTAAGACATAATGTAAAAACTTAATTTTTTCATTTCAAAATGGCAAACCAAATATGATATCCATCTATAAATTCAATGCTTACATGATGCACTGTCAACATACTAAATTTGGTTTACATCTGTAAAATGGTTCCTGAGATAACATATCACCCAAAACTCCTATACGTGTACAGAGTTTAGCAAAATTCTGTTAATACGCTCAAAAGGTTTTTTTTGGGAAAGAAGGGGGAGGGGGCACATACACACACACACAAAAATGCAGGAAAGTGATCTTATACGTCTGTTTCCTTCAGAAAGAACGCTAAAAAGGAATGTTTTAAAATTGGACAAGCTGAACTGAAACAAGCAAACCCACCAACTCACACTGCCCCATTTACAACACATAGGAACAAAATTAAGATATGTCTTGTGTTGATAAGGACTAAGCCCATATGGAATAAGAATGGCAAGAAGCCAACACACCTGTCCCCCACCCTGCCCAGGCTGGTTATGTGGGAACTCGTGGAAGGTGGGAAATAGCCTCACCCACCACTCGTTTTTCAGGTCAGGGACACACATACCTGTCGGGGTAGGGGTCAGGGGCAACTTGGTATTAATATTAAATAATAATTAAATTATTAATAAATTAGTTTGTAGGAGTAGGAATATAAATATCCTCGTAGATTAATTTTTGTAATAGGTTTTTAGATTAACTATCTTTTCTTCCAGGCAACTACCATCTTGTCGTCGATTAGCAAAAGTCAGCTTGTGCCAGCTCTGCTGGCACTCCTGACAACTAATACAGTTTTACTTTTAAGTTTTCTGGATCCACTGGGGATTCGGGGGGGAGTAGCCCAGTTGCGCTCTCCCCCCACCAGAGTGATGTTCCACATCACTCTGGTCAAACCAGCGCAAAATAAGAAAAGAAGACCCCAGCCACCTCTCTACTAGTTTCTCCTCTCCCATTAATAAAGAGCATAGTACCTACCTATCTTTCTCCTGTAGCATTTTCTCATAATGCATGTAATAATTTTTAATTCTTTCCTGTCGAAAGGGTTTTTACGGTGTCTGTGCCGGTTTTTCCCTTTCTCTTCTAGATGTAGTTAGTTAACTATAAGTACATTAGGGAGGTTTTTCATGGCCTAACTCGGCCATGGGAAACCCAATCCCTCTTTGCTGCGATGCACGTCTCCTTGCATGTTTTTCCTTTCCTTGTAAGGGGCTAGCCCTGAGACGCAATAATCCCGTTCCTACCGCAGACTAATATATAACACTTAGTTTTAGAGTAGGTTAGAAAAAAAAAACACCTGTCCCCCCATCCTTTGTGCCACAATGCCAAAAGGTCTTGATGAGGGTTGCTGGCAGCTGACCAATAGAAGACTGTACTGTACTGGGGCGATGACACTTATGTGTTATGAGATACCTAGCTGTCCAGCTACGTTAATGGCAACTACTATCTGATTGGCAAAGAACTAATTCCATAGACACCCTGGGAGCTATCCCACAATCAGCTCATATAAGCAGGGTGGCATGACCAGATCTCAGAGTTGTTTACTTGGTTCGTCTGAAGACACATCAGACAGCCTTTTCCATTCATCCAGAGACATTAGCTCTCCTTGGTTCACCTGGAGAGCAGTTACAGTTGGCTGGTCACGTAAGGAGTGCGNTATTCATCCAGAGACATTAGCTCTCCTTGGTTCACCTGGAGAGCAGTTACAGTTGGCTGGTCACGTAAGGAGTGCGGCGGACGACCCCAGGAGACAGCAAGTCCCGGAGATAGGTATAACCAGTGCTTAAGTTAAGAAAGTAGGTGTTCCCTGGGCTATGGGATGAGAGCCAGTGTACTGTGGGCGTGATGTCTAGGTTCTTTTCTGTAATAAAGTGAACTAATTTTACTACAGTCACAGTAATATTTATTGTAGTATTGCAATCCCTTTTCCCTGTCCCATGCCGAGATGCCACCAGCCATGCCGTCGAGTTCACAAAGAACTGAGACAGGCACACCTCCAGTCCAACACTAGAGAGGTAAGCCCCAGCAGTGGCAACACGTGCAGGCAAGGAGACTGCTGCTACCCCTTCATCACCCCTAAGAGACGACTATGAACAAGCATTGCTAATGTCTGATTATCCTGGGGTTGCGTCAATTCACCAGCCCAACTTAAATCTTGAGACCACCCCAGAGGAAGATACATGGAGAGATTCTCTGATACTGTTAGACTGCCCAGGGGAGTCCTTCCCTAACAGANGACCACCCCAGAGGAAGATACATGGAGAGATTCTCTGATACTGTTAGACTGCCCAGGGGAGTCCTTCCCTAACAGAGGGGTTCCCAATGGCCAACCTACCCAAACCAGAATGACCCAAAGAAATGGATAGAAGGCTGGGCGAGAAAAGTTTTTGTATTATAATATTGTTTAATGTAGACTGAAAAGTAGGAATACTCTTCCACTTCAACATGGCTGAATCTCAAAAGTCAAGATTATTCAGACAACAGCCGCGAAAGCCTGCAAACTCCATTACCTACAAACTACATTATACTATTCTTGATAATCAATGCAAAAATACTTAGAAACCAAATTAATTTGAATTTTCTGCTTTTTTTAAATTCACAAGTTGACATTGCATTTTCCCAAATGAGCACTATCTTAAAGTGATATTTTCACTAATTTTGCACATTCTCCCAAACAGGCACCATATTTAAAGTAAGAAGCAGAACAAAATATGTATAACATATTTTCTGTAGTTATAAGTTGTCTAACAACACTGTTTTGATAAGTAAATTCTTGCCTGAAAATGTGTTGAATGCTTAATATAACTGAACACTAGTTGTTTTATAAATTAGGTTTGATGATTATTATTTACAAGCTGACAGAAGTACCATTCCTTCTGTGTTTTATCACAAAACATAATATAAATATGCCACACAATAGAATTCTGTCACAACCAACAGTATTTAAAAAAGGAAAATTGTATTTTATGAAAATGATAACAAAATAATTAATTTTCTAGCAAATGAGTCTTAATTAAGTCTGGCTGTTTGACTCATTATGTTTCACAATGGTTCCAAAAAGAAAGTAAATTTTCTTGGTTGAACAAGTAAAGAAATAGATATTGATAACAGGTCACTCCCAGTGAAGCTGATTTACTGCAACTACTCACTTCAAATTTACAACCAATAAAAATGAAATCCTTTAACAGCACTTTGTGATTATGAATATTAACAGATGAACATGGTTTCTCTGCTGCAAATAAATCAAAGCTTACAAACACCAAGTTACTTTCCTCACTTATTCCATGACACTAATAACTTGTTTCCAGATGATGAAAACACTATTGTACAATCCAGCATTTTAAAATATAACTTGAGATGGAGGATTAAATTTGCTACTTAAGTACTTCAATGACAAAAAAATGGAATTGATTTTGTAATTGAATTCGCTTTACAGCGAATTTCAGATGAACAATTTTGTTCAGTTGTGCTAACATTTTTTAAGTCTTATACTACATACACATTTCTTAAATTTTATTTTGCCAATATTGTGTCCATTTTCTGTATTGTTGTTGTATTTAGGCTCATTACTAAATTTTCGTACAAATTTTGAAACAACCACACATGATAAAGAATGATAACTACCCAATCTGAACAGAGTACTTGAGAACACATGAGAATCAAAGACCTTGATTCATAAATACCACATTAGCCAGTCATAAGCAATGCATTTTACACATACTGGTGTCAATATTTTATCACGCAATACACACATCACAACACAAAACCATTAGTTACAAGATAAAGTTTTAAGTATGTTCACTGCCAGAGTCTGGAAGTTTATTTTTTCTCATAGCGGATCCTTGTTCAGACACAGTGTTAACACCCGTCACTTGGCAGTGGTGATGCAGCGCTTCTTGATATGCTTTACGTACAGCTTTACGGTCAGTCGGTTTGCGTGATTCCACCAATTTGGCTTGATCCACTTCTAGAAGTACTCCTAGAGGCTCCAGTTTATTTCGTGGCAGCCACTGCCTATATAAAAAAGAAATATGGTTCACAAACAATCCATAAAAAATTGAAGTTCAAACAAAAATTATATTTTTGATATATGAAATATAATAAGACGTTACATTCCAAAGTAAAAAATAACTGAGGGGATAAGCATAATGAAATGAAAAAAGTAAATATATATTTTACAAAATTATGATTATGTATATCTGTATAGGTTGTTCATGGTAACGCGAGCTTTTTCGAGGCACTAGTTACTTTTTTCTTTCAGCCATATTTTATAATTCAATCACCTGTTTTAAATAAATATTTCCATGTAAGTAATAAACACGGTGTGTTTATTCCACCACACTTGGAAGTTAACTTTTAAATCTAAAATAAAAAAAATATTTATTGACCATTATTTCAGATGAGAGGACTTTCAAAAGTGCTCACTATACCATGAATAGCCAATATACAGAACATTAGCTTAATAAACACAAAATTTAAAAAACCAGTGAAGAAAAGCAATTACACTTATACTACAATGTTATACTGGTTGTCCCACATTAATATTGACACTCTTTGTACATTAATAACATAGAAACAATGTGATAGGACAGCGTGTATTTGACTCTGTAAGGACAATGTTGGGCGTGTGTGAGTAAATGCCGACATTCTGCTTTTGTAAGTTCTGTTTGCAGCAGCACTACAACTCTACAAGAAATGACAGATGTGACAAGGGTTTTTTTGAGCATTATTGGAAATGTGAGAACGTAATTGAGGCACAGAGATGATGAAAGGCCGAATTTGATACTGCCCCACCATCATGTGTAACAATGACGTGATTACATGTCAAGTGTGAGAGACACAAAATTGTGTGTGATGTGGAGAAAGGACTGTGTTGCACACATTCACATGTTCCCCCGGGAAGTCGAAATCAGGTTGGGTCAGGTGTCAGTAAATCAAGTGTCCATCCCATTGTAAAGTACGTTAGGTGGAGACCCTACTTGAGATAGACACGTCAAATTTTGTTAATGGATTGTGAACATGTGCAATGACAATGAACATTTTACTGGCGTGATTGTTTGGTCTGATGAGGCAACCTTTAAATTGAATGGAACTGTCAACCACCCCAACTGCGTGTACTGGACGAATAAAAATTCCCACACTCTGTGGTAGAGCAAGCAGTTAATATTCCTGCGTTAACATGGTAGTGGGTTATGTCTGCTAGAGAACTTGTGGGGATACTCCTCTTTGACAGAACAGTGATAGGTGAAAGTTACCACACCACGTTACTAGAAAACATTGTGCCAGCTGTCAATCAACTCTACCCATATGACTGTTGCTTTTCCAGCAGGACAGGAAAATAGACACTGTAAACAAAAATGTAGACAGAAAAATTTAAGTCATTAGCAAGTTAGTGAATACGAAAATTGTCCATTTGTAATGATATATGAAATATTGAACAGTGCAAATGACATAATGTACAGTATCAGTGGGAGAATTGCCAATGTCATTGAAAGGATGGACGGTGTTGAGAATGAAACTAAACAGGAAATGAGTGCAATGAAGAAGGAATGACAGGAATTTCTGCAGCAGCGGAGTTCTACTCCACACCAGAAGCCGAGAAACGTGGGGAAGCAATGCAAGTTGTTGCCAAAATACTAACCTCAGAAAATAGCCAGCAACTCTGCGGTATTGGCATCACGCAACCAGGAGTAGGGAAATGGGTCGCAATTAAGCCTGCCCCTTATGATGGCCAGACTTCATGGTGGGAATACCAACACCAGTTTGAAATAGTCGCCACTCTGAATGGCTGGACAGCTTAACAGCGGACTTACTACCTCGTGGTTCTACTGAGAGACCCTGAACTCTACATACTACAATCTCTGCCAGAGCAACATAGACAGGAGTACATGACACTGGTGTCGATCTTAGAGCTGTGTTTCGGCGACAGATACCTGTAACATGCCCACCATGCCCACCTGCGAGCTGCATTCAGTGACCAGAAGAGCCACTGCAAAAGCTATGGCAAGACCTTGCGAGGCTGTCTCAACTATCTCTGGAAGGGTGCTCCAAGGAGGCATGCGACATCATTGCAGTCGGCTTCTTCATCGATGCCATTGCTGACACACAGGTATGGCAAGTAGTATGTCTGGCTGCACCCCACAGCATAAAAGATGCCCTGGCCCGAGCACTGGAGGTGGAGTCAGCAAGACAGGGGGCCACACCCCGCCGTCCGGTAAGGGCAGTGATACTGAACGAAGATGACGAAGACCAAATAACAAAGACACTGATGGAGTTGCAGACGACTATGAGAGACATTGCTTCCAGGGTTTGTNTGCACCCCACAGCATAAAAGATGCCCTGGCCCGAGCACTGGAGGTGGAGTCAGCAAGACAGGGGGCCACACCCCGCCGTCCGGTAAGGGCAGTGATACTGAACGAAGATGACGAAGACCAAATAACAAAGACACTGATGGAGTTGCAGACGACTATGAGAGACATTGCTTCCAGGGTTTGTGCTACAGGACTTCGTCGTCCCCACCCAAATGGCCGGAATGTTGGTCATNTATGAGAGACATTGCTTCCAGGGTTTGTGCTACAGGACTTCGTCGTCCCCACCCAAATGGCCGGAATGTTGGTCATGTGGACAGCATGGAAACCTGAGAACCCACCATCACCATCACCACCACCATCACCATCATCATCATCTACTGCTCACAACAACAGCAACAGTGATCATGAAGCTTTGTGACCTTAACACCATGATGTTTACATAGCAGAAATAGAGAATGAAAGACTTTTGGGGCTTGATGTACTACGCAGGTTGGGGTGCTGTATCAATACTAGACATGGTGTGCTATGGGTAGGCAGTACACAGTTGGTGACGTCAACACAGCTTGATTCAACGTCAATTAACTGCCCAGTAGTCTGTGGTTTGCCCAATGTGCTGCCCACTTCTAGTAAAATTGCCATGTCAAGGAAAATTTGTCAGGTGTTTAGGTCAAATTGAGCCAGCAGAGAGGGTTGGCATTCTGCTAGGTAAAGTCATTGTAGCAAGGACTTTGGTCTCTTCTGATTCTGACAGTTTTCAAGTTAGAATGATAAATTTGTCCGATAGTGCCATTCGTCTTGAGGAGGGGACCATGATAATTGTTTGCAAGCAGGTCACACAGGTACTTCCAAGTGTTTCAGAAAATTGTAGACTAGAACAAATAGAATGTTCTCTACCAGAAATACTGGATAAACTGCTAGTATCAACAAGAGAAAATCTTAACTGACACCAGAAAAATGCTGTGTCTGAATTACTGCAGAGAAATAGGGATGCCTTCTCGTGTGGACCAAATGACCTTCGAAGGACTAATGTAACCTGCCACCATATTGATGCAAGAGATGCCAGGCCCATAAAGCAACCACCAAGATGACTGCCACTAGCTTTGCAAGAGGCAGTAGAGGGAATTCTGATGGAAATGAGGGAGTAAGATGTGATGGAACCATCAGTTAGTCCGTGGCCGTCAACCATTGAACTTGTTAAGAAGAAAGACGACTCTCAGAGGTTTTGTGTAGATTATCGCCAGCTTAATATTATGACAAAGAAAGGTTTATCTGCTTCCAAGGATAGACAACACATTGAACAGCCTAGCAGGTTCGCATTGGTTTTCTACTTTGGACATAGAGAGTGGGTACTGGCAGTGCGAGGTGGCCCCAGAGGACAGAGAGCAGACTGCATTTTGTGTCCAAGGGAAAGGAACCTGGTAGTTCAAAGTTGTGCTTTTGGGGCTGTGTAATGCCCCTGCCACCTTCAAACGCCTGATGGAAAAAGTCCTACCTTTAGATATCTGTTGTCAAGTTTACCAAGTTACGATTGTTGTAACAGGAACGGCATTTGAAGAGCACATATCACGCTTACACTCTGTAATCTAGAAAGTGGCCACACCCAACTTGAAAGTGGTTCTTAAGAACTGCCACCTGTTCCAAAATAAAATTTATTTCTTGGGACATGCAGTGTCGGCCCACGGAATTGAAACAGATGCCGAAAAGACAAAAGCAATAGAAATTGGCAGACACCAACTGACAAAATTGAAGAGCTGAGTTTACTGGAATTATGTGCCTAATACCGTTGATTTTTACCTGGGTACGGCATGATTGCCAAGTCACTACATCAACTGACTGAGGCGGAAAGGAAATTCTAATAACTCCACCAGTCTTGGGTTTCCCGAAAAGTGAGAGCATGTTCATTTTAGATACCGATGCTAGTGATGTAGGCATTGGAGCTGTGTTATCTCAGGTTCAGGATGGGAAGGAAAGACCACTAGAATACATCAGTAAGGTATTGCATAAGCCTGAGAGAAATTACCGTTTTACATGCAGGGAGCTTCTGGCCATGGTGAAGGCAATTTCACACTTCCACCCCTACCTTTATGGCAGATATTTTATTCTGAGAAATGACCATGCTTCATTACACTGGCTACGAAATTTCAAGAACCCGAAGGTCAAATAGCCCGGTGGATACAGCATCTTCAAGAACATGACTTTGAAATTCAGCACAGATCTGGACGTCTTCACAGCAATGCAGATGCACTGTCTAAGGAGGCAATGTGAACCATTTTGTCGTCATTGCGAATGCCAGGAAGAAAAGAGCAGTGAATCGCTGAAGCTACAGAGGACAAGAATTCACGGTTCATTATCATGTGATGGGTCACCTACCTGGAGTGATGAGGGTATTAGGAAAGAACAGCTGAATGATCCCACTTTTCAGCTATTAAAAGAATGGAACGAAGCTGGCTGTAGGCCAAAATGGGAAGAGATATCTAGTCTGAGTGCAGCAGTCAAAGCATACTGGGCACAATGGAATTTCCTCGTAATGAAGAATAGTGTACTTTAAGAAACTGTGAAAGTAATGATGGACAACACAAATGCTTACATTTGGTTCTTCCAGAATGAAGGATTCCTGAAGTCTTAAAGAACTGCATAATGCGGCAGCCAGTTGGCACTTTGGTGTTAATAAGACTCTTGACAGAGTTAGACTGATATTCTACTGGCTTCATTGTTGGGAGGATGTTGAGAAGTGGTGCCGAATGTGGGACACCTACACTGCGAGGAAGGGTCCAAGGACACGAACACAAGGTCACCTCCAGAAATACAATGTTGGAGCCCCATTCGAGAGGATGGCAGTAGATATTCTGGACCCCTTGCCTGTCACAGAGAGCAGTAATCAGTATCTACTGGTGGCTTAATTACTTTATTAAGTGGCCTAATGTCATTCCCCTCACAAACTAAGAAGCACGTACTGTGGTCAATGCACTTATTGAGTATGTCTTCTCCAGGTTTGGGGTGCCACTAGAACTCCATTCCGATCAGGGAATAAACTTTGCAGTTGTGGTGTTCCAGAAGTTAACAAAGATTCTAGGAATGAAAAAGACCAGGACTACAGCCTTACATCCTCAGTTGGATGGAATGGTTGAGAGGCTTAACAGCACTTTTGAAAGTACCTGTCGGTCTTTGCAGTAGACAATCAAATGGACTGGTATTCAAAGGTGTCATGTGAGCAGCTGTGGTGGTGTAGCGGGTAAAGTGCTCGCCTACTACCAAGGTGGACCAGGTTTGATTCCAAGCGGTGTTGTTCCCCTGATTTTTGCACTTGGGAATTGTGCCATACAATACCACAGGTTGGCAGGTTTTTTCTGGGATCTCCAGTTTCTCCCGCCTCTGCATTCCGGTACTCCCCATGCTCACCTCGTATCACCCTCATCTGCTCTCAAGACCCTGTTGTTAAGAGCTGCCCAAACCTCTAAACTCAAGTGTATAAATTGTATTTTTTATAAGGGAAACCCAAAATAGTCCAAAATTTTTTCAGATAAACAAACATTGATTAGGAAGTGTGCGGTATATAACCTATATACTTTTATTCCTGTCCTTGTGAAGTATTCTGAAATGTCTATTGCATGTTTTGATTCCATGAAAATACTGTTTTATTAAATTTCAATTAATGAGTAAAATTACCTATTTAATTAAATAATTATATCCCTGTGTAGGTTGCTCCCCTGTATTTTATAATAAATAAAAAAATAATACAATTTTTAGGGTGATAAAATTGTTGCATTATATAAGCACACCTCAAAGAAAATGTGCTATACTAACATTTTGTAATGCTAATGAGCAGCAATAATTAGCCTGCAGCACTCCTTTATATTAATAGAATCCTAATATCATAAACATTCATAACCTGACCGGGACTCAAACCCTGTCATTATCGCATTGTTGACTGACATGCTCCTAACCTACCAGCCTGCTCTTCAAAAGCAACAATTAACTTGATGGGCACCTGAAATTTTGAAATATAATCCCATGCAAAAAATATCACTGTCTTGTGATTATGGTCAGTTTCTGGATGAAGCATTAAGGGATGCATTTGTGAGCGGTTAGAAAATGAAGATATAGTGCAGAAACTGTTAGTTGCGGAGAAACTAACATTTCAGTTAGCGCTGGAAAAGGTTTTGATAGTAGAAGCGGCATTGCGACACTCCAAGGAAACAAGACCATTTGCACAACATAAGTAAAAAGATTCTAGCCACAATGGGGACAGGGCCTTTGCTATCGTACCAAGGAATATTAGTGGCGGACAGGAGCGAGGAGTAACTTCCCGACAAAAGATGGGTTCATGCGGGAATAAAAACAGTTACAGATTGAATAGTGTCAATCATTTGGCAGCACTGTGACCGTTTGCAAATTACATATGCAATGTGTGTAAAAAAGTGGGCATATAAAATGAGCGTGCCAGTCTCAAGGTGTTCACTGGGTAAAGTAGATAAATTCACAAAATTTGGTCTTGCTTAACATTGATTTTAGTAAAATAAGAGGCCGTGCAAATAATTTTAAAGTTGATGTGTTGATAAATGGTCAGGCTGAAAGTATAATAGATATATGGGTGGTAGTATCTGTGTGCTCAGACAGCATGTACAGATCAAAGATAATACTGTGTAAGCTGAAGTAGACGATTTGGCCTTGAGAACTTATTTGAGACAATTGTTACACCTGATGGGGGAATGTACTCCTGTGGAATACCACGGACAACAACTGACTCTGCCAATGGTGGTAGTAGATAGCCAGGGTGAATTGTTGCCCACATTGCTGGGAAGGAATTTGTTGGCAACATTGTAATTGTGCTAGAACAACATTGTTGGGAAACGGAAAGTGAGTAGTGGGCTACACATTTAACAAGTGTAGATTAATAAAACCTTTTCGTCAAAACAGGAAGCTATCATCAGTGAGCTCTAGACAGAATACAAGTCTGTTTTTGGGCCAAAAATTGGAATTATTTTGGATGCCGAAGCTGATATGGTGCTGAAAGAAGGGGCCAGTCCCATGTTTTGCAAGGCCAGGGCAGTACCCTTAGCNGATGCCGAAGCTGATATGGTGCTGAAAGAAGGGGCCAGTCCCATGTTTTGCAAGGCCAGGGCAGTACCCTTAGCGATGAAAGCAGCAGTTGAAGTTGCAGTTAACAGGTTAGTACAGTTATGAACAACATACCCAGTAAGTAAGTCACAGTGGGCAACCCCACTTGTAAATGTTAAAAAAAAAAATGGAGACGTAAGATTATGTGGTGACTTTAAAGTGACCTTGAATTCAGTAGTGGAAATGGATCACTACTCCCTGCCCAAACCAGCTGATATTTTCAGCAAGTTAGCAGGAGGAAAGGTTTTCTCCACCATAGACTTGCACTCAGCGTATACTTAACTGCCAGTAAACAAACACAGCCAGCTATTATAATAGACAATTAACACACACAAGGGGTAATTTCATCATACGCCATTTGGTTTTTGCAGTGCTCCCTGTATTTTTCAAAAGACAACAGAGCAAGTGTTGACGGGTGTAAATGGGGTGTATGCATATCTGGATGATATCCTGGCAGTGGGTTCTAG
Organism: Clitarchus hookeri; assembly: GCA_002778355.1. Taxonomy (NCBI): domain Eukaryota; kingdom Metazoa; phylum Arthropoda; class Insecta; order Phasmatodea; family Phasmatidae; genus Clitarchus; species Clitarchus hookeri. Next base: position 1,001,922 of record NQII01000241.1, on the reverse strand, counting down.
TCTGGAGGATGGGTTTCACGAACTGAATGAGGTGTTNTGTATGCATATCTGGATGATATCCTGGCAGTGGGTTCTAGTCTGGAGGATGGGTTTCACGAACTGAATGAGGTGTTTAAAAGACTGAAAGTATATGGAATCAGTGTAATAAAGGAGGAAAGTAAGCTGCTCTGTAAAAGTGTGGTCTATTTAGGTTACAGGCTATCAAAAGAGGGATTTCAGTCTACCAAAGACATGGTTCAAGCAGTTCAGGATGTCCCAGTCCCTAGATATTTCAGAACTTTGTTCATATTTAGGGTTGCTACAATTCTATGGCAAGTTCCTGCCAAATGTGGCAACAATATTACATCCACTATACCAGTTTTTGCAAAAAGATCACCACTGGCAGTGGACAGTTGAATATGTGAAAAGGGAAGCAGGCAGTCATTGTTAAGCAGTCCAGTAATTGTGGGGTATGACTCAGCGCTGCTAATTATTGTTACAGCAGATGCGAGTGCATACAGCATGGGAGCTGTGCCAGCTAATGTGATGCCTTCTGAAGAGGTACGTCCAATAGCCTGGAATTTTGCCTGCAAAACTTTGCCAAGAGCAGAGACTGGATACTGTCAAGTAGATAGAGAGGCTCTTAGCTTAGCGTTTACTGTGAAGAAATTTCACAATTACCTGCATGGGTGCAAGTTCTAGTAACAGATCACAAAGCGCTAACAGCATTGTTTGGTACCAAGTGTGGAGTTCCAGTCATTGTAGCGGCTCATATTCAGTGTTGGGCATTGATGCCAGGGGCCTATCAACACGAGGTAAAATACAAGTAGGGTTTGAAGATTGGTCATGCCGATGGATTGTCATGTTTGCCGTCACTGAGAGCGGAGGAAGAAAGCCATAAATAATGGCTGGGGAGTTTTTTCTTTGCATTTTGGAAGACCTTCCATTGAGAGCATCGGATATTGCAGAAGCAACACAGAAGGACACTGTGCTATCCAAGTTACCCGACCTCATCCTTGAGGGGTGGCCTAAAATGGTTACACCAGAGTTGAAGCCTTTTTGTTTCCAGAAAATTAGAGTTATCCTTGGAGCAGAATTGTCTTAATTATGAGAACAGAGTGGTCATTCCAGCAGTGTTGCAAGACAGTGTTTTAAAGTTGTTACATGAAAAGCATCCGGGAATCACAAGAATGAAAATGTTAGCTCAAAGTTATGTGTGGTGGTCAGGTATGGAAAATCAAATTGGAGAAGAGGTTCGGCATTGTGAAGTTTGTCAGTCAATATAAAATACTGCATCTTCAGGACCCCTGCATCCATTGAACTGGCCACCAGCCTTAATCGTTGCCAACGTAAATCTAAAACACCTACCTGTATTCCAAAAGTTCTTGATTCTAACTGATGCTTATTCAAAATGGCTGGAAGTAATACCAATGAACTAAACAACAGTATTTCAAACAGTGGAAAAGTCACAAACACTGCAGCATTCGAGTTGCCCAAAGTTGTTGTAACAGACAATGGTCCCCCTTTTCAGTCTGAGGAGTTTGGTTGTTTTATGTCATCTAATGGGTTAAAACATGGCAGGATCTCCCCATATCATCCACAGTCAAATGTTGCGACAGAAAGACAAGTACAGACGGTCAAGCAAACCATCAGTTGCAAGAAGACCAAAAATTTAAGCGTAAACGGACATTACAACATAGGTTAGATGTGTTTTTATTTGCTTACAGGAACACATCTCATTCTGTAACCAAGAAAACCCCTGCAGAACTATTTTTACAGTGGCAACCGCGAACCCGATTGACACTACTATAACCATCCTTTTCAAATTAAATGGCAGAGTGGCAAGAGCCAGTTAGATTGAAAGCAAAGTGCACTTAGGGTGTTTCAAATAGGTGAAGCAGTTATGGTCAAGACAGTGAGGGGAGAAGATACCAGTTTGGCCCGAGGTGTGGTCTGAACAAGGGNGTAGGTGAAGCAGTTATGGTCAAGACAGTGAGGGGAGAAGATACCAGTTTGGCCCGAGGTGTGGTCTGAACAAGGGTGAGTGCAGTTACATACCAGGTACAGGTGGGCAACAACATTAAGCTGGTGCATGCTGACCACTTGAAGTCGTTGCCACTCAGGCGCATGCATCACAAGAACCAACTGAGCAGGAAGAAACAACAAGGCTGCGAGAAGATGTGGAACTAGAGGAAAACACAGTGTGGAGAAGGCGTAGGTTGTCGAAGGAAGTTGGGGACATCAGCCACCAAAGAAACTGGCGGAGAGAGTTGTACCAGGCTAGCGCACAAGGGTCATTGGCTGTGTAAAGATGCAGAACCATCGGGGAGGAGCAGCTCAGCCAGCTCGAGTAGGAGTGAGGAAGAGGACATGTTTAGAGGATTTTCGATGTCAACAGCAGTGACAACGCTGTCTCATGCGTTCTAGCGGACGGGTCATAGCACCCAAGAGGCTAACTTTGTAAGGGTCATGTTTTGAAATGGAAAGGGGAGTATAGTATTGTTTTGGAATGATGATCGGTGTAACAACTGTAATGGCGGAGACAATGTAGGTCTCACAAAATACAACAATCATCATAAGAAGTCAACAACAATAAAAATTTCTCATGCATTTCGTTCTAACTGAGCAAACAGACAAAAGGCACACAGTAACCTTGTAGCAAGGACACTATCTTCTTTAATTATAGAGCAGTTTTTATCTAGTTAGATTGATTAACTCGTCTGACAGGATGGTTTAACTAAAGAGAAAGACACAGTTGGAGTTGGAAAGCAGGCTCCCACAAACTGCTCACTTTCAAAAGACTTGACACATTACTGGATGCACAGGNCACAGTTGGAGTTGGAAAGCAGGCTCCCACAAACTGCTCACTTTCAAAAGACTTGACACATTACTGGATGCACAGGTTAACACAAACTTCAACCCAACCTAACCACCACCAGTGCCAACGACAGAAATTTCGGGGCCCGGTACACTTAGGATTTATGGGCCCCCTTCTCTCCTCTTCCTGCATAATTTTATGTAAAATGACAGAGTTAAAAAAAAGGACAATGAAAAATGGGCTGATGTCGTTTGATATTGCATTTGAAGGTTAATTATCTATAATAATGAAACACATACAAACAGCCATTCTTCTTTACTAACTTATTACTCAGACTAAACATGAATTCTAATTATAGGTGGTTAAGGTTGCTTGATGAGTAACCATATTTACTACCATATAAAAATCGACTCATAAGAGTCTTCTCACCTTCAATACAGCAAAGTCTTAAATGACATTACTGAAATCAACCCTACATGATATTTAGTATTCAATGGAAAGCAGTGTCAAGGGGTCTTCTAACACTGTAGCTCACAAATAGTTTTTAATAACACAGGATGAGTATAAAAGAATACCCCAACTTTGAAGGTCTAAAATATCAAAATCAAACAATCTACAACCTTGATTGACCCATCAAATAAACCGTGGAACCGTGAAGTTTGTTTACCATACATTCATAAATGTTCAATGTGACCACCATGAACGGCCCAAACGACATCTACGCGATAATCAAACTCGTTCCACGCTCTTGTCAGCATGTCCGGTGTTACGGTTTGGATGGCGTCCATTATTCTCGTTTTGAGGTCGTCAATGTTAGCCAGCAATGGTGGACGAAACACTTGATCATTTATATACCCCCATGGAAAAAAAACTCATGGGGTAAGGTCCGGGCTTCTTGGGGGCCAGTGATGAAGAGCCTGGTCATCAGCTGCATCTCGACCAGTCCAGCGTTGCGACAACGTCTTGTTCAGGTATCCGCGAACAGCTAGGTGCCAATGGGGTGGCGCACCATCCTGCTGGAAAATGAAGTCCCCCGCCATCTCTTCTAACTGAGGAAACAACCACTCTGTAAGAATGAAGGTATTGTCTACCTCGTTCTGGGAAAGAACGAACACACAGAAATCACGTCTCAGTTCTTTATCCCTTTCAGTAAGAGCCTGGACAAGCTCTAACCTGTATAAATTATACAGCAATTGCTTTCGCAACACTGTCCATACAGTTTATTGAGGGATTTGCATTTCTCGGCTAGCTTGTCGAATTGATTTTCTTGGACTGTGAACCAACGCTTGTTGAATCCGTTGCACATTCTCTTCGGACACACACGACCGTCCAGAACTTTTGCTGACGAAACCAAAGTACGATACTCCACCTATCGGGAGGACGACATCCGTATTTGCGACGGAATTCACGTTGTACAGTCGTAACCGATTCACATTTAGCAAACTGAATAACACAGAACATCTTCTGTTGTTTTGTCGCCATCGTCATGCGGACTAACACACAACACACGCTCATAGTGCGACGACAGACGCTTCCAGTGTCATCTCTCGGCACATAAAGGAAACATCAGACCGTCCCCTTCACACTAATGTGTTGAATGCGCGCTCGCTACCCCCCTTCACGACCTCAAACCAAGAGTTACGAACGCCATCCAAACCGTAACACTGGACATGCTGACAAGAGAGTGGAACGAATTTGAATACTGCGTAGATGTCGTTCGGGCCGCTCATGGTGGTCACATTGAAAATTTATGAATGTATAGTAAACAAACTTCACGGTTCATTTGATTGGTCAATCAAAGTTGTAGGTTGTTTGGTTTTGATATTGTAAACATTTAAAGTTGGGATATTCTTTTATACTCATCCTGTACACAATCTGTCCACAGTTGACAGACTTTGAATGAAAGTGTCATTCCTACTCTATTTTTTTATTCCTGCATACTCCCATCCACAAAAATTTAAAAATAGTTGAAACCTTGAAGACAATGCAAAAGATAATTTTAATTTTAAAAAAATTGTTTTTTTTAAAAAACTTAAGCTTTACAGACTTCTTAGCATTACATGAGATCACAATGCTAAATATTTGTGTGCAAGTATTGTTTAATTAAAAGAAATTTATTGTAAAATGTTTTATAAAAACTTTTCTGTGCCTATTAATCTAAGAGGTAATGCAACAATTACATTCATATTGTTAAAGCAATTTTATGGAAATAAATATTTAATTGTAGTTATTTTTATTAGGATGCACAACTTAAGTTGGACTTGGCTGGTGAAGCCTAATATCAGGTAATTATTTTGTCAGGATCCATTAACACAGGAAGAGAATACTCTCTTTGGTTCAGCAGCTGGCCACGATATTTATAAACACTCTGCTTTTCTTCTTGTGAATGGCATCAGCATTGCTCTTTACACTAATTGCAGCGAGTAGGGTCTTTGCAGCGGGCTGAACGTGTCGCAGATGGTTTGTGATAATTGCTGAGTGATGCATTTGTACACATGCGCTTGAAGCATGACAGTGAGCGAGTTTTCTTTCTCACTCCTGTGCGCGCAAGGTAATATTAGTTTGGCTTTTCAGCAAACGATCAGCAGTAGAATGATTGGGAAAAAACATCGAGAAAGTTCTTTCTATTCCTGTGACAGGTGTGCGTAAGATTATAAATATTTAAATTTGGGTGATCTTGGTCTCTTTTTGTCTTCGCACTTGATCTCTTGATCTTGGGTTCTTCAAATCAAAAGATGTGGCAGCGATAGGATGAGTTTGTTCAAGGCTGAAGGGGGGGGAGATGTCTATTATTGTAGATAAGTAACTCTTACTTTTCAATTAGGTATTGTAAATTTAATTTGGTAGACGTTCTGGGGCCAGCACAACTAATAGTTAGAACTAGTGTTCTAAGTCATATCCCTTACTCGTTCATGTACCACAACTAATTATGTTCTCCGGGTTTTGTTAAATGGGAACTGTATGCTGGTCTAAATGAATATCTTGACAATGGTTCCAATATTTATGGTTAAACCTTTTAGGTACTATGAGGCAGCTTGATTAATTCTACTTTGAGATTATTTTGTTGAATCCTCGGCCGTGACTATCTTCCCTCTTTGATAATTTAGATATGTCATTCACTATGCAAACAGAGAAGTTTTCACAATTGCAAACAAGTTTGGTCACTTTGTTACTATTCTTTGATGTTTATTAAATTGAGCTATGAACAAAACATTTAATCTTTTCGATGTACTTAGGTAGTTAGCTACCTCCCCCACCTTCTTAAGGATTTATTATTTTAACTACTTTTATTATTTGTGAACTTAAATGATAGCTGCAGAAAGATCTGTTGACCTCTACAATCATTCTGTCTCCCCAGCTATGACCTCTAAAGCAAATTTATTTTTGGTAGTCAGCACTGTGTAGATGCTTCTAGAGATGTTTTCTGTGTTTGTCAGCTGTGAAGAAAACTTTGTTTGTTGGTTGGCGAGTCGGTTAATCTGCAGCAGCTGACAGCTCGGCATGTTTCTTAAGCATCTACACAGTGGTGTGATTGTGGTGGTGTTCCTCTTGTTTTTCCTGTTATTTTAAAGTATATTTTGTTAAGGTGCCTTTACATTTTTATTTTTTGTTCGGTTTAGCTAGTTTTGATTTTTTCTTTTTCCTCTTTCTTTATTGGACTTTGTATGTCGTTATATAATTAATTGATTAATTAATTGTTTGTCAGTTATTTATTATTTTAATAAGGCTTAGGTGATGGTTTGTTATTGATTGTAAGCAAAACATGCCATAGTAAATGGTTATTTACATAATGTTCATTGAATATAAGTTGCGCTTTAGAACTAGCCTCAATACTATCTTTGCTGTACGTGAGAGGAACAGGAAATGTTTTACGCCGAGACAAAAATAACCATTTTGCAAACACGTCTACATGGGAAGATAAGCACGTGTAGCGGCAGAGAGGACTAGTACAAACGCTGCGCATTGATGGGTCGTGACGTGTGCATGATCTAAAGGCAATGTGACTGTATGTGTGTGTGTGTCAGTGAGTCAGTTTAGCAGACGTGTATTGTGTGCCGGGACTCGTGGCGGGTAAATAAACGTGTACGAACTGCCTGCATAAGTACCACTGTGTGCATGTAGAGTATTTTGTTCATAAAAGTTGTGATACAGTGCAATGTGAATTCTGTTTTGTTCGCTCCTGTCCATTGGGTCATTAAGCAAAGGGAGATGAGCCCAGCGTTTAATGGCTGTCATCCCAAGGGAGAAGGGGGTTGACGGACAAGGGGGATGTGACTCCGTCTTGGGTATCTGGGAATTATGGGTGAGAAAGCAGCAAGGTCGCAGTCTATTGTTCTCTGGCGGACCCTTGGAGATGGGTCACGCCTGGTAGACAGTGGTCGTAGGTTTGAGGCCTACAGAGGAACCTCTGTACTTACGTGGATAGGAGAATGAATGTATCATGAATCACGTGTGTTTGTTGGAATGTTATGGTGCATTTGTTGTTTATGCAAAAACTCACGCATGTGGTGTAGAGTGTAATGACGCAGTAATATTAATTTTCGGGACACGTGTTTCACTTTCTTTTGTTTTCCCAAGCTTCATAATATTTTTATCGGGTTCAAAATTAAAGGCCTGGTGGTTCGTTTACCGAGATAGTTTGTTTATCGAGCATATGTTTGCCATTTTGAAAGTTGGAGTTTTGGTTAAGCGTCAGCATTAGATTTGCTTTTTTCAGACTGCGTCAACAAGTTTTGTACGACGCAGTTTCGATAACGTGTGGAGAGCGTGCGTGGCAGCCCACGCCAGGCCCTTATCTTAGGAAAGGGGGGTGATAGGCAGCGACAAGTACACGTGTGCCTGTCGCCATTGAAGTCAGTTGAATTAAGTCAGTCGTCTGAAGCAGTCGTCAACTAGTGCTCGCCTAGGCCGCATCGGGTGTGGCGCTAACCCCCACACCGGCAAACTTGAACTTGCTAGATTATTTCTCCGCCGGTGTGGGAGGTCGCTGCATTTAAGTTTCTTCGGGCAAGTTTTTATAACATGAATAATTCGTAAACGACTGTGACGCTGTTCTGCACTTGTCTGATTATCTGAAACCTGTTCGTACTCTGAACTTCATATGTGAACTGTGTCACTTAACTGGTAAATAAAAATATAGAACAAATACACCGGAATTTGATTTTATTTCATATTTAATTGGCGTCCGTTTAAGAGTATCGTGTTACTCCATCTTGAGCTAGTCGAGTGGTGAGTTATAGCCGAGTGGCAACTTAAAGCCGTCTATAACTGTGCGCGTGCCATGTTACAAGAGTCAAATAATACAAAATAAATAAAACAAATTTAATTCAGTACCCCTATGTTAAATTTAATGGTGTATGTAATGATAAACAGTGCTTTACATAATAAGCTTCTGGTGAACCATAAAAGTGGTTTTAAATTCTGAGGTATCCTGAGAAAAACAGGCAACACAAAAGTGTATTTTTAACTGATAATTAGTTTGTAAGATGAATTAAAACAGCAGTTTGGGTGTCATGTAGTTAAAATTGACAATCTTGTGAAAAAACGTAAACGTTTACCAAGTTGAAACGATAGTAGAGCACAAGTTTTATAGTACATATGTACCATAGTTACGGACATTGTAGTGTGGTTGTGCTTGGTCTTTGCCTTAGGTCCAGAATGCAGGTTTTAGTTCGATTACTGTACTTCTCTTTTAGTTAGTAAATTTTTAGATTTAGTTTGTTGGTATGTCATGGTGTTGAAATTAGTTTTTGGGACTGTTGATACGCTCATAGGTGTTTAGCGAGTTAGTGGATTTTTTTGTTGTACCATAATTGTCAGGTGGTGTACGATAATTCTTGCTACGCAACTTAAAATAATTGCTTACAAAAATTTAAATCAACAATATTGCAAGTTGTATGGAAATCTCAAATTTATGCTAATATATTTGGAAACAGGCCTAATGGTATTTTTTTTATAGTTTTGCAAGTACGTTATTAAAATTGTGCTAAGTAAGGACCATTTATTGTCTTTTTTTAAATTCACTGAAGTTAAAATAATAAAGCTACGTTATTTTAGTTACAGAGTGTGAAACATCACGGCCGCACACAGGTAATTAAGTTTAAATGTTTGTTCAGTTTCTACTGTGAATACAGTAAATGGTTCATGGTTAATAGTTATTCTATTGTCTATGGTATTGAATATTTCCACAAAATGCGTGCAGAGAGTAGTTGTTGAGTCGTGACATGAAGCGCTCATGATAACGATACATGCAGAGAGTAGTTGTTGAGTCATGACATGAAGCGCTCATGATAACGATACACTTAACTAATTAGTTGTTCGAAGTAATGTAAGATGGTAGCACAGTATAGTTTTGTTCTTGTAACATATTTAAACATGTTTAGCTTGCATTGCCTGGTCAATAGAAATGCTTGTTTACAAAAATGGTATCTTAGACATATTTGTTTCAGTTCTCTGTAGGGCGATGGGTGTATTTTTGACAATCCAGACGAGACTTGGAAAAAGTTAAGAGTTCATCGTTTGGAGTCGCAGTTCAGTAGTGTCCAGAAACGAGTTTGTGCAATGCAGTCGGTGGTGCAATGCGGCGACAAGTGTCATTAGGTGAAATCAAATGTACTTAATTCTGTTGCTTTAACAAATTTTTGTAGCATTGGATAAAAGGAATTTAATGTTTAAGTCTGTTTATTGGCTGGGAAAGGCCAGAGAATACGTAGTACATTTGTAATCAGCCCTGGACATAGGGGCCTGGACGGAATGCATTTTATAAGGCAGGTTCAGGCCCACAGGTTTTAGACCTTGGTAAGAGGTGTTTTGCCAGTGCAGTGATGTAGCAATAATTCAGGAGAGTGCTGGGTATTAAATGTGTTGTAAAATTGATGTCTTTGCACTTGAACTCTTGATCTTGGGCTCTTCAAATGAGAATATGGCGGCGAGAGGACAGATTTGTTCAAGGCTGAAGGCGGAGAGATGTCTATTATCATGTAGATAAGTAACACTTACTTTTCTATTACATAGGCAGAGTTAATTTGGTAGATGTTCTGGGCTCAGCACAACTAGTAGTTAGAAGTAGTGTTCTTTAAGTCGTGTCCCTTAATACTTAGGTAGTTAGCTACCCCCTCCCCTTAAAATTTATTATTTTTTACTACTTTTATTATTTGTAAACTTAAACAATAGCTGCAGAAAGAACTCTTGACCTCTACAATCACTCTGTCTGCCCAACTACGACCTCTCGTACCAATACAATGCAGTATCATTAACCATGAACCAATACTATTCAGGCATGTTCAAGCAAATGTATCCTGCGAATCAGACAAATTATAGGTACCCCTATCAGTCCCAGTCATCTACATTAAATGTACTTCCATAAGTAGACAGTTGTCAGGATGGTTAGGAGTAAAAAAACAAAGAGTTTAATCTGACAAAATATTTGTTAGCAACAAAATGTTTAGTAGTTTACTGTTAAAAGTTAGAAACACAATCACTTCTCACCAGGAAGTTGCCACTTGTTAAAATGTTATTTAAGAACTGTGTTTGCAGAGATGTGCAATAATTACAGTCATGCCATAAGTTCAAAATGTTTCTTCCTACAAGCTAGAAACCAAAACCACGTTACTTTGGAAATGCCAGACATATTTAACAGATGTATATTAATTAACAACTGACTTCAACCAATGTGTGCTTATATCTGCATACTCACCATGTACGTTTTGTATCAAAAAAGAGAACGAGGTACACCGGGTCACGATAATTTGCAGCCAATGCTAATACTTCAAGTGGCGGTGCAGGTATGGGTACACCATTATGTAAGTATCCAGTACGAGGCATTTTTGGATTGATAATCTGAAACATAGGTCAGTAAGTGTTTTCATTTGCAGTCTATATAACGGCGTTACTCTTGATATACTATGTAATATATTCTGAGAATACTTTCCTTACCTAAAAAATGTAACTACCAGTCCATCACATTACAAAAAGAGTTGTTGTTGTTTAAAATATGCAAAATAAAATGAAACAGAAGAACCAACACAAACTTTCAGCAAGCACTGAACAAAGGATACCTACATTATTTTCTACAAAGCAGAACACATAATTAGTAATAGCTTCTGGTAGCATCATTATCTAAAACAAGGAATGATACACTTACAAAATATAAAATTTTAACAACTACAACAAATATATTTAAAAAATATGAAATAACTTTATTTAAATAGTTCTAAAATTTTACATTTAAGAATTTTCAAGAGGGTGTGATCACCACCAAAAAATATTTTGCACAAACAATTTAATACAATACTGTATTTACTAAGTACCATCCACCTCCCATGTAAAACCTGTACCCATATTTCGACAGCACATCCAGAAAAAGGTACTTTTATTATGTAAATTCAACAGAACAAATTAAACATATTTTTCAGCATAAAGTTGTGTTGTTGCACAAACCCTATATAAGGAATAACAAGTAGCCCAAGCTAGATCTTTATGCTTTTACTTAAAGAGGAGCAAAAACGTTGCCTGTGGTATAAACATAATAACCAGCAGTGACATTACGTTCCAGCTGGCACAAGACCATCCTATTTTCTTTGCATATTTGCTAGATAACATCTGGAAATACACTTGGTGATATGACGTTGACACACAGTCAGTTGGCAGCATCTCTGACAGTAACCTAGATATTGAGACAATAGTCCAATAAAATATTACCAGTATTTATTAACAAATATAAATGAAAAAAGGTTCTCATGTATAAATAGAAAATACAAATATATACATATAATCTTGTGAAAGGAATAAACGCAATTCATAGGCAGCACGTGACTTTGTCCTTGAAATTTAAAACTGGAAGGTTTGTCACGGGGCTGGCTGACACGAAAGCTCTTGAGCATTTTTGTTCTCGCTGCTCAGTTCACTCAGCTTGGCACAGTTCTGCAAAGTAATTCAACATGGTGCAGTGAGCAGCTGCAGTGAAGTCAGAATTGTCAGTGTGCTCACCAAGTTATCAGAAAAACAAGGTGACTAGCAGTATCCTCATAACAAATACCCTGACATTTCACAGACTCAGATAAGGTATTGTTTTTTTTTTCCCTGACCAACATACACAGCAAAGATTAGCAATATTTCTTTATTATTCCCTCAAATTAAAAATTTATTTTATTGGTGGCACTAACCTAGCCTTCCTGTACGGATGATTTTCCATGCGGTGTGGTAGAAACGCATAATAATAATTTTGGTTACTTATCTTGATAATATGGATGTTTATTTATTTACTAGTAATGACAATAGTAAAATTTAATTTTGGTAATTTTCTTTTCACTATATCTGTATAGGAGCCACCTTTCACTTATTTAGGCTACTATAAATTTTTTTTTTTTAATTTTTATTGAATTTAAGATTGTTTGACGTGTTTTTGTCATGGTAAAGTCTATGCACCACAGATGAGTGTGTTATCTGTGTTTAACAAAATCATGCGTAGTACAATACATGAGATGGCATGTATCAAAAGTGCTAGAATCCAATATTCATTCAACTTAAATTCCCTGACCTCGTGTGAACCCTAAATTCTGTGACATTTCCTGGTTTTCCCTGTTTACCCTGACGCTAGTCACCCTGAAAAACATTATATCTTGGCCAACATTTCATTGGTGACGGGGGTTGTGGAATGTGGAGGGGGGAAGGAACTAGACTGTAATTAAATATTGTAGTGACCAATATTATAGCAGGAAACAACAGTTGAACAACCTTAAAATTTGGCAAAACCTTCATTTCCATGTAAGATCTGTACTTTTACATTTCAAATGCATTTCCGCAATATAAGTGTAGATGGTATACAGGTAAGTACATTAACTAAAATATAATTTTTCTTCTGAACATAGAAACAGAATTTATACATCTATTACATTTTTTGAGATCCAGCACAACTTATTTACAGTCAGATGGGAAATTGCAATTAATGTGCCAGTGCAGAAAAATCTGCAACTATGACACAAGATGGCTAACTGCTTACAATAAACTTGCTTGCAGACAATGGGCAATCATATTCTGCATTAAGAAATACTGCTTGACAATCTGAAGTGAAACACACAATCTTTCCCCTTTCCCCACCCTCACTCTTTCTTATCTACACAGCAGTGCCAAGGTCATGCAGACAGCTTAGATGGAACATATACAAGCATATTACATGGAAACTAAAGCCTCTTCTAATCATCTGTTATCAGTAATACGGGTTAATACAAACAGCAAAACCACATGACAACAGGCATACCAGTGGAATCAAGGAAATGGTAAAGAGTAAGAGAAAATATGTTATAATACTTCTTGGTTTATCAGTAGAAGAATATGTGTATTCTGTAAAACAGACTTTGCTGTTCAACTCTCCAGCCCTCCTACCACAGCCATAGCATGGCAACTCAACACATTACACAATTAAGGTGACTACAGTGCACAATCATTAGGTCTTTAAATTACTTTCTATGTGCTTCAAGTGATAGTGCTGATAACTACAGGGCGTGACACTATTACTGATAAGGAATTTGAAACGTATTTTGCAATCCAGAACACCACTTTAGTTCCTTATATGATACTCTTGCAATAACAAAATGTAGGGTTTAATACAGCTCAATTATTACCGAAACAAAAGCTCAGTTATTACTAAAACAAAGTATGGTGAACTTGAGAGGGGCTTAAAGCATTAAAGATTCATCCTTCATATTTACTATTAAAATTTAAATAAAAATGTATGTTTAACAAAATGCCATTTTTGTCTAGAATAAAAAAGAGGCACAGGCACCAGCAGGCTGCCATGTTGTGATGTCAGCCGACTGCCATGTTGGATCCAGGTGACCATCACTTTGACCTTATGCCCACGACCTTACCCCGTACCCGTGAACCCAAAAAGTTCCAAAAAATCTTAAATTTTTTTTTGAGAAAAGTATTAAATAAATTAAAAATAATAAAATTTTCTTAATCATAAAAAAAAAATACATTTTAAGACTTACAGGCAGAAGATCAGGGGTTCAATCATGCATGGAGCATATACCCTTCCAGCATGAAAACCAGGAGATGACTGACACCCACCCCTATTTTTGCGTTGGTTAATAAGTCACAACCCTCCTACCAATTACTCATGTTCATTCGACCCCCTCCACTTCCCATCTCAAATTTTTATTAGCTGATTACTCATGTTCGCCTAACTCTCCTCCACCCCCTCCCTGCAAATTTATATGGGCTGATTACTCGTATCCGCTCGGAACTCCCATCGACTCCATCCCCCAATCATAGCCAGTTTGTATTAGCAGTTTAATTGTCCCTATTTCCCCCCTCCAACCATCAGATATTATATTGGCTTTACATTACACCCCCTTATTACTTGCATTCACTCGTCTCCCCTCCCCCACGACCATCTCTCATCATTTGATCAAATTTTCGCTCCATGTCCCCCCCTCCCCATCACAAGGCGACCCACAACCCTATCTCCTATCTATTTAGCCTGCCTGTCCTTCATTGGGTATATATTCTGTTACCCCTCACCCTGCCACTATAGTCTGACCAATAAATCACCCTCACTTAATCACTCACCACTACTGCTCTTGTTTTCAGTATTGTCCGACAGAGGGCGCTAGTGTGGGGAAAGTAGTTAAAGCAAATTTGTCCCTCTGCATAGTTTCTCATCTGATGTGAAAGGTGGCAGATCGCTCTCTCGTCCCTCGTCTTTTGAGCATTCAGACTGGAATGTTTGAATATTCCATTACATCAGGTCACAGGGTATTATCAGGTGTGTACATATACTTTCCCACAAAATAAAAAAATCTTCTTGAATTTGTTGCAGTATCGGTTTGGGGCGGTAGCCTCTGAAGGAATACGGAATCTCATAAAATACGGTACTACAATTTTTTTTAAAATTAATACATCCACCATTAATATTATTTGCACAGGTGATACCTCAGTATCCATGTCGCTACTGTAAAACTTTGTTTGTATTCACAAAATATGCTCGAGGACACAAAAAAGTATGGGTGTGCGATGAATACTGATCATGTGACATATAAGAGCAGAAAGTGTAGCGATAACTTACAGAGATACGAAAAAACCTGAGTAGCTATAGGACCTTCGCCTGCCAAACTGCGACATATTCAGTCTTCTTAGCCACAGCGTACAAATTTACTTCCTGCAACACCAAGGGTTGAAGATGATCATCTATCATCATGCCAGCGACAAACATGCCCAAGAACCGTTGCAGGTTCTGGGATGAATAATGTAAACACAGCCTGTAAGGCCAAAACTGCATTTCATTAAAGTCTAAAGAACTATGCCGTCCTCAACGAGAGTGGGTCATTGAAGGATATTTGCACATTTTTAGTCCGCCACCAATAAAAAATGTAATTTATGGATTGAACACAGCTTGTAATGACGCAATATTCTTAATTTTTCGAGACACGGGTGTAAAATTCTTTTGTGTGTTTGAAGCTTTTACAAGCTTCGTAATATTTTTATCGGGTTTGAAGTTTAAAGCAGTGGTGGCTCGTTTCCCGTGATAGTTTATCCGGCAGACGTGTACTTTTGTAGGTTATCGGGCGGACGTCTGCTGTTTACGTTTTATCAGTAGTCCGGTTACCGTTTTGTTTCTAACTTTGAAGTTGGGAAGCGTCAGCATTAATTAGATATTTTCAGGCAACATCAACAAGTTTTAGTTCCTCCGGCGCAGTTTTGTTGTACGAGAGGTTAGTTTATCTGGATGTTGACGGCGCAGTCTTAGTTACGATAACGTTGTGGAGAGCGTGCGTGGCCAGGCGCTTATCTCAAGAGAGGGGGCGAGAGGCAGAACAAAAGACGCGTCTGTCTGTCACCCTTCCATCAGTTTCGTCTGTCGTCGGAAGTAGTCGGCGGCGAGGGCCGTTAGAGCCGTTTTCTTCAGTCGTTTGAGGCAGTCATGGTACAATGATCGCTTAGGTCACGTCGGGCGCGACGCTAAACCCCCACATCGGCCACTAGACTTAATTAATTTAATTCTCTGGCGGTGTGGGAGGTAGCCGCATTTTAAAGTTTCTTCGGGTCAGTTTATTTAAGAACATAATTAAGTAAACCACTGTGGCTCCGTTCTGAACATTTATATTTATCTATGAGAGGTTCGTACTCTGCAAACTGGAACTTCGTTTGTGAACTGTGTTGCTAAATGTTAAATAAAGTATAGAACAAACTAACTTGGAACTTGAACTTTATTTCATAATTACACGGGGTCCATTCACTGAGTATCGTGTTTCTACCTCTGAGCAAGCCGTGGCAATGTAAACATCGGCCAGGTAACAAGTGCCGAACGTTACAACATGGCGCCCAACGTGGGGCTGTAATATAATAAATTGTTGTTAACAAGTGCCGAACTATTACAAAATGGCGACCCAGCCACGAGGCACGAATTAGACCACGTGAAGATGAACATCGAGAAACGCAACAACGCGGTACCGGCGGCAGTGCCAGTCCAGGTTTCCAGCAGCATGACGCCAAAGTTTCAGGGACGAGGCATCATTCATCAACAACAGTAACTGTAAGAAATCTTCAAATCATCAATGAAGCCATCATTTCAAGTAATTGGACCACAGGTATTGTAGTCAATTTTATATGCAGGTTATGCGATTATAAAGTACATTCGCCAAGACTTATTTGTTTTTTTTTTTTTCGTGTGCAAATTTTGCAACGAGTCATTTTGTTAAGGAGAAAGGTAATATTTATATTAATTACCACGTCATCGTAACTTAATTAAAAATGGCGCAATTACCACAGAAAACTGATAGTCAGACAGAAATGTTTAGGATCCTGTTGTCCTTACAGGAGTTTAACCAGAAGAGAGAGAAAAACTTTGATGAATTATTAATAAATATAGACAAGTGGGGGGTTGAATCTCTAAAGAGATTAGGAAAGGGTTCAACAGTAATTGCCCCAAGGAATATTAATATAAACAGCAATGAAGTAAAAAATGAAGGTGTTATTGGCAGTGACAAAGAGAGTAAAGAGTTAATTGTTGAAAATAGGAAAACAGAGGTAATAAATGAGGAGGATAGAATGGCAGATAATTTAGTGGAAAGTGAACCTAATTGTTGTGAGGTTAGTAAATCGAAGATAAAGGTAATAAAGGAAAAGAGAAATAAGGTTAGGGGGGTTAGACTAAAGGGTTATTGTGAAGTTAAGCTGCGAGATGGATCAGATAGTGAAGTGCAGCAGGCAAGAGTTGCTAAGAGTAAGGAGTACCGTCGATTAAAACAGTATGCAATTTTCAGGCAAAGTTTTGTAAGGAAGAAACAAAGATACAAACAAAGCGTCAGTAAAGTAATCAGGGAAAAGATCAGGAATAAGAAGGTAAAGACAGTGGGGAAAAAGAAAAGGAAAAAGAGGGTTAGATTTAGGACAGTAGGAAGAGGAAGAAAGTGCTAAAGTATAGTATGAGAAAGGTAGTAACGAAAAAGGGAAGGAAATTAAAACAAAATGAGAGTAGGACAAGGAAAAGGAAGAAGAAAAAATGTTGTATAGCAGAAAGACTGCAATGTAGATAAGTTAGATATGTAATAAATTTTTTTCTTCCTTGTATTAATTTTTATATAATATAATAATAAGGTAATAGATAAGTAAATGTTTTTATTTAGAAGAAATATTAACTTTTTTGTAAAGGACCCTACAATTAATCAACAATGTGTACAGGTACACGGAGTAAATCCCTTCTCAGGCAACAGTAAATAATTAATCATTTAATTGGAAAAAAAATATATATATCAGATTGACGACCTAGAAAATGTTAATTGGGTAAGACTTAATAATTGTGAGACAGTGTGTTTTTGTTAAGAACAGTGAATCATTTTATAGCAAGTAAATACAGTACAGTCATTGATATTTTTGTGAAACTTGTAAGAAAAAGAATTTGTTTAAAAAAACAACTGTGTAAAATCACAGAAATTGTATCTTCAATTAAGTCAACTGTTGTTTACATTCTCTAAAAGCGAAAAGGTATGAATGGTTTTTATAAATGCTTACACTGTGGTAATACAATAATTATTTGAAGTTGTGTGAAGTGCATACAGTGTCGTGGGAATTTTGAAATATAGAAATGACTGACGTGTATGTGCCATAATGACACTTTCTTCCTGTGATGTGAGAGGTATAATCCATTCACGGTATCTTCGATACTTTTGAAAAGAACCTTTTAAAAATCACCCTAGGAGTTACATGTTAATTGGTTATAAAAAAATTGTATATGTAAAAAGGTTTTGTCTTGCTTTTAGCACTGAAGCACTACATAAATTGGTTGTTTTAAGTTTTAAGTATATTTTTTCAATAAATTATANATATATACTTCAATCTACCTTTTTGTATGTATTACAATATTTTGCTAAATTGATTAGCATTTTTTTTTTGACATTTGGAGAATTTTATTAAAGTATATGACAGTTAAGATTTGCATGGCATTGTTTCTCTTCAAAAATAAATTTTGGTAGTTCCCACATGGCACTGTTTGTTTACAAAACAATTGATAGGTGTCACATGGCAATGTTTTGTATGCATACTGCGGAATGATACATAATCGGCTCCCTGAAAGTAGATCTTTAGCAGGGCTTCAGAAAATCTTGAAGTTACCGTGAATACATTATATGCACTGTGCTTGTCTCTTTAGAAAAAAAAATGACATGCTGATATTTTATCTCAAATGTACTAAGTTAAACTATGAATAAAGACTCTATCTATGTACATCAGCTGTGCAGTAATGACACACCTTGATTTTCTTTGTTTTTTAGAGTTGCAGAAATTTTTTTCTGTTCTCACAAAGACAATTTTTGTGCTACTGATTGAGGTTATGTGACTATGTAAGGGGTTGTCATTATCATAATAAGTGATTAGCAATACAGGTTAAGTAGTTCAAGGCAACTGCAAGTCATAATAGTGTGCTCTTTTGCATTGCAATTTTGTAATTCAGTTTTTAGTTGTGTTTTGTCTTGAAAAAGTATTTGCTCAGTTTTTTTAAATTATTATGAAATTACTTATTGAGTAAATACAAAAAACACTCCTGAATATTTATTTCATGAGCATTGTAGCTGATATTGTCATTTTTTGTTAATTGTTAAAGTTTGACATTGCAATGGTTGAAAATTATAGTTTAACAGTATATTTTGTACTGTGCACATATATGCAAGGTTTAAATTATGAAAGAACATTTGTAAATTTTCTTTAAATATAAGTAGTGTTTTATTTTAAAATATGTACTACAGTTAATATTATAAAATTTGGTTACCATGTTTTCTAATTTAATTACTTTCACATTCTACTGAAGATAAGGCAATTGGTAAGCCCTTTGCCACAACTTTTATAGAAATTAATCTAAGGAAAATGTTTGAATATTATAATTACCATAAAGTGTATAAGTGAAGATGTTGTGAATTTAAATATACCTTTGCAGTTATGTAATAGAAGCTCAAACTGTTATGGGCTATGGTGTAATTGTAAGTAATGTGATATAATTAATGCAGAGTACCGAACCGGAAGTGCTTTATGACAGTTTATAAATTTTATTTTCAAGTGAAAACTGTGTTAATGTAAAGAAACATACAATTAATGTGAGTTTGTAAATCATAGTTGACAATAGGAATTATTAGAAGGATTAATTAAGGATGCATAAAATGGTACTTAACTTTCCAAAGGTTGAAGTGGTTGAGGTGTTGAAAAGTATTGAGCCTTAAGTATTTGCATAAGTAGTAGATGTTGCTGCAGTTTATGGTGTCCTGGGACAAGTGGCACAAAGTGAATTGTATTTGGATTGGGACAGGTCTGGGGCCCTTGTTTTTTGTCGGCACTGGCCTAGAGAGAGGCAGTAGCATTGGCTTTTGAGGTTTTTTGTCAGCACTGGCCTATGGAGAGGCAGTAGCATTGGCTTTTGAGGTTTTTTTATCAGCACTGGCCTATGGAGAGGCAGTCGCAGTGACTTTTTTTATAGTTTTGGGCAGACCTGGGTCCCCTTTTGGAGGGAGTGTGCTGATCCCAGTGAGAGACCAAAGGGCAGCAAACCTGAATGCAGAATCGATGACACAGGTGGAAATACACCCTCAACCACACAAATTGTAACAACCAGTAACTAATTGAAACCAGAAAGGTGTAATTTTCTTGCAGCATCCCTGTTAATATCTTGTTTTTTGTCATGAGTGAAGTAAGTAAATATTTTTGTTATAACTTGATTACCATGTTATATGTAAATTATTTTCAAGGAGAAGAGGCACAGTGGTTTACAGAACAGCATCATTCAAGATAGGTTTCGCTTTGGGAAAGATTTCTTCCAAATCTATCCCAAACCGAGGGGGGTAATGTAATGACGCAGTATTCTTAATTTTTCGGGACACGGGTGTAAAATTATTTCGTGTGTTTGAAGCTTTAACAAGCTTCGTAATATTTTTATCGGGTTTGAAGTTTAAAGCAGTGGTGGCTCGTTTCCCGTGATAGTTTATCCGGCAGACGTGTACTTTTGTAGGTTATCGGGCGGACGTCTGCTGTTTACGTTTTATCAGTAGTCCGGTTATAGTTTCGTTTCGAACTTTGGAGTTGGGAAGCGTCAGCATTAATTAGATATTTTCAGGCAACATCGACAAGTTTTAGTTCCTCCGGCGCAGTTTTGTTGTACGAGAGGTTAGTTTATCTGCATGTTGACGGCGCAGTCTTAGTTACGATAACGTTGTGGAGAGCGTGCGTGGCCAGGCGCTTATCTCAAGAGAGGGGGCGAGAGGCAGAACAAAAGACGCGTCTGTCGGTCACCCGTCCATCAGTTTCGTCAGTCGTCGGAAGGAGTCAGCGGCGAGGGCAGTTAGAGCCGTTTTCTTCAGTCGTTTGAGGCAGTCATGGTACAATGATTGCTTAGGTCGCGTCGGGCGCGACGCTAAACCCCCACATCGGCCACTGGACTTTATTAGGTAGCCGCATTTTAAAGTTTCTTCGGGTCAGTTTTTTTAAGAACATAATTAAGTAAACTACTGTGGCTCCATTCTGAACATTTATATTAATCTGTGAGAGGTTCGTACTCTGCATATTGGAACTTCATTTGTGAACTGTGTTGCTAAATGTTAAATAAAGTATAGAACAAACTAACTTGGAACTTGAACTTTATTTCATAATTACATGGCGTCCATTCACTGAGTCTCCTGTTTCTACCTCTGAGCAAGCCGTGGCAACGTAAACATCGGCCAGGTAACAAGTGCCGAACGTTACATGTAATTTATGGATTGAACACAACTTTGCAAAAACAAACCCATTTAATGAAAGGCGGGTATTAAAAATTAAAAATTAAGCAATGTATGAAGGCAGAGATAATACTGTAAAATTCCACATAGGAAATGTATGTCACGAAAAAGAGGCATAAAAAAAACACGGTAAGGGGTAAATATTAACAAAAAATCAATAGCCGAGCGTNATTATGTGTAGTGTAAGGATGCTATAAAGTAATCATGGGTTGAAAAATGCAAAAAGGAGTTAAAACCACTTGCCTGCCTGCATTATGTGTTATTCACAGTGGGGGATCCTGTGCATTCTCTTCAATAAGGCAGACAAGGTCATAATTAAAAACATTTACTCTAAAGTTTTAAATCAGTACATTCAAAATTTTTGCAGCAGGCAAAAAAAAATTTCCATATGGTAACTTCACATGCAGTGATATGTATAACTACTAGTGGCCGGATATAAAATTCTTTATAGGCACAAATAATTTACATACAAAAAGTTTTGCATGGAAAAAATGTACATACTGTTAGGAGACACTAGCATAAAACAAAATTTATTTTATTTAATACACCCATGTGCACTTGCTCCATTAAAAAGCATATCTGAGCTGTGGTAGGTCACCCTCCGCCCCTCTCCTGAGTCCTGCCTTACTTATATATGATTTTAGACTTATGAAAAGTAACACGCAAACACACGCATGTGTTGTCTCTACTCCAGCAGCAGGCATCAATAGTTTTCACTCTTTATGAATTATGGGAAATAAAAGGCAGTTTTATTCTTTGGATGCAAGTCCTCTGTACAGAATTATATCACAATACGAATTCCAGTAGACACACGTGATTAAGTTTTCACAATTTAGCACAATTGAATAAATATACATTTAAAAAAGATGTGAACATTCATATATTCACAGAAATTTATCCATTAAATATAGAACCCTTTGAGATACTTTTCAGGCACCCCTTAGAAGATAACGCCATACTTCACAAAATATTATTTTCTCTATTCAGTAAACTCTACAAATTTATCCCTCAATGCACATAAAAAATGTAAGGCAGCAATACTATTTTTTGAAAATTGAATAGGCAAACACAAATTAAAAAACTTTATCCCTGTTCATTATAAGAGAAAAGGGGACGCAACATGCTCTCTCACATCAAATTCCCTATGTTAGCTATCCACCATTCAGAGCCCTGACTGAACCTTCATCATCGCTATAACCAGCACAAAGAATTATTTGGTATTAGCAAATCACATTATAATTTCCTAGCATTATTCAGGAATACCAAGCTATAATTTTGCATTTTTTAGATATTTAGAGCCACCATTTAGAATTGGATTCATTGTTGGTCGATCCGATAATACTTCATCTGGACATCGAAACGAGCCATTATTTTTGTCTTTGAATCCCAACGCATGAGTCCTTTCATTCACTGTGACGAGGGTCTACTTTGTTCACATTAACTACTTTCCCCACACAAGCACACACTGGTAGACAATGCTGAAAAGAAGAATGTTGTTGGTAAGGGATTAAGCAAGGGTGAATAATTGGTCAAACTATAGTGGTGGGGTAAGAGGTAACAAAATATATACCCAATGAAGAATATGTTAAATTGATCAATGAAAGGGGTTAGGATTGTCTTCA
>NQII01000241.1:885334-979226 GCA_002778355.1 Clitarchus hookeri | reverse complement strand
GGATGTTCAGCGTAAGTGAAAGCAAATGTAGAGAGGGAAGTGGGGGGACGGGAGTAGGGCGAATGCAAGTAATAAGGGGGTGTGATGTAAAACCAACAAAATATCTGATGGGTAGAGGGACGAAATGGGGACAATTAAACTGCTTATACAAACTGACTACAATTGTGGTGGGGGAAGGGGTTGGAGAGGAGTGGAGAAAGCCTGAGTAATGAGCCAATAAAAATTTGGATGGTTGAGAAGGGGGTAGAGGGGGTCAAATGAATATGAGTAATAGATGGAGGGGGTGGAGGCAATGGAAAAATAGGGGTGGGGGTCAGTCATCTGCTGGTCTTTGTGCTGAAAGGATGTGTATTTCGCCAGTCATCGAACCCCTGACCTACTGCATGTAAGTCTTTAATGTTTTTTTTTCTTAAAAATATTTAAATTTTTTAAATTTAAGGTCATTGAAGGCCACAGGCATGGGGCCAAGGTTACCCATATCCAATACGGTAGTCGGATGATGCCACAACATGGCCTACCGGTGCCTGGTAACTGTGCCCCATGCCCTTGCGCCCAATCTATATTTTTATTCTACTTTTGTCATTTTGGCATATAATTAGATACATTAGGATTGATTAAAAAATACAAATGCTTATTTTTTAGCTAAAAATAGTGTGGTTTCTCAAAACTATTTGAAGAATTTTGAAGTCTGCATATTTTTAACTTTGATACTGTGTGGTGGCGGAGAAAGGTCCTTGTTTTCAGTCACATGGTTCACTGCAGAACATTTAGCCTCGTAGACATATATCACTACTTACAAATACTTGTAAATATAAATCAGAGTTAAGAATTCAGTTAATAGCAGATAACATTTTCAAGAAAGCCTTTCCCATAATTCACCATTAGTAGGTTCTGTTGAGAAGGAAACAGGTCACATGAATTTTGTACAAATTTAACTGGCATTGTGTTAGTTAATAATCCACTGTGAATGTTTAGATAGTTAATAAAAATAAGGGGTTATAATTTACTGTTCTTTAAACAATGGGTTGAAGTCAGAAACAAGCTGTTTCACTATATAGACATGGCCAGATAAAGTGAGTAGCTTAAATGTTCTAAGTCCACTTCAGGAATCATCGGCACTTGACCAACTTTGTGTTCCTTATCCACATGTGTGGTTCTTGGATTTTTGTTCCTTTTGTAGTCACATAGGTAATATAAGTCCAACTAAATTTTGAATTCATTTCTATCATTATACCGTTCAAAACAAAAATAGTTCTTTGCCATGACTAAAATTACATTTTTATATATGCCTGGAAGAAACACAATTTGTCATACACATACACATGAAAACACTTGTAAATAAACTCCATGAAGAAACTTACACTCCCCACCATGTCATAGTGAATATACTGTCAGCAATCTAAAAAAAAATTTACTGGTCCAAAGGGCTAAGAAGTATATCAGTATCTGTCGGCATATTCAATGAATGCAGTTGAAATCATGAAATATTATTGACTTCCAAAAAAAATATGTACATGTATATATAAAAAAAAACATAGACNAAGAAGTATATCAGTATCTGTCGGCATATTCAATGAATGCAGTTGAAATCATGAAATATTATTGACTTCCAAAAAAATATGTACATGTATATATAAAAAACACATAGACACAAATTTTTTCAAAATTTAGAAGTACGTAAAACTTCTCATAGGTATTAAAAAAATAAAAATAAAGTACTGTAATTATTTGGCGGGGTAGTGGAGAGAAGGGGCGAAAGTGGGAGGTGATGGTCCCCTATTCTTCAATTATTGGGGTAGCGGAAATGTTCCCTACATCCCCCACCTACTGATAGCTTAACAACAGACATTAATTATGTTAAATTTGATCATAAACAATTCACTCTCAGGAACTTTCTCATTTCACTTGAACTTATTCAGGAATAACTATATTTTCTTCCTGCACACAACTATATATCAAGAAAAATGTAAACAAAAAATGTATTGCCGATCATGCCATGCCACCCTGAAGAAGTGCCACTATAGAGTAAGGTCTTGTCGGCCCAATGGGAAATCTACCCTTGTTACTATCTCAGCTGTCACAATGCAAAGATCGGTAAGTGTTCCGTATTGCGTACTCTTATGGTAAACCCATAGTAAAACCGCGAGTGTAGTATTGAGTATCCATTCAAATTGTTTCCTGTACAAGTAGGTGTACTACCGCGTATCCTGCCACATTCCGTTTAGCGTATCCAAGTTCAAGCCAAGTGTTCCGTATCGCGTATCCTGCCACATTCCGTTTAGCGTATCCAAGTTCAAGCCAAGTGTTCCGTATCGCGTATCCAAGTGTAGTTTTACTTTAAAAATAAAAGTTTTCAATCGGAAAACATACAATGGTGTGTGCGGGGTGTAAAATAGTGCGCAATAATTTGGTAGTGAAAGGGAAGCCAGATTCGTTACCTCCTTGACGATATATATTCAACTTTTAATATTTGACTCTACGCTAGGAATCTCACAACTGGTTTAGTTTCGAAAACTTTCATCAGAACGAACAAAGCAAAAAAGCCTTGCGAAACACTTGTGATTGCAAATTGTTTCCAGTTTTCCTCATTACATCTACTCCTGAGAAATGCAGTAACGTTCATAATTACAACCATAAGACGTTGTTACGCAATACATTGGAAGCGCAAGGGAGGCCTGATTCATTACCCCCTTGCTGATATATATTCAACTTTTTGTAATGTAAATAATAATTAATTAACCAAGCAAAGAATAGTTGAGATTCGTAATATAGATTTAATTGTGTTGTGTGTGCATGGAAATCAAAATTTTTTTATATAACATAAAACATCTAGTAAGAAAATGTTTTGCAACATTCAAGGTTTTTGCTCGTTATTGAAAAACCGTTTTGCATTAGTGAATAAGTTGTAAGCCCGTGAAGACTACTGAGAAATCCCAGTGAGGAGGATTTGAAGGTTTCCATAAATTGCTAGTCTTGATTTTTTTTACACTCATTGTTTGTTGCACAATTCATTTAGGCGGCTATTTGTTTTGGGATTAAAGTGTAAGTTGGTCACTGTTTGTGTCAGTTTAAAGTTTAAATGAGTAATTGTTTTAATCAGTAAAACGTATTTGAATTTAGGATTGTTGGGTACTAAATTTATTCTGGATACACAAAAGAAAATTTTTAACAAGTCACTTTCCGCACTAAGGTATACCCGGGGAAACAAATAGGAAAATTTACCAATTGTTCCGTTTTCGGTTTGGGTATGCCACGGGAAAAAATTTGGTGTTTGTAGAAATTTTTCCCAGAGGGAATTGGATACATGCATCGGAACAAATGAGGGCTCCACATTCCCACACTCCTCACAGTTTTGCATTTCCCCTCTCCCTTCCCCTGAATTAGTGTCACTACCAAAACCTGCCTATATAAGTGCGAAATCTGGAAAGAGACATCAGTCGGGGTTGAGCATTTCATAGCTAAGAATCTTCTCTCCAAGAGCAATGGGTAAGGAATAATACTATATATATATATATATATATATATCTATCTCTCTCTCTCTCTCCACCTTAATTTTTTCCGGTATTCACACTCAAACTTAATAAAAACCGGACTTAAAAATCTTTTTTAAAACTACTCGCACAAAACATAGCTGCCAACGTAGTGGAAGTATTATCCAAAGAGCAACAAACAACAGTCGCAGTTACTAGCTAAGAAATAAAAATGTCTTGAATATTGTGATTGATGAAGTGCAGTGAATAGGGTTTCCTTAATTTTGCATTGCCTTTTTTGTTAACTTTCTGGGCATATTTATTAGAGTTACATTTATACAAATATGCATTCGTAATTTTAATGAAAAATTTTCAAGTGAAAAACTAGCAAGTGTTGTTGGCAACAAATCTATATATCAAAAATATGGCACCGCTGTTTCTTATAGTTGCTGGTCGTTCGTTAACAACATGGCTGCCACCGTAAACATTGCAATTGCTTGCTGAACGTATAAAAAAACTTCTACAGTACATATTTCATACACATATGTACTGTATTTCCACATTTTTCTGTTTCTTTTGCATTTCGTGCTCACTAAATACACAATGTGTAGTCTGAGACATTTATTGTTATTATTAATTATTTTTTGTTACAACATTAGAGTTAAGTGCAATATTGTGACAAAATCAACAACAGGTTATTTTGGAAGTGGTAAATTGCATAAATAGGACTAAACACAGGGTAGTAAGACGTAAGCGAAAACAATGTGTGTTAAAATTTATTTTATTTGTGTTATCTATTAGTATAATTTGTGCATGTGTACATAATGTACTGTATACCAACTTCGTATGCCATGGTGAGTACAGATGATACTTATACTTTTTTGTCAATACTTTGTTGTTAAATGATCTTAGCATGTAATTTTCAGCAATGCTACAGAAATTTTTGTTCGGTCGATGGGGTAAAATTAAATTTTGAAGTTCGGCAAAAACAGACTTTTTTTTAGCAATACTTACATAGAAATTTTGTTGGGACCACAGAATATTCTCTGTGGACACGGACTTTCGATCTATCCGTATTTGATGGATAGTTTCCACTGTATTGTAGCCATATGAAACTTATACTGCAGATGTCTGTTATCAAGAAAATACTCAATTGATTTTGTTAGTTCAATTTGTGCATCACAGAAAGCAAGAGTGTAAATTTTTCTATTAGTTTTTCAGTACGTAGGCTACATTTAACATAAGATGTTCATAGATATCACAACTGTAAAGTTGTAAATTAGTGGTAGACAGTTCGATAAATTAATTAAGAAAACTTTAATTATGTTTGTTAGCAAATTAGAACTTCCATTATTAAGTATTTGTTAATTTTTTAAAAATCTAAATCTCTTGTGATTATCATTAGCCAATTCCCAGTGCATGTTACTACTCACACTCTACAACTCCTTGACTGTTTTTCCGTGTACAGCGCGCACCCCAGAAATTTTTTCCTTTATGTTGGGAAAAATGGGCGCGCTATACATGAGATACCGTAGTTATTTTTGTAACAACAGAGTTTTGCCAAGAACAGAGTAATTGTTGTTAACCTAAAACCGGTTCCGAGTTAAACCTCAAGAACCGGTATAAATAGGAACCAAAGAACCGAACCGACCCATCCCTAGTTTTAAGACTGAATAAAATTTAGAGACAGTAGCCATGTTATCAAATGACAAATGAACAGTTTCTCTAACCTTAAAGCATTAAAAACATGTTTTAATTGAAAACCATTCTAAACAGGATTTACTTATATCCTATTAATTTTTTGTGTGAATATACCTTGGTTTCAGCCTGCGAACATAAACAATACCATCATCTTGGTACAAGGCATATGATTTATTCTTGTAAAATTTTCATGCTTATAACATAAAATTTTCATTGTCTCTTGAAAAAGGTTATTCATTGTAATTGAAAGGTGCTGTTCAGGAAATGCTAACCCCCACCTGTTGTGTTGAATCCTGTCTCCAATACTGGTGCACAAACCCTGTGGTTTCAAGGGATTCAACAAATCTTTGAGTCGATCATCCCACCCCTAGTTTAAAGGCATAAAATATACTAAACTAGCGAACCAGCCTGGCTTTGCCCAGTAACAATTTAATTTTTACAGCGATACTTTGAAAGACAAAAATTGTTAGTGTGGGTCATCCTTAAAAGACAAACATATGGTATCGTGAACTTTCCTGTAGACCTTTTTGAGAGCTATAATTCTGTAGTATATTAATTTGATCTATCTCTTATGGTTTAGTCAGCGCAAGCCATGTAAGCACCCTAAAAGCAATTTTTTACGACTTGATTACAAACGGTTCAACATTTCTCTACTATCCTTACATTAAATATAAATTTATTATACACCAAAACCTTCCTCAAGAAATTCTCTAAATTATGTTGAAAACCGCATCAAAATCCATCAAGTAGTTTAGAAGTACTAAGCGAACACACAGACAGACACGGATAAGCGACTTTGTTTTATACTATTTAGAGAAGATACTCAGTTATTATTAAGAAAGTTCTTTATCATACATATCTTTCACAAATATAAAAGTAAAATAAAGCACACACTTTAGTAATAGTGAACATTCTGAGTGAAAACCCGTACTTCTTGTTTTTGACTACACAGGCCTGTTATATTTTACTGCCTTTAAGAAAAAATCATGAATGTTGCAGATATGAAAGAATGGTATTTCTCTACTAATTTAATAAGTTTGCTGGTAATATTATCCAAATTGATAAATTTTAACAAGGTACATGAGACCAGTGATTCTCAATTTTTGGTACAAACTGTGTACATTTCCTGCTAGACAAACATTTTGTACGATCTTGTAAAAACTAACGCCTGAAAAACTTAAATTTGCTAAGTTACACTGACACAAAGTAATATATGGGGCGATCCTTTTGAAGTGTAAACTTTATACTGAGAGTATGATTGTATCTAAATGATGATTAACAAGTGGTATGTAGAGAAGCTTGTATAATTACATTGGCATGCAATACATTTAAAACAAGTTGGTAACAATTACATCTAGTATAGTTGATTATTGATACGACTAAAAAAGGAAATGGTATGATTTATCATTACATTTTTGAGGAAAACAGAAACCAAAGTAAACATCCATGGCAGTTCTGCAAGTAGGTGGTATCATCTGCGGTGCTTCCGTAATTGATTTCTAGCAAGATCAAATTTAACACAAAGCACAAGCAAGCTGTATGTGGTACTTCAACCGATAGCAGAAATCAAACTACAATGCAAACCCCATTTTTTTTTTAACTTTACCAATATTTGAAAATAATGTTACAATGATTATTATGTGATAGCAATAACTATGGGGAAAAATTAATAAACCAAACCAGTCTAGAATGCAGCGCAGACACTTTTTTTACTTTCATAAATGTGAAAATGACTTTCTAACATTAATTAATTAATTTATTTTTTGTTTTTATTACACTGGCAACGTTATGGGTGAAATTACTTTTCTTACAATCAACCCACTTGAATACATTTAGTAGACATGCATAGGCATAGAAATCATAACTAATTTTAAATCCTAAAGGGAAGTATAATACAACATAAAAACTGATTCAATATTTAAAATTAATTTATGACTAGTTAGATACTGTATATGGTGAGAAACTAAGAAATAAATGAAAGTCAGAGGAAATAGAATTAAAATGGTACAATAAAACTAATGAACAAATAGACAAGAGTATGGCAAGAACGGAAAGAAAACTACTAAGAGGTTAATTAACATTGATCATGTATTAATGGAAAATCTGAAGTCTAATTCATGGAAATAAATTTACAAACCCTGGAAAAAAACAAGGTGAAGCACCTTATGATTGAATAAAAAGATTATTGAATCAAGCTCCATAAAGAATGTTTAACACTTTTATTAGAAATAACAACATGGCCATTAACAGGAAAAACAAGACATTGGATGATTCAGAGAGTACACGTAAAAACATTAAAAAAACTAGGGATTGAATAAACAACATGTGTAATTTACATCTGGAATCATCTGCGCATCAACCTAATGTGCTTGGAGACAGTGCACTTAAAAAGTAGTTAGTTTTGCCAAATTTCTGAATGAGATCTGTTTCATAATTTTGAAATGGAAACAGTGAATGAATTTGCGTAAACCTGAGGTTTGTGAACAGGAATACTTAACATAGTTGTTGTTTTGGCACGCAGTTTATAGTACGGTCATCCCTCAAAGTTTTTGACCAGTGTACATATATTCTGGTATAATATTAGATAAAGATTGTATTATGTATGCCTTGTAGTAGGCTGTGGAGATTATGTTGCTTCTCCAGAAGTAATGAACTGAGAATTTAAAAATAAGGTAACCCGCAATCACATGGCTTCAGGTTGGAGAAATAAGTACACTACTACGAGTAACTAACAACCTTGTTAAACAGCTGCCACAAAGAATTATTATAATACATAATTACATATTGCTGGCGACCTTGGATATATTAACACATTTCTGAACTGCCTTGTTTGAAATATTGAAAAGTGTTCACGTATTTTTTACCATAACCATATTAAAAGCTTTATTGAAATCCATTAGAACCAATACAGTAGAAAGACTTATCTACAGCCAATTATATTGTATCTGCGATATCAACTAAAGCAGTGCAGGTACTGTGTCGTGTAAGGAAACCGGATTGGTAGATTTCAAGTAAGTTTTTGCCATTGCATATTCACACAACTGTTGATGCACTAGGAATTCTAATGAAGTTGTATGCACAACTGCCTTGTGAATTTTTTCAGTAAGCTTATGCTTATTAATCATGCCTGACAAGCATCAAGAGTGTTGTACCACATTTGGTGTTCCAACGACTGTTCATATAATTCACACAAAGTGCGATGGCAACACCATCCCACAAAACTTAAATCACTTGCATACATCCCTTAATCTATCTACCTACCAATGTATGTTGTTAGTGTATGATTATTACAAGATGTAAAAATGCTTATAGCAATAAGTGTATACTATGCATTAACATTATGGTGAAAATGATAGGATGGTATAAAATGCTGGGATTTCCGCCTTTTATTTTATCGAATGATCTCTGACTAAAGAATCTGCACTTTTTGACCAAATATGTACTGTATTCTTTATCAAAAAAATAACCCCTCCTCATTAAAATGAAAATTATTAATAAAGAGATTAAATTAATAAAAAATAGAATTTCTTAGTAACTACATCCAAATTTTTTTGAGTGAGCAGTGGCAAAAAAAAAAAACAATGTTGTTAAAAATCAATTTATTACTTAACTCAATTAAAATAATCTAACACAGGGTTAGTATCCTGAAACTTAAATAAAATATTACTAACCAATGCAGGGTACCATGGGTATCCACGACATTTAGCCCAGACAAGATCAAGTGGCTCTAGTTTATGTACAGAGCCTTGACTGTTTATAGCACTGTCATCTTCTGCTGATGACTCTGCTCCTGTCTGGTGTGCTAGATCAAAGCTCGAGCTGTCTCCGCTACTGCCACTGCTGTCATCAGTAGTCGAACAACTTGAACAACTTGAGTCTGACTGAGTATCATCATCTGTCTCCCCTGGAATATCTGTAAATAAAGGTATAAGTACATTTAAAACAATTTCACCACAAAGATCACAGACATTTTATTTAGTGTATGCGGACAAAATTCTGCTCGCAACGTAGAGGTATGGTGTGGATACTAATTAAGTATGCAGCTAATTAAGAAGTCAACTTGAGAATTAATACACACAAAATTATTTAATAATTTTTGCAATAAAAAAACTAAATTAAAGCAAAAATTAGAATTTAGCATATCCTTACAATACACGAAAAAGGGTTGGTTAAGAGTAGAGTGGAGAGAATTGGGCAGCTCTTAACGAGGTCTTGAGAGCTCATGAGGATGAAACAAGAAAGAAAATAAGAGCAGCACTGGGAAGCAAAATTGGGGGAAACAGAAGATCGCCAAGAAAACCAGCCGACCAGCGGCATCGTCTGGCATAATTCCCACATGCAAAAATCCAAGAGTGACCCAGTCCAGAATAGAACCCAATTCGTCTCAGTGGGAGGCTACAGTTATAAAATTTGTGGAACACTTATAAAGAAAAATTACTTTTGAATTCATTTAAACAGACATATAAATCATATCTGGGATGACTGCTCGGTTATGGTTTGTGACAGTGTTAAGTCTGTTCTCTTTCGGGGTGGATTACAGATACCTGGCCGGTATTTGTTTCTGGGCTGTCTTGTAGGTCAGGCTGACGCCTAACAAGGTACATTCGCAAAGTGCCTGACGGGTAAGTAACTCACTCTTTGTACATAGGCATGATCCCTAGATGGCAGTAACACCAGTTTTAGCTGCCCATACTGACTTGTTCACTACAGATAAGCAGTTTGAGGTCAGCACAATGAAAACTGATGCAAATAAGGTGGTAGAGGTTTTACACCAGTTTGAATTACCATCCACATCACGTGAAGTACATGAGGAGGAAAGAGACATTGCAAACACTATTTTCAGTTTTATCAAGAAACTGAAAGATGCCACTATCACGGAAATCCTGGAGTATGAAGAACTAGTGCAAATGCTTTCCGAGGAAACTACTTATGTCCAGCGTATTTATGAGCCTTTCAATGATGATGTAGGTAAATACTATATTCCATTTCATTATGTCAGGGAGGTTATTGAAGCTAAAAGCAAAGGATGGTCATTGAAAACAGTCATGCTTCACTTCAGGAGGGTCAAGGACAGCAGCTATCTATCTCTTATCGGAGATATTATGAACAACAAGGAACAAAATGTGAGAAACTGAAAGTTATTTCGGAGTATGCATGGTCTCATTTTCAAGAGGCAAGGGCTAATATATTTGCTTTATGATATTGATATCAGGCGGTGGGCGCGCATGAAAGCTAGAGCGCTTGGATTGACTGATTTCAAAGGTTTACGTGAACCAAGTGGCACATTTGGTCCCCGTGTGGAACAGAATATGATCCGAACTCCTAACATAAATATAAATTGTTCAAAATCAGGCAAAATGGACATACATATTCTTGAACAATGGAGGGTAACTGTCTCTCCCGCAATGTTGGAACAAAAAGTTGTCTGGTTCTAGATTTATTATCACTTCATCAATAAATGCTGTTCATAATTCCGGACAAACACATACAGGTAACAACCATTTCACCTGGTGCCACATCCCTTGTTCAACCGTTGAATGTATACTTTTCATGTCAATGGAAGAAGTTCGCCAAACGTTTTTGTGAGCGAGTTTTACTCAACAACATTGATATTGACCTCCAGAGCCGTAATGCTAGTATCAATTTGCATGCACTTATCCACAATAAGTTCAGTGCCCACATATTTAATACCATAATTAAGCATGCATAGAAGAAAACTACATTTCCAGTTGAATGTGATGCCTTTGAAGCTCCTGATAATGTTATCTAGGACACAGCTGAATTTCCATTGTATTTGATTCTATTCCAGTATCAGTCAGGCACTTTGTCGATGAACCTTGTAAGGGTGGCTTTGGTGGACTCTCAGGGTTGTTTTGCTGCATCTACTTTACCCTTCCTTTCTCCTCCTTGCTTGGAGAAAGGCATAGGTAGCAGGAAGTTTGGAAGTGCTACAGGGATCCCTCTGTGGCAATGCAGAAGCACAGGTGTGTTCCTCTCCTGTGGAAGATCAGGATCAGATAATCACTTTGTCATCCTCCAAACCTCTGCACCCAGTGTTGAATCATACAGAGGCGGATGAGTAGACTCAGAGTCTAGCCTGTTCCTGTCTGTGCAAGGATCCCAGTTACCTTCACCAATTCCAACAGCGGTGAATCACGATGGTGTGTTGGATTGTTAGGAGTGGTGACAGTCAACTCGGAATTAACCTAGGTGTGACCTAGTGATGGCTTCCCGGTACTGTGCTTAACCGCCCTGTATAAAAGACTCTGGTCTAACCCAGACAGACAGAACAGCCACAGCACGGGGCATCGAGTTGCTATGATGACTCCCCATCTCCAATTAAGGCACAATCGCCCACCACATAAATTTTCTTGTTTCTGTATGAGAATGTGTGTCTGGTTCCCAAATTCTTTGCAGAGAAGTTCCTGTGAACTTGGTAGGTTACTGCGTCAACTAGGGTGGAAGATGACAGCAAGTTAACAAGTAGAAATGTTCTAACTCTAATAAGTAGTTTAAACTCTGGAATGAAGTGCTGCAGGGTTTATTCAAAATAAATGGTGCTCCTGTGGGAAGCTTTCCCCATAAAGTCTCTCTAATGCCAACTCAATAACATCCCTGCTGGGTCTGATCTGTGCAAATGAGTGACTTCAGTGATGTCAAATACTGCTCCCTACAGTGGCTACTAGCTGTCTAACAGTTTTTAGGCACGTGAGTTGCAAATCTGGTCACGATAAGGCAGGTGGCATGACAGCACAGCCTCCGAACACCTTCCTGAGAAACTATTTCTCTAGTGCTTAATACCACTCGTCCCAAAGAGCAAACAGACAGTTGGCTAGTGGTGCAAGCTGCAGAGTATTGTGGTGCTTGTTACAGTGGTAGGCAGGTGATGGCTGAAGAAACCAAGCCAGTCATCTCACTTCTATAGTTGAGGTGAGAGAGGACCAGATGAGATGTGATAGCAGCAATTATGCTTGTAGGTTGGAAGACATGAGTCATCTATACTCTAAACCTGAATCAGTGAGAATATCTCTTTTTTTAATCAGTGAAGAACATCTGACCGATCAAAGAGTTACTTTTAATGAGAATAGGCTCATTTTCCTTCACTTATTAAATAAGTAACATTTTTCACTGACATGTTAACCAACTATACTACTGATACCTTAATGATATACTTTTCCACTGTTCTGTTAGTGATAGTACACAATACATTTGAAAGTAAATATTTCCATGAACGGATAAAAATGCAAACACTAAGTAACTATGAAGTGTGGATTTTGTCTTTAATAATATCATTTTATGAGGTGACATGACATTTAATCTTTCATTTTGTTTTCACGTCCTCATCATAGCACTCGGTTTGGTGGTTAAACTGCATTCAATGTGGTGAAGTGAGTTTATCCATATGTACTACAGTAAAGCCCCAATTATCCGTGATGCGAAAATTTTTTTTAAAATTTTAATTTTGAATCCAAGCCAACAGCAAGGAAAATACAATAGGCCCTACAGTGCGAAGGTCGAAAAGTATGTAGTATGTACATTCTCTGATCACTGACCTAGACGACCCGAGAGGGCGAGTCCACTCTGTGAAGTTCACGTATAGAGGTCACCCTCTGCGTTTTCTCTCGGCCTGCCAGTGGCCTCAGTTGTCAGTAAGCGTGCTTAGTGATAGACATGTTTTATGTTTCTTTGTCAGTGCTCAAGTTTAGTGTTTCGTTAGTTCCTGAAATTAATTAATACGTAATGGCTGAAAAACAAAAGAAGGTTGTGTTAACGATTGCACAAAAACTTGAAATGATTTCTAAAATAGAAAATGGCTCTTCAAGGAAGCAGATGTGTTTGGATTACCAGATCGGGGAAACAACCGTGGGAGACGTTGTAAAGCAAAAAGAAAAACTGTTGGCCTTTGCATCAGTGTCAGAAAGTGCTTCTGGGATGAAAAAACGAAAAACAATTAAGAAATCCACCTATAATGAACTTGACTCTGCATTAGCGGAGTGGTTAGCTCAGGTACGAAGTGAGGGCACCCCCGTGTCTGGTCCTACCATTGCAGCTAAATCAAAAATCTTTTTTGATTTGTTAGACCTGGAAGGAAATTTTGATGTGTCGTCCGGTTGGTTACATCGTTTTAAGAAACGTCATGTAATTAGAGAGATTGGTCTACACGGAGAGAAGCTGAGTTGTGATCAACAAGCAGCTGATGATTTTCAACGTGATTTTGAAGAGTTTGTGTGGTCTGAGGATTTGTCATATGAACAAATTTATAACGCTGATGAATCAGGGCTTTTTTGGAAGTGTCTTCCCACTCATACTTTAGCATTTGAAAGTGAGCATCACGCGGCAGGTCACAAAAGTAGCAAGGAAAGAATTACAATCTTGCCATGCAGCAATGCTGCGGATAGTCACAAACTTAGGCTTCTCGTAATCGGAAAATCTAAGAAACTGAGGTCTTTTAAGGGGACAAGAGCAGAAAATTTACCAGTTGATTATTTCAGCCAAAAAAAAAAAGGTTGGATAAACCGGCAGATTTCTCAAGAACGATTTGAAGAGATTTTTGTGCCTCAAGTACGTAAACATCTTGACTCAAAAAATTTCCCAAATAAGGCTGTTTTGTTAATTGACAATGCGCCTTCACACCCAGCTACAAGTGTGCTTAAATCTTCTGACGGGCAAATCTTCGCAAAGTTTTTGCCCCCAAATGTTACTGCGCTCATACAACCTATGGACCAGAGAGTCATTGCAACCATGAAGAGAACATACAGGACAAAGTTGTTACTGTCAAAAATCAAGGAAGGCTGCGATCTCAAAGAATTTTGGCAGAATTATACAATTTTGGATAGCATTTATGATATTGCGTCTGTATGGGATTACATCAAACCCTCAACCTTTGTTGAATCATGGAGAAAAGTCTTTCCTAGTATCGAAACAAATGACAACCAAAACATTTGTAAAGAAGAGAATGAAGTCATGCAGACCGCTACACTTGTTGACCTGGTGACATCCGTTCCGGGAGGAGAGAATGTCGATGAAGAGAACATAGAAGAGTGGCTGGAATGCGAAGCAAGTCAGTCGGGGTTTGAACGACTGACTGACATGGAGATAACGAACAAAGAAATGGGAGTGAACGAAGAACAACAAAATGAAAGTGAGGNGTCAAAAATCAAGGAAGGCTGCGATCTCAAAGAATTTTGGCAGAATTATACAATTTTGGATAGCATTTATGATATTTCGTCTGTATGGGATTACATTGAACGACTGACTGACATGGAGATAACGAACAAAGAAATGGGAGTGAACGAAGAACAACAAAATGAAAGTGAGGAAGACGAGGCGGCTGCGCGGATGACACATGAAACTGCTTTGCAGCACGTAGACGGATTGCTTCAATATTTAGAGAAACAAGACGACGATGCACATCTGGCAGAAAAACTCATGTTAAGGAAAGTACAATTTAGAATAAAGAAAAGGTGTTTCCAAAGCAAGAAGCAAAAACGAGTGACTGATTTTTTTAAAAAGGTGTAACTCAACACTTTTTGTACAGTACTATGCATGGCATTGTTATTTGTTTAATGTTCTTTATTTTAGTGATTTAGACATAGAGCAAATGTTTCTGCTGTACTGTACATATTTTAAAAGTTTTGTTATGTTTTTTGTACAATAAAACATAGCTTTTATGTTGAAATATTTTTTTTCGTGTTTGCACCTCATTTTCAGTCTTTTTTCGGGTTATCCGCAATTTTTGCTATCCGCGGTGCCCTTGCCACTCAATTCCGCAGATAATCGGGGCTGTACTGTATTTGTATTAATGTTACCAAGTAAACCAAAAATGAAAAGAAATTTCAAAAAATTTGTAGCTACGTATTGTTAATAAAATACTTTAATACCTACATTTTTCCCATCAAAGTTAACATGGGCTAGGTAGCTCAATTTGTAAGGTGACAGTCAAGAAGCAGAATGATGTGGGTTCAAATCCTTGGCAAGGCATATTTTTGTTAACTTTTTAAAATTACATTAAATTGCACAACATTAACAGTGACTGACAGAAATATGTTTATTCCTTGTAAGGATTTGGCTAATTTCAATAAAAACAATATTTAATTTACTACATACAGTGAAATGGTTTACCTGAAAACACCAGTGGTTTTCCACTGATTCTAGGTGGAGCCATTTTCACTTATACAAGTAGTTGCATTTGGCTGCGAATCAGTGATCTTTCACTGANAACACCAGTGGTTTTCCACTGATTCTAGGTGGAGCCATTTTCACTTATACAAGTAGTTGCATTTGGCTGCGAATCAGTGATCTTTCACTGATTCAAATTTTACCACGTTTTCTCATAAAAATTATTTTTCAGAAAAGCAGTAAAGTATATACTGTATTATATATGATTACGGCATAACATTCAATTGAAAATTTGCATGTGCTAAGATAAACTACTCAGTTATTATTAAATATTTATCACGGGTTCCTATGACTAGAATCTTTGACACTTGGAACATGATGTGTAAGTGATTATAGTAAAATGTGAAACACCAAACTATTTTTTATAAGGNACCACCCTATATTCCACAGGTGGGGAATAGCGTCAAGTTAAATTGGCTTCCCCAACGTGGGGCCTAGATACGCCCGTGTCAGTTAAATTGGCGCACAACTGTGGGGCATCAAGTGTTTGGACAAACACTTTTTGGGGTGGCCATCATGTGCAGGGTTCAGAGAACCATCTTGTGCGATGCGGGGTCCAGAGAACCATTGTGGTTTCCCTGGTAAACTTTTAAATTACAGGAAATTTTGTAGATTCACGAAATCTGAAGTGTAACAGGATAGACTGAAGAGATTACTTTCTTTGCTAACTACCTGGGTTCTCGATTCACAACTATCACTGAGTCGCATTACTGAGGACAATGTAACTGCATAGGTTATGATTTTGAAGAACATATATAAAATATAGAACAATTATTTAAACGCATGAGACAATTTAAAGTCAAATTAAAAAAAAAAAAAGTACATTTCCATTTCAGGAGATAAAAATATTAGGTCATAAAGTAACACAAAAAGGCTTGACACCAGATCGAACAAAATTAAGGTAATAGTAGATACACCACCACCAATCAATATAAAACAGTTACATTCATTTCTAGACCTCACATCATATTTACGAAAATTTATCAGCAATAGCTTTTAAATTGCATAACCCCTAACAGAAATAACGAAAAAGGTCTCAAAATTTTATTGGGACATCGCCAGTCAGCATATTCACGGCCAGTCCCCCAAGTGCCACCAGTTGATCGTCCTACTTCAGGCCCTGCAGTCTAGCCAACTTAAATATTTGCTGCTATTGTGGCTCAACAACGATACAGATTACCATATTCATTTAACCACAGCATATTTTCAATAACCAAGGACCCACTAACATTACTTCATACTTTCTGCACTGTTTTCACTTTTAGCATGAACTTCAACCAATATTTAATTCTCCCCTGACATATCCCAAAGTTCCTATTTGAACTACATCTTTCTCCACCATCACTCCAGAGATGAGGACATAGCTTCTTGTCACTTTGGGGGAGATGTTACACACGGCCCCATTGTGTACTACCTATCAAAACAATATCTGTGAAGGAGGCCACAGGCGAGTTTGGTAAACTAAGAAACCATAACAGCGAGCTGGAGTGAAATGTCTAAACTGTCATAGCAATGTGCAAAGAACACCACAAAATGTGGGTCCAGCAAACATCAGGACATTCCTGGATAATTATAACAACAAACTACAAGCAGAAACTCCGCCTCTAGTGTACAATGGGAGCCAATCACAATGCATCATGTCAATCTAGACACGTGGAGAGGCGCGAAGAGTGGACTGGGCTGCAAGGAAGGTCGTAGAGGCAGCCGGCGATTGTCAAAGGGCGAGGTCAACTGCTAGACCAGGTGCGGCGACGTCCTACCTCAGAGCGGCGAGGCCAGAGTGTGAGACAGGGTGAGTTACTTCCTTATCAAGTTCTCTCGCTAATCTAATTAACATTTCTAACCATCCTTTCTTCCGTTGGCCTCATGTCTAAAATTCTA
Organism: Clitarchus hookeri; assembly: GCA_002778355.1. Classification (NCBI taxonomy): domain Eukaryota; kingdom Metazoa; phylum Arthropoda; class Insecta; order Phasmatodea; family Phasmatidae; genus Clitarchus; species Clitarchus hookeri. Next base: position 961,995 of record NQII01000241.1, on the reverse strand, counting down.
TGTAACAGTTTTATAACTGCTTGCCATGGAATTTAAATACTTTATTTACTCTCTCTACAAGTCATTTTCTTCTTAGCTTACCCTTCTACAATATGCTATCATTCCTTTTCATGTTCTTATTATGAGTGGAGTTGGCTCATAACAAATAGTGGAGTTGGCTCATAACAGCTAATATACAATTGCGATGACACATATGCACAAATAACATTCTTTATAAAAAGTCTGTAGGCCAGCAGAGGTGGTCAGGTTCAGACTGTGGTGCAAAGATAGCATTCTTACCCCACCTTATCCCTTGTCCCTGTCACAATAAACATACCCCATCCACCCTCATCCTTCACCGCAGGGGGCTCCGTGAGTATCCTTTTATTATTTCCTACTTTCTCTTTGCGTAAACTTGATGCCATTATTAGTAACATGTTGTGGTATTCAAACTTTTAAAGGTGGTGCAGATTCTTTATAGTTATGTTCCCTTGGCATAATTTCTGAAGTTCTAATGCAAAGTTCACAATCCAAAAAAAACTTCTGTACATTTCCTGGAAATTTCCCGCATCATTTCAAATCCCGTACATTCCCTGCTTTTCCTGATAGCTGGATATTCTGTAAATGCATCATGAGTGCAATACAAATGCACCAATATCCTGCAGAATGCCTATGTCCCTCCGGCGTGTGTAATTTCCTCTTGCGATGCAAGTTTGAATGATGTGATTAATAAGTAAACTACTGTGGCGCTACTTTTTACTTGTTTGTCTGGTGAAACTGACTGTTCAGGACTCTGCATATCTGAAGTTTGAGTGTGAGATGTTTCTTTTGAATATTAAATACAATTACAGTATTAACCGAGACTTGACTTTATTTTATTATTATTTGGCGCCTTTCACGTTTCATGTCTCTACCGATTGAGCAAACTGAGCTGTAATTTCCAGTCGCCATTCTGAAGGCTGCGACGTTACAAGTACACAACAGAAATACTAAAGAGTTAACACAATGATTGTGCCATCCATTAGAAAACAAGTGAATAAGTGATGTGATAATATTTCCTATGAAGTATTAGCAAAGGGCAAATAATGGTTAAGCTTGCATTGATCAAATCAGTGAGAAACAGACCATGTGAAAACCCACATGCACATGGGAAAATATTTCCAAACTTTGAGGATAGTTATGTCATAATTATTAAATGAGTTTTAAGGTAAAGTTTCAGTGCTTAAAAAACTGAACATGGTAAAATTGAATGTTCTGGCAAATTTCTGTACTGACATAATGATACATGTCTAGTATTCCAGCTGTAACTTAACAGACCAAAATTCTCAGTATTTATTAGCATAAAATTACTGCAAACAAAAAAAATATTAATTTTTCCTAATCCATTTACAATATTTACGATATTCTTTCATGTTTACAATGATTAATATACTACAATATTATGTTACTAGAGAATGAAAGACTTTGAAGAAAGACTGGAATCAACCTAAATACTAAATTATAATTATTGTTATTGAAAATGGTTTATCACTCATGTATAAATAAGATATAAGAAACTTTCCCAACAAGTAATTTGACACGAGATAACCACCAGCTCAGTGACAGTCTCCTGCTGTTGAGTAAGTCGCGCAAGTACGGGACTTCGGAATGACTGGATTGCTATTTCTCAAGACATCATCACACTTCTATCACGTAATGTATAATAGCTTGATTTAACATAACAGAACCTTTGCTGATTATTTTATGACATCTAGTTGGCCTCGGGCCTCTGTGGTATAGTGGTTAGACTACTGACCTAACATCAAGGTGAAAATGGGGCTTGATTCCCNAGTTGGCCTCGGGCCTCTGTGGTATAGTGGTTAGACTACTGACCTAACATCAAGGTGAAAATGGGGCTTGATTCCCGGCAGGGTTGCCCCCGGATTTTCGCATGTCAGATTGTGCTGGACGATGCTGCTGGTCGGCGAGGTTTCTTGGGATCTCCAGTTTCCCATGCTTTTGCATTCCAACGCTACTCCATACTAACCTCACTTCATCCTCATCGGCTCTCAAGACCTAAACGTTAAGAGCCACCCAAATTTCTTCATTCACTCACTCACTCACTCACTCNCATCCTCATCGGCTCTCAAGACCTAAACGTTAAGAGCCACCCAAATTTCTTCATTCACTCACTCACTCACTCACTCACTCGAGTTAGCCTTAGGACTTGTCAGCCCCACAAGTTTATTTCTCTAATTAATTTCCAACACATCTGTGCCTTTGTAACTCAGACAGCCTACAGCAGGCTTTGTGCGCTGATCTGCTTAAACTGGCATGCATTGTTATAATTAGTGTTATTTAAGAGTATATTACAGTGGTCATTCCTTTCTGCATTGATTTTGACAGATACCAGACACTTTTTGGGACCTGACCCTCCNCATCCTCATCGGCTCTCAAGACCTAAACGTTAAGAGCCACCCAAATTTCTTCATTCACTCACTCACTCACTCACTCGAGTTAGCCTTAGGACTTGTCAGCCCCACAAGTTTATTTCTCTAATTAATTTCCAACACATCTGTGCCTTTGTAACTCAGACAGCCTACAGCAGGCTTTGTGCGCTGATCTGCTTAAACTGGCATGCATTGTTATAATTAGTGTTATTTACNGCTTAAACTGGCATGCATTGTTATAATTAGTGTTATTTAAGAGTATATTACAGTGGTCATTCCTTTCTGCATTGATTTTGACAGATACCAGACACTTTTTGGGACCTGACCCTCCAGGATGATGCTACTTCACTTAAAATTCAGTTCAATACCTGGCTATTGAGTTTATATAATACACAGGCCCAGACACCCCAATTTGAAACACATTTACTAAATCTACAAGACCTGCATTGCATTGACTCATGCCGTGGTGTTTGACCACACCTAGCGATCAAAAGAGCTCTTGTGTAGGTTCAAGTTAAGTAGACCATTCACAATTTTCTCAGAGTCTTCCCACCCATTCCATTTGAACTAGCCATACTTTGCCTACCATGCCTAGCTGCTTGCCGCTCCTTTCTGAGAGTCCTCGCACCCCATTCTATGTCAATACACTGTATCTGGATACTTGTAAGTGAATAATAATCAATACACTTCATGTTAGGTAAGCAATATAATTATATTATTTTATTGCTATAAAGTACAATGCAACTTAACTTTAATTTAAGTAATACAACTGCATTGGCGGTGTGGAAGAGCGGCCAACTCCGGAGCCTACATAAGCAACCACGAAGTTTCTTCTCACAGTGTGAGACTCAGTAAACATGGAGAAAAAATTCAGCAAACCTTAAGCTGTGGTTCATTGTCCTGGATGGTCATCAGCACATGTAGTACAAGTCAAAGGGGAAAATGGTCATCCAGGCTTGGCATGTTTGCGTGTTCCATGTTCTCACCTGTCTGAGCTGATTTCTTCCAGCAGTTGTAAGTGCCAGTGAAATAGTTTGGCTTCACAAATGTACTTGTTTATCAAAGCGAACCAAGTATTTGGAATCCCAGACATGCAAGAGACAATGACTGTAATACAGCTGGAAGAAATTTTTTTTAATGAACTGACTTTTTTAAAATATAGGTGCAGATTTAATCTAAAAAAAAGGTAGACAGGTGGATGATGCAGATTGTGGAGACTAAGTTTAAACTGAAGAGCCACTGTTCTCTGTTTGCTTGCTCATGGTTTGGCACCTGGGAAGTATAAATACATGCACCTACTCATGCATGTATGAGCTCACTGTCAAAAGTATAGTGCGCATTACACAAGATTATTTTATTTCTTTACATGCTACTTGCTTACTACTCATTTGCAGTTGGTGCGATAGGTTTGGCAATAGTTTGCCTCGGATGGCTCACATAAAAGGGGCAGGTGGCCACTTCTGGTGTAGTCAAGAAACCATGCAATTTCAACAGTCTTACAGTTTAACAATGTAACCTCATATTAGTTAGGGTAGAGTAAAGCATTTAAAAACTCTGCATGGCATATGTTTTATATATGTTTCTTATAATTTTTGATGTACATGAAACTTTTATAGTAGACCCTCAAATTTATAAGTATAGATTTTGCGAGGCTAGCAATTTTATAAGGTCAGTCTCTGGAACTGTCAAAAATTCTAAAAAAAATTGAAGAAAAAAATACGCAAACTTGCTAGAAGGAACATTCATAATAAATTAGAAATCATGTTTACGAGTGATAAATTATAGGTACATATTGTAATTTTATTGCCCACTAATATGCCACAATATAAAAATTAAAATATTTACAGTGAAAGATGTCCAAAATGGATATTCTATAAAATGGAAACCTGTACAAATGGAAGAAATGTTATGGTCCCATTATATTTACAATGTAGAACATCCTGTATAAAACGGACACCACCATAATGCGGAAACCACAGGACAAATTAAACGAACAAATGCAAAGTCAACAGGAAATGAAGACAAAAACAACGCGGTGTGGGAATGGTTTGTTACTTATATGGCTAAAGGGATGCTACTCTCTGGACCACTAATCCAGGAGCAAGCCCTAAAAGTAAAAAAAACTGGGGAAAAAATGAGTTTAAAGCTATAAATGGCTGGCTTTGAAGTTTCAGAAATTGTCACAATACTGTCTGAAGTAGCATATCTGGTGAGGCTTAAGATGTTGATTCACAGACTATTGATGACTGGAAACAAAAATTAGCATCGCTCATTGAAGGATATCAACCCAGGGATGTGTTCAATGGTGATGAAATTGAACTATTTTTTTAGGCTATATAAACAAGAACCTTGGTTGAGTGCAAAGAGAAGCGTGCTAGAGGTAAGAAGGTCAAAGAAAGGATAAGTGTTTCCATTTGCGGCTATATGGTGGGCAACCTTGAAAAACTGTTGGTAGTTGGAAAAACTGTTAACGCCCGATCCTTTAAAGGTCTTGATTGAGATTCTCTTCCAGTACAATGGAAGTCCATCTAAGGATGGATGACTGCTGCCATTATGGAGGAGTGGCTTCATGGTTTCAACTTGAAAATGAAAAACCAGAACAGGAAGGTCTTGCTTTTTTGGGTAATGCTACATGTCACCCTTACATCAAACTGTCTAACGTGACTATCATACTTTTCCCCGCCAACACAACATCGATACCCAAGCCCATGGACTGGGGTGCAATATACACACTCAAATGTTTATACAGGAAGAAAGTGTTACATCATCATCTTGCACATATTGAATCATTGTCTAACTCACCTAGAAAATAGCTGTTAGGAAGTGTGTTTATTGGGTTGATCGTGCTGTAAAAGAGATTGAAGAGACTGACGATGATGAGGACAACCAAACCTGCTAATCTGTTGAAACGAGGACGTCAGGATATTGATGCTTAGGCTGTTGTTTTATTCAACGATGATCTTACCACTGAAGAAGGCATTGAAAGGGCAGTTCAACTGATACAGAGAAACCAAACTGATGAAGCTGACCAAGAAGATGATGATGGTGAAAACAATGACCAAGAGGATGAGAGTAAACAAACTGTGGACAACATGAAGATCAAGAGCTATACTGAAGCTGTGCGTTATTTTGTGGAATTTGCTGCATTCAAACACTGTTCAATGCTTGTTGAGTTGATGCAGGATGCTACAGNAAGTGTGTTTATTGGGTTGATCGTGCTGTAAAAGAGATTGAAGAGACTGACGATGATGAGGACAACCAAACCTGCTGATCTGTTGAAACGAGGACATCAGGATATTGATGCTTAGGCTGTTGTTTTATTCAACGATGATCTTACCACTGAAGAAGGCGTTGAAAGGGCAGTTCAACTGATACAGAGAAACCAAACTGATGAAGCTGACCAAGAAGATGATGATGGTGAAAACAATGACCAAGAGGATGAGAGTAAACAAACTGTGGACAACATGAAGATCAAGAGCTATACTAAAGCTCTATGTCCTGTGCGTTATTTTGTGGAATTTGCTGCATTCAAACACTGTTCAATGCTTGTTGAGTTGATGCAGGATGCTACAGGNCTGTGCGTTATTTTGTGGAATTTGCTGCATTCAAACACTGTTCAATGCTTGTTGAGTTGATGCAGGATGCTACAGGACTGATTCAAAAGGCTACTCCAGAAGACAGTAAAGCAGCCAACTTTAATGGACATGTGGTAGAACACAGCCTCGATTATGACTAAACCTACGTGGTAGTGTAACGACCATACACTACATACTGTATTTTGCTGCAAGTATAATATATTTGTTGTTTATTTTGATTACTAAAATATAAAAATTTCAAAATCCTTCTTTAAATTTTTTTTTAAATTAGTGTTTTACGGTTATGTACATAAATACTTATAAGTCACCTATCTAAAACAGAAACCTGCCGAAATGGAAATAATTTCTGGATCCCACCGACTTCCGTTTTGGACAGGCATTACTGTATTTAAAAACAGCGAAATTGGTTAACATCTGTGGCCACNGGATCCCACCGACTTCCGTTTTGGACAGGCATTACTGTATTTAAAAACAGCGAAATTGGTTAACATCTGTGGCCACAGTTATTACAAATGAGAGTGAGCGTCTCAATGCAATGAGCACGGATGATGAAGGCGAACTGACATGTTGAAGCATAGGCTATGACCAGTCCTCCACAGACTCCCTTCTCCCCACACAGTNGATGATGAAGGCGAACTGACATGTTGAAGCATAGGCTATGACCAGTCCTCCACAGACTCCCTTCTCCCCACACAGTCTGCCGTGAGAGGGAGGGCATGAGGATGACACATTGGTTGCTAGGCAACCATCTCCTATCTCACCAACCATGTAACAGCACTGTACCTGACTACAGTACCCTCCCATTAAGGCTCTAACGGTTTGGAAACACTACCATAAAAAAAAAAGTCGCAACTGGGCTGTATCTGAGATAGCATAAGCTTATCCCTTCAAGCAGAATGTTTCCAAGTAAGTTAGCAAATTCAATAGGAAATGGACACAGCATGCGCCTGCAGATCCTACATACAAGATTAGAGATTTATTTCACAGATGTCTGCCTTTCAAAGTGATTAATATTCCATTTAAAAAGTACGATTTTTGAGGCAGAAAAAAATAAATATGGTCTTGAGATTTGTTTCATTATGATATTCAGTATTAAATATTTCAATACCACATCCTCTTGCGCTTGCGATGAGTTAAATGGCGCTTGGGCTCTGTGCTTACCTACTTTATCTGGAGATAAAGGAGTGTCGTATATGCCCTTCCAGGATATCAGTTCATTCAGAAAACGTGTATCTTTTGATATAAATTAATATTTCAACAACAATTCATATGATTTTTTTACAAGATGCCACTGAAAATGGACTTTGTGTTCAGTAAAACTTACATGCCTGTCAATGTTTGAATAGTTTTGAAAACCTGGGAAGATATCTGCTTATTAAATTACATAAATATTTCATATAAAAATCAAGGTAGTTTAACACCAGAGTTATTTAAATATAGACTTCATGGAAAAAAAATGCATGTACTGTATTTTTCAGGAGTCACAATTTACCAATTTCAACTTTACAAAGGTAGCAATTTACAAATCTGTGTTTGATACATAATTTGATACATAATTAATATCAGCATGTATCTACAATGTTTGTCTTAAGTGAGTTGTAACAATAATTATTACATGCAGAATTNTACATAATTAATATCAGCATGTATCTACAATGTTTGTCTTAAGTGAGTTGTAACAATAATTATTACATGCAGAATTAAAAAAAATACATAAAAATGAAACTGAAAAAAAAAAAGATTTACTATATTTGAATTTTTTGCACTAAACAATATACCGGCATAAGTGGTCATCACAATGTGTANGAAAAAAAAAGATTTACTATATTTGAATTTTTTGCACTAAACAATATACCGGCATAAGTGGTCATCACAATGTGTACTTACAGAGTATACCCAATTACATACCCTGATAAGATAATTTTTTTATAATCACAGATAATATTCAGAAAGAATACATTTACTTTTTCTTAAAACTATTTCTTGCATTTTGCAACATTTTTCTCTCATCTCTTGAGGAGTGTAAAAAGGTGGTGTTCCTGTATGTTGTTTTGTAGTTACCACAATCGTCAATATTTAATATATACTGATTATACACTACGTGATCAAAAGTATCTGGACACCCACCTGAAAATGAAGTACAAGTTTGGGCCACCCTCCATTGGGAACACTAGCATTCAATACGGCGTTGACCCACCCTTAGCATTGATGACAGTCTGCACTCTCGCAGGCATATTTTCAATCAGGTCGTGGAAGGTTTCCTGGGGAATGACAGCCCATTCCTCGTAGAGGGCGGAAATGAGAAGAGGTATCAATGTGGGTTGGTATGGTCTAGCACAAAGCCGAGGTTCTAAAACATCCCAGAGATGTTCAGTCAGATTCAAATCAGGACTCTGCGCAAGTCAATCAATTTGTAGGGCGTTGTTGTTATCAAACCATTCGCTCACATGCCCTGCAGTATGGAAAGGCTCAGTNCAAGTCAATCAATTTGTAGGGCGTTGTTGTTATCAAACCATTCGCTCACATGCCCTGCAGTATGGAAAGGCTCAGTCGTAGTTGAAAGACACAATGGTCGTCCCCAAACTGGACTTTGATGGTAGCCCACATAAAAGCTGTTAAAATGTCAACATAAACTTGAGCTCTGACAGTTCCAGGTAAAGCAACAAGGGGGTCAAGCCCCCTCCAGAAGAAACATGAGGACACTGTAATCCCAACCACCACCCCTGTATTTCACAGTCGGCACTATACAGGCTGGTAGATGTGGTTCACCAGGCATTCGCCACACACACACTACCATCGGATCGTCACATTGTATACTCCGATTCATCATTCCACACAATTGTTTTCTACTGTTCTATTGTTCAGTTTCAATGTTTGTTATACCATGTGAGGCAGCATTTTGCATTTGCCTGTGTGATGTGTGGCTTATGGGTAGCTGCTCCACCGTGGAAACCAAGTTTCCACACCTCGCGCTGAACAGTCATGGTGCTTGGAGTAGATCCTGATNCAAGTCAATCAATTTGTAGGGCGTTGTTGTTATCAAACCATTCGCTCACATGCCCTGCAGTATGGAAAGGCTCAGTTGTAGTTGAAAGACACAATGGTCGTCCCCAAACTGGTCTTTGATGGTAGGTCACATAAAAGCTGTTAAAATGTCAACATAAACTTGAGCTCTGACAGTGCCATGTAAAGCAACAAGGGGGTCAAGCCCCCTCCAGAAGAAACATGAGGACACTGTAATCCCAACCACCACCCCTGTATTTCACAGTCGGCACTATACAGGCTGGTAGATGTGGTTCACCAGGCATTCGCCACACACACACTACAATCAGATCGTCACATTGTATACTCCGATTCATCATTCCACACAATTGTTTTCTACTGTTCTATTGTTCAGTTTCAATGTTTGTTATACCATGTGAGGCAGCATTTTGCATTTGCCTGTGTGATGTGTGGCTTATGAGTAGCTGCTCCACCGTGGAAACCAAGTTTCCACACCTCGCGCTGAACAGTCATGGTGCTTGGAGTAGATCCTGATNAGTAGCTGCTCCACCGTGGAAACCAAGTTTCCACACCTCGCGCTGAACAGTCATGGTGCTTGGAGTAGATCCTGATGCAGGTTGGAAATCCTGTGTGATGGTGACGGTGGATGATTGACAATTACGGAGTACGACCCTTTTAAACACTCAAAGGTTTCTGGCGGTCAACTTGTGAGGTCGGCCCACATGCATTTAGGTTGCAAACATCCCTTCATGTTTCCACTTCACTATAACATTGTAAACTGTGGACCTAGGTATAGAAAGGAGGGTGAAAATCTTGCACACAGACTTCTTAATCAAGTAGCACTGCGATCACTGACAACGTGATCCATGCAGTAGATGGTAGTACTGTTTCACCCTCTATGTTAAACACATGTTTTGCGGGGTGTCTGGACACTTTTAATCACATTGTGTATATACAGGNACTGTTTCACCCTCTATGTTAAACACATGTTTTGCGGGGTGTCTGGACACTTTTAATCACATTGTGTATATACAGGATGATTCTAAAATCATGGGACAAACATTGAGGGGTGGTAGAGCTCACTAAAACAAACAAATATTGTNGATTCTAAAATCATGGGACAAACATTGAGGGGTGGTAGAGCTCACTAAAACAAACAAATATTGTATAGGAATATATTGGCGGAAGTGACGCGTTGAGGCCCAAACACAAAAATAACACATGAAATGCAACACAGTGTTTATTTACAACGTCGCCGCTAATTGCCTTTTTACAGCAATTGCTACCACCGACAGTAATGCAAGCTTGTTAGCGTCGGTGGAGTGATGCTGATGCTGATGCAGCAGGTCACTGGCTCACTGTTTGACTGCCCTCAACCATCGCCACCATTGTCAGCCAATCACGCCGTATGTAGAGGTCGCCAAGTATGCGTGACTGTTGGTGGATGCATTTCCAGCAACTGTTTGAACAGTTTCTGTACGGAATCACTCGTTACGTATGCTGCTAATGAACATTTTATGTTTCCGTTATTGTGTTATGTTTTTGTGTTTGTGCCTCAACGTGTCACTTCCGCCCATATATTCCTATACAATAATTGTTTGTTTTAGTGAGCTCTACCACCCCTCAATGTTTGTCTCATGATTTTAGAATCATCCTGTATATAAATTTTTTTTTAAAGGAATACTCTTGTGCAAAATCTACTCACCTCCACCACTTCTGTACACCCGAAAGCTTTCTGAGCAAGGCAAAGGACACGCAGAATTCAAGGAAGATTCTGAACTGCTAATGACTGGTAGAGGAATAACTGGTGATGGACAATGTGGCACACATNTTGTTTTAGTGAGCTCTACCACCCCTCAATGTTTGTCTCATGATTTTAGAATCATCCTGTATATAAATTTTTTTTTTAAAGGAATACTCTTGTGCAAAATCTACTCACCTCCACCACTTCTGTACACCCGAAAGCTTTCTGAGCAAGGCAAAGGACAGGCAGAATTCAAGGAAGATTCTGAACTGCTAATGACTGGTAGAGGAATAACTGGTGATGGACAATGTGGCACACATNGGCAGAATTCAAGGAAGATTCTGAACTGCTAATGACTGGTAGAGGAATAACTGGTGATGGACAATGTGGCACACATGAAATGTTAGTTGATGGGTTTTTTCGTGGGCGGCCAACACGCCGTTTGTTGACCACAGGTGTGCCATTTGATCCTGAAGTGACATTCCTGTAAAATGGCAAAAAACCTGTACTAGAAAACAAAAGCACACCTTTCAATGAATGTAGACCATGGTTTGCAAAAATTCTTGAAATACCAAATTACCATGTCACCTTATAAGTTATGATAAAAGTCTTTTAATACTACTCAATATATCGAAACAAAAATGCAACTACTTAAAATTAACTACAGGTAATTCAATTAGTATAACAAATAAAATATTGATCCAAGAATGTAAAGACAAACTCATAATGCCACAGGTATTGCTAATTTATTTAAGTACTGATATATCGTCAGTTTGTTACTGGTAACAGCAACATTAGAGGAAAAATATGTTGAAGTTACAGCTTACAAAAAGAATAATACATCCAATGATTAGGTTCCACAGCATTCCAAACCCCCAAAATTTTGTGGCATATTCCGAAAAATAAGCATTTCACGGCAAAATGTTAAGGAAAAAATACCCACTGAACAAAATAAACAGGTAGTCACGCTTTTCATTATGTCATTTATCATTTTTCAGTATTTAACTGAAAAACACTGCCACAAAAGTTAATATATGCTTATACAGTATATGATATGGTAACCTTGCTTTGTTTATGTGTGAANGAAAAACACTGCCACAAAAGTTAATATATGCTTATACAGTATATGATATGGTAACCTTGCTTTGTTTATGTGTGAATTGCCTTAATGTATACTTCTGCTACGCTCCCACAAATTTGGCAAACTTTAATGATGTGGAATGTGGTACCATATTCCCTCTACTTCTGGAAGGTGGTCTGTTTGAAGACAACTACCCGAGTGTGACGAAGGTCACTGCAACTGAAATTAAATGGATGAGCCAGTTTGGAGGTTGTACTTCTCNGAAAAACACTGCCACAAAAGTTAATATATGCTTATACAGTATATGATATGGTAACCTTGCTTTGTTTATGTGTGAACTGCCTTAATGTATACTTCTGCTACGCTCCCACAAATTTGGCAAACTTTAATGATGTGGAATGTGGTACCATATTCCCTCTACTTCTGGAAGGTGGTCTGTTTGAATACAACTACCCGAGTGTGACGAAGGTCACTGCAACTGAAATTAAATGGATGAGCCAGTTTGGAGGTTGTACTTCTCGCATTTTTAACCGAATGCTAGAAGTGCAGAACTATATTTTCAAAATCATAAATAAATCTTTAATTTTTCTATGTTATGTTTATTAATTTTAGTAAGTTATGTTTATTAATTTTGTTTAATTGTTTCTCTGTTGATCAGATGTGCATTGCAGCATTGTGATCAAACAGTGTCGGAATATCATGTAATTCTGTTGAATTTCTCAAGGCTTACCTTATCTATATTTACGAGATGATTGTATTACGTAACATATTACTAGTAGAATAAATATTCATATAGTATATCATTCAGAAAGACATTCACAGATGGTGTTTATCAACAGTTGACATGTATCGTTATAATAAATTCCAATACATTCGGTAACTAATGAAACACAGACACAGGAAACAAATGCACATAGGTATTGGTTTACATCACAGTTGTATGGTGGGAATGTGCGCCAAGTCGGTATCCCGTGTGAATTTGACTGCAAGGAGGTTTGTAATGTAGAAGTGCTGTTATACATGTTTTATTGTAATTAATTCTGTTTGNCAGTTGACATGTATCGTTATAATAAATTCCAATACATTCGGTAACTAATGAAACACAGACACAGGAAACAAATGCATATAGGTATTGGTTTACATCACAGTTGTATGGTGGGAATGTGCGCCAAGTCGGTATCCCATGTGAATTTGACTGCAAGGAGGTTTGTAATGTAGAAGTGCTGTTATACATGTTTTATTGTAATTAATTCTGTTTGACGCGTTAAATTCTTGTGCGAAAATACGAGAATTTCTGTGCCATTATGTCCATGTGAAGTGTTAAAACATAATAATTGCTGGAAAATTTCAGTGCCTGTGGAGTTTCAACAAATTGAATAGACGTTAACGTGTCATGCTAAATTATCTACAAGGTATGATTGCCGATTCAATGGGTGAGTAACGTAATACACTTTAAGTTTTAGCATGGAAAGTGCAATGTAGTGAATTGTACTATGTAGTATTGCGTTTGAGAGTGGTAAAATGCAGCAGACCTAACCAAATTAAACCTAACTTCATGATAGGTGAATCACAGGGGTGGGGCAAGCTTATTTATTATTGATTTCTTAACAAACTATCTTGTGTCTGGACACATCATTCATATATCGTGAAGTAAGGTTTGGTTAGATTACGTCATCTTGCATTTAGCGTGATTAAGGAACCTTTATTACATGTAATTTACATAACCTTTATATGTTTTACTTCACTATCGTATTTGGAGTATGTACTGCAAATGTCATGTTACCCCTAGCAAATTTGTGTTCAGTGTGATTAGTAATTTGGATGTCAAGTGGTTAAGGAACACAAATTAAATGTAAATTACACATATTTTACGTGTTTTACCCCACAATTTCATTGATCTTCATAGCCCTCCCCATTACCGTATTTGTGGTTTGTATTGATAATATGTTGAAGCCCCTAGTAAATTCATGTTCTGTGTAATTAGTAGAGTGGAGTTATACTACTTTCTGTTCATTTTTCTTTTGTTTTTGGAAAAGTCACTATTCTTTACAATTATGTAAAAACATGTACAAATTTCATCTGGTAATTTTAAGTATTTTTCACAGGAAATAAAATTAACACTTTGTTCAGCGAAAAGCAACACGCCTCATCATATCACCATTTCTGCCAACTTCCAATTTGTAACCATCCTGCCATCATTTCTAAATATTATAATAAATACTCAACCATTAAAAATCTCATTTCAGTTTTAAATCACAAGTTTAAACATAATTATTATTGCTGTAATAAGTATGAAATATGCTAAAACTAAAAACATGTATAATTTTCCTGCTACTTCTAATGCTACAAAACTTTTGGAGAGAGAGATACAGAAAGAGAAAGAGTGGCAATCTCCGCTCCGCGTACTCAAGCTTCTTTTTTGGAACAAAAAAAAACAGGTTACGTACTGTATTTTGTGCTGATATTTTTAATGATAATAATGAAATATGTTTCTATCAGGGCAACCCAAAGTATATAAATTAAATAGAAAACATTTAATTTACAAATAACATACCAAAAAATAGGTTATGAAAACATTTTAACAGCAAACTGTTTCTTACTGACGGTTGCCAACACATCTGTTTTTGCCTACCGCTCACCATTTTCAATTCATATTGAATATGAAATAAATATTACAAGTTATAGAAGATACCAAGTTCATGTTTCATTTAATCTAAATCATAATACTTTAAATAATCACAGCGTGAAATATTTGTGGTATACAAGTTATTTAAAAAACAGGTGAACATGTTACTCTTAGGGTGATATTTAAAAGCTTTGTNTAAATATTTGTGGTATACAAGTTATTTAAAAAACAGGTGAACATGTTACTCTTAGGGTGATATTTAAAAGCTTTGTTTCAAAAGTGTGAAGAAACTCTGTGAATGGAGTATAATTACAGTGTTTGATATTTGTCACATGTGCCGCTGGCGGTGTCCGCACTATACGCAGTAGTGCCATCTGCGATGGTATTCATCAGCAAGCTCACATGTGTGCTTTGCTTCCTTCTCCTGTTTCCTCTCTGTGTCCAATGTTTCTTGGTTCCCCTTCCTCCCCACGCCTGCGCGTTGCCACTCTGGTTGGTCTGCGCCGAGTTCTTAAGGTGAAGCATCTGCCTCCGGAGCTGCCTTCCTACTTGGGTTTGAAAACAGCTCGCTTCTTCTACAAGACTTCACCATTTAACGCCTCTGGACATGTACCATGCACTCGAGAGATAGTTTAGGAGTGTCCTAAATTATAAAACAGTGAATCATGAGTGTATATGTTGGTGGTAGGTGCTTTAAAATATAGTTCTTTTTTAACGTATTGTGGCGTAGTGTACTTGGTGTCTTGGGGCGTGCTGTAGTGAGAGTAGGTTTTTCTAAATTGTTGTTTTGGGTCGCCATCCAAAATTTGGTTTGGTTAAACATAAGCCGCTTCACGGCAGCTATGTGTCCATTCTTTTAACGTATAATGTTTGTCTAGCTTCTCTGCCCTGCAGCAAGTTTTAAATCTTTTTAATTTTGATAAATTGTTTGTACGTTACACTCATGGCCCTTTTTCACAGAAGTGCAGAATTGGGTGTTATCCAGGTGCAGTTTTAATTAGGTCCTGAGTACTTTTTTTTAATTTGTGTATTTTGTCTTCTTTTAGTATGTTTAGTATTTTTAATTTTTTATGGAACAAGGGCTTTGATGGGTTCTTTTGACCGCCTCTCGTTTCATTATTATTTGCAGGTCATTAATATTGGCTCCTTTTATGCGTGAAGGGCTTTACTGGGTCCTTCAGACCACCCCCTCACTGCGCTACATGTTTTATTGTATGTTAAGCACATGTCTAAATACGTAACCTTTTTATAATAAATTTTTGGTAATTTTGTAAAGATTTTATATGTGGTCTTTCTGATAGCCCAAATTACTTGTACACTTTGCTTATGTCTTCCATTGTCATTTTAATTATTGTATTGTGCTTTCCCATCTATTATGCAAAACAATATTGTATGCTTGCATTAATAAATTATTAACTGGGTATTGCAGTGCACCAACATTATTTGCGCTTGTCACACGCACTTGAATAACTTTGGGTAGTATCAAAAGAGTTACCACCAAGTGATTGAGATTGTAAGCTTGTTGCCAGTTTTGACCATATTTTAACTGCAAAGTTAATTGGCTAACTGATGTAAATATTTCTAGTATTGCTGTCTCTTGGAGTTGTTTTAGAATAAATATAAACTTTTATTATTTTGTTTTCAAATATAGTGTTTTGTTTTGTGTTCACTATAGCCTAGTTAAAAGAATTTAACTTTTTACACAGTAATATTTAACTTTATTGAACACAGGAAATATATTACAAATGGAGAAGCACCTGAAGTTGGACTGCTTTGATACTGATCCTGAAGATTGCACATTAAGCAGAAGTGTATTCAATGGTATCAAACATTTGGGAATTTCCTCAAGTGTCGAAACGTCAAAGGTAAAATTATGTTTACTTTGAAATCATATTGGGCCTTCAATATACATGCACATAGCAGATGCTAATATTTACGTCAACTAAAACACTCAAGCGTCTTTACATCAAGCCAATAAATCACATTTTCGCCATACATGTTCTTCCTATGCGATGTCAAGAGCCAGGTGAATCAGTTGAACATTAACCAAATGCCTTGAAACAATAAAGTAAGTTTTGCAACGTTCAGTAGGTCTCAGCCGGACAGAACAAAAATTACTGCACTCTAGATGCCTTTATCAGAGGGATACACTTGGCTACTGTTTGTCGGAGACTACTGGAAAACATAACAACTGTGCTTTTGATAAAGCCACAGGTCTAGTAACCATTCACCTGAAAGTGAATCACTCTGTTCCGAGGAAAAGCTCCAAAATCAAAGCACATTATTTTGGCTGTATCATTCCAGTGCAAGGAAAAGCAAAGAGGTACCTGCAGTACTTATCTACAATGGTTTGAATGAAACGGTTCTTATTGATACTTGGAAGAGGTCCCTTTTAAAGTCAATGTTGAGCCTTTCAAATGGGGAAGTCACCATGATGAGAGTTTCCTCATAGAAACAAAACCTTGGCCTTAAGCTCAGCACAGACACAGCAAGACGATGTTACCTGGTGCACTTCTTCAAGGGTAAATTTTACCCACTAATAAAGTCAAGTGACTCCTGGGTTGCAAAGATTTGTATGAATCATCTTCTTACAAATCCGGTCTTCCCTGGCTGATGATCATAATCTGGGCATGCTTTCCTTCCCCCAGTGATATGTGATAATCATAATTAAAACGAAAGCTCAGGTCACCAATGCTGAGTTTTATTATTCTTAATCTTTCCTGCTTCTCTATTGTCAAACAGGAATGAGACAAACTTTTGGTCTGTAATTAGCTGAAACGGTTGTCCTATCAGAAAGTTCCTCCATTTTATGATGGGCCTAAACCATAGCCTTTGCTTCTTTTTCAACTGAAGAGTGCCATTTTTCTGATTTTCATATCATACTGGATAAGAATGCGACAGCGTGCCCAGCCTGCAATAAAGTATCTCCTATTGCAAATATAAATACATCAGTATCTAGAGTAAATGGGACATCAGAAAATAATTTTTAACCAGAACTCTGGATGATGAGGATATGTTCTTTTTCAACTGTTCAAAGAGTGAGACAGCCTTCGATGATAAGAGACAAGCCATGGATAACACCAAAGGTTTGAATTTTCATTGAGGAATTCCTGACGAGGTTAAAGTAATAAGCAAACACGCCAACAGCTCGTTTTAAGGATTGTGAGTTATCTGCCACTGGTAACTAGAGTAATGGCCATAGTTAATCTGGGTGTAGTTGATTTTTGTTGTGGGTGTTGACGTACCCGGTGGATCTTTTCTACAGAGAATCTGCATTTGCGTCTGTAAAAAGTAAGATTATACAGGCAATCCTCTACTTTCATACATAATGTTTTCCTGAAAATGTGTACGATAGTCAAATAGTACATGTGCACATAAAGAGAGGGGGTTATATACTCACAATGCCAAGAAAAGTTTAAAAAATCTATCATTGGTAAAGAGACAATATATTTCATCAATAAACATGAAGCATATTGATTTAACAAGTATTTTACTGAAAATCATACATAAATAAACATTTACATTACTTGCATGCCAGAAATGCTGATTTTCACACATCTGTGTACATAGCAAATACGTTACAAAAAAAGTTAAGTTGAGTGCACAGTCTGGCCTTGGCCTGCTGCTGCTGCTGCTGCTGCTGCTGCTGCTGCTGCTATGAACCAGAAGCAAAACCTCCTGATACATTAGTATGTTTTTGGGATAACTTTTTAAACCCTGCTGTTTTATCACCTTTTGTGAAATCATGTGTTTCATTAATATTTTTTATATTGCCACATAATGCCTGCACTGGACTTTCCTGCAGGTGATCAGTCGGTTCTCATTGGCTACTGCATGGATGTGCCTTCAGTCTTCAGATAGAATTTCTCTTCACAAGATGATTGTGAAGGTGACATAATGTTCTACCCACATAATAATCTCCTTGCTTGTTGGACCTTGTCCAAGATTATCTTGAAGTAGCTAGACACAGCTTTTGGCATGAGACTACATTCGAAAAAAACAGGATGCCATGCTTGTCTGTACGGAGTAATTGTGAAATTTCTAAAGAGTGAGCTGAATTCTTGATATGTGACTTGGGTGTCAGTAGGATTGGTGCCAGTATTTTGATGAGGTATCTGGCTAATTGGTGATGTTTAGGAGAGTCAATAGCACTGATAGGGTGGAGGGGAATAGATTGTTTGTGGATCTTTGGTAGACCACAGAATGATGGAATAGTTCTGGCATCTTTGACAAGAAGTAGTTTCTTGGTTTCTTCTGGGAGCCAAGACTCAGCAATTAATTTCTTAGTCTTAATTTTGATTTGCCTAATGTAGTTATGGTTGATGATGGCTGTCTTCTTGTCTTCTAGTAGAGCGATGATCTTAGCTTCATATAATAAATTTAACATCACACCCTTATTTTCTATAAAAAAAATGTTATTCTTACAATACAAAACAAACAGTAGAAAGGGTTTTGTTTGGCCGCATACATTTCAAACATTCTGAAATTGTAAATATTTTGAAATACGTTATTTATAAAACACACACTCTTACTATTTATCATCCTAATCACATCTCTTCCTGAGTTGTATGCCAATCTGTGGTTGATTACTTCACTAGAATTTTGTTTGTCTGCCACTGTAAAGAAATAATAATTCATCTGTAGAATCACCCATATTTCTCGCAACCAATCAACTTAAACTTGTGAAGGTAGATATATTTGCTGTGCTTCAAAATTGTACGATTCTTGGAAATTTTCTGCCAGATTGTCCTTCTTGCTTATACATTTCTATATTGTAATTATTTCCTAATACAAGACACCTAAATTTAAGTGTTACATGAAAAAACCCAGGTGTAATATTCAATACATATTTTAATAGTATTCAGGACTCCCTTTTCCCCCTCCATTCTTTTATTCAGCATCTGTAAATATGGGCACTCCAATGCATTTTTANAGTATTCAGGACTCCCTTTTCCCCCTCCATTCTTTTATTCAGCATCTGTAAATATGGGCACTCCAATGCATTTTTAATGCATAGGTTTATTTTGAAGTACTGATCTGTTGAGATGATTAATACAGTAAACTCACGATTCTAAGACCTTTCATGGTTCCTAGGAAAAGGGTTGTTATTTGGAAGGTGGTGTTATTGATAGAACTTATTCAACTAAATTTGTCTGACGGTTCCCCAAAATAAGGGTTGTTATTTTGAGAGGGTCTTTATTTCAGGGGTCTTAGAAACGAGCGTTGACATAACATATTCTACACTGTTTTAACATAGCTGCCAATGCTGTATAGTTATTACTACGCAATTCAATTACGAGAAGTTGCAAGTCAGGTTGTCTGTAGTCATCACAANGTTGTAAGTCAGGTTGTCTGTAGCCATCACACGGTGCTGTCAATGTTAGCCTTTCTGTACATTGCTGTGTGATGTTCAACTTTTATATGTCCCATAATGTCCTTACATACATTATTTAATACGTTATTTCTCCTTATTTATAAAAGGTGCTCAAAACCACCATGAACATGTAACTGAGAACAAGTTTAATAAATTAATTTGGAGAAATGTAAGGTCACTGCTCAACAACCACATGCTAATGAGAAAATCTGAAATGGGTGTGCATTTCTGCAAACTCTTTCTTGAACAGTTACGCAAAATGTTTTTGTTTCATTATACTTGGCAAGAAAGTCAAGTTATTTTATTTTGAATCAACAATTATCTTTCTGAAGAAAGAAGTTTGTGTGACTATCTGCATCAGATGCACGGTATGTCGTTTATAATACTCTCAGAGCTGCATGCACAGCTGAGATAGGCTTGTTACATCCTTTCCCTACAAATGCTCTCACACAACTTGACGGCCGTTGTAAGCAAGCAGATAGTTATACTGCTAATACGGAGTTGCCCCAAGCATTTGATTTTGAGGTGTTTTATCAAAATTAGTAAAAGAAAAATTATTGGAATGAGTGACAATTTTTCATCTGTCAACTATGCACTTAACACTTGTCATTTAATTACTTCTAATTAAAATTTTTCAGCTATAGCATAAGGAAATTTTTCACAAAATCACTTTGTAGGTGATAAAGATTTCTATAGACTTTTAAAGGTAAAGGACTCACTTTAAAAACCCTGCTAAATTTCTATAGTCAATCTGTTTGCAGTGTATCATTTAGCATCTCAAAATAAACATTGACATGTGACTTTCAGGTGGTGTTTAAATCAGAGTGAAATGCATACTAATTAAATGAAAAACAAAAAGTAATAAATACTGCTATAGGCACTATAAACATGCACAAGCTACTTTCAGTAAATCGTATTGGTTTGTGAATATTGATTGCACATAAATTTTTTTCTGCTTAGATAAATATTAAATACCTTTAACTTTGGTCAACACTCCCAAGGTCATAAGAAAATATGTTTTAAGCCATCAACAGAATAGCAGAAGAGTTATATAAAAACAACACCAAGCTATTGTAAATGCTCCTATTTAANTGTTTTAAGCCATCAACAGAATAGCAGAAGAGTTATATAAAAACAACACCAAGCTATTGTAAATGCTCCTATTTAAAAAGTGTGAATAGCTTGAATGCTCACATATTATATGTATCGTACTCATTAAAAAGGCATGCTTTTAGAAAATATAGAGTATTCATTCCTTCATACAGAACGTGTTATAATTACTTAAGAATTGTGTTTAATAAGATTTATGAGTAAAATTTAAGAAAATAATTTGCTAGTCTAAATGCTTTGAAGTAAAGTCTGTTAATAATTTTTTTTTCCCGTAGAATATTACAAAATTTTATTTCCACTTATTTAATTTATTTGCAGACATATTGAAATCCCTACTGAAACAGACAATGACTCTACATAAATACCTAAAAAATAAAATTTGAAAATGTAACTACCTATACACAAGCAAATTGCAGCCAATAGTATTATATTAAGAGTTATTAATTGCCATGAAACTCAACAACTAAGCCGAACCGATCCAAATTTTTACAGCACACTTTCACAATTATATTTATCACTTGATACAAGTTTCATGACAATTTGTCTTACTACACAGTTTTTAAAGCAAATAACACTGTAACATTATTGTACTATACTATAGTATATATACCACTGTACTATAAAACAAGGTTCTCAAGCAAGTATGTGAGCTGTTCAAGTATAACGTTACGTATCAACTGCCCCACTACATACTGAGTTAAAATATCCTCTTCTCCATGAACACATTAAACATCTGGCAGAACAATTTTACAAATATGCTGCCACAAACACAAACGCCCTGGTGTCTGCCCTAGGGAAATATGACCACGAGGTGGGTGCAAATACAGGAGGCAGAAACTCCTCCTGTTTGAAAAGCCCCCTTAATTAATAATCACACCAAATCACCAGGTTGACCACTGTACAAGACTCAACAAAGAGCCGAACCAACCTAGAACCAAGACACCTGCAAGACTGTCATAACCAGTTAAAGGAAAGCTCAGAAACTATGTTTCAGAAAAGAAGGTATAACACCACAATACTATTACACAAATAGTTTGTCAGACATAACTTCAGAAACACAAATCTTTATGTATAAAATATTCCCATATGCGTGCGAAAACCAACATTGTTGGTTGTTTACAAACCAGACAAAAGGTCGTAAATATTTATATTGCTCATACAAGTTTGGTCACCACTTGGCTAACATCATGCCGTACACAAGTTGTTCAGCTGCTTCCACTGCTCCCTAAATCTCTCTCCCCACGATAGCCGACACCTCGAGTTCTATCATCGCACTAGCCTTGAACAGTCGTAACACTAGAAGCACACAACAAGATTGCTTCCAAGCAAAGAACATCATGAGACACGAATCACAGTTTACTGCACAGCCATCACAAATTACCTAGTGTTCTTTGGTGAACCACCCCACTCCTATTCAATGAAANGAATCACAGTTTACTGCACAGCCATCACAAATTACCTAGTGTTCTTTGGTGAACCACCCCACTCCTATTCAATGAAACACGAAAGATATTCGGCTGCAAACTTTCCAGAGTAATTATTATTTGACAGATGGGGATTGAAAGGGAAGCACTGCTTCCGTGGACACTTGACCCCTGGCTGCCCTCGTACATTATGTACTCGTGAAATAGGAGATGGTTGACACTGTTGAAATGCAAGCAGCATCGACCATAGCTACACACTGATAATGGTGTGCAACAGGAGAGAAAGAAGTGTCTGAAACAAAGCTTTTCTTTATGTCATGGATTCCACGTGTGACCTAACTTACCAGGTGCGAGCACTAGGAATGGCCTCAACAGAGGTTTTAATGCATTTTTTGTTGTTTCACAGACTGTGGCCTACCAATTAATTGCAGCAACCACCCCCCCCCCCCNATATTTTATTGCTGCATACTATGAAACATAATTTTTTTATGAACGTTGACTGCAACTTCTAGCGCTTTTGCATAAAATTTAGAATTTTTAAAATCATTTTAATGGTTTCCGATGATGTAAAATCACTACCTTCGCAAAATCTGGGGCCACAAAATTGGTTTTGTACTGTGTGAATGTTGACATGTTTATGCATGTGTTATGTACCCAAAATAAATATAAATAGTTCATGTTCATATATTAAAAAAACAATGTTTTATCATGCACAATAACAAGAGAACTCACGTATTGTTGGCTAAAACAGCTGGTTCAGGCTTTCGAAATGCTGCAGCTGCCGCTTTTCGAGTGAAAAGAACTGCTGTTCTTCGATTTACTCCAGTTGGTGATATTGTTTTCACACTTGAACTTTGGACTGATGTGGTCTGGACTGGTTCAAATGCAGCAACAGAAGGACTTGACTCTATGCAACAAATAACATCATAGAATATCAACAGTAGGTATAAGCTTATCAAAATGTATAACTATGGTTCACAAAAATACTATGTTTAATTGATTACTTTTGCAAAATTATGGAAGTAATTATGGGTACTACTCACTCACAGTATTGCATTATCTCATAGTCATAGCATGACATCTGTAAGTATAACTGTTATCTTATGCACTATCAATTTGTATGNAGTATTGCATTATCTCATAGTCATAGCATGACATCTGTAAGTATAACTGTTATCTTATGCACTATCAATTTGTATGTGAGACTTTACCTCACCGTTAATAACTAGGCTGCAGTGTCAGATTTCAAGCACTCAATAAATTTGTTTATTTAATTAAATTTGTTTATGGGTTACATTTTGTCACTATTTTTGTATCTGAGTAATTTGAAAGACTGGCGAAACCACATAATTTATGAATTATAACTTTTTTCCTTAACTGATTTTTTTTTAAAAGAAGTATTTAAGAAAAGCGCACATATTTTATACACAATACCCACAAACAAGTTACTTTGCACACTTTATTAAAAAGCACATAAAATAGTCAGCAGACGGGAAACATTGGTGAGCCGCTATCCTTTATCAACCAGAATAAAGATGCAGCAATCATCAGTGAATGCACTTGGTGACTATGCAATGTTTATGATGTCCTGCCAAAATGTTTGGTTGTAGAAATGTTTAAGGCATAAAAAATTAAGAAAGTTTCATTCTATTAGTAGTAAGTACACTTATCTTGGTCACTACTGAGAAACCCATCTAAGTGTACTTAAACCTGGCTTTCACCACAGACTGCAGTTACAACTGATGTTACCGACATCACAGAAACCCAGTGGTACACCTGAAAAGGAAAAGCCAACATAGTAGAAAAATCAAACTTTACCAAGAGGGGAAAAAAACCATAAAATGTTCATCAGTCTCAATGTAATATTTTTTTCGATGTTGGTTCATCTTTGCTGGTTTCCACTTGAAACTATAATAATGTTACAGTTTAATTTACTGGAACAATTAATAATTAATAATAACAAAAAAACTAAAATTGGTTGTTTTTTCCTGCAATATTAAATTATCAATATTTACGGTGTTCAGCNAAAAAACTAAAATTGGTTGTTTTTTCCTGCAATATTAAATTATCAATATTTACGGTGTTCAGCGCAAAAAAGTGCAAAATGATAGGAAGATTAATCATGTGAAGTTAATTTAAAATCTCTTATAGCACAAAACACAACTACACAATAGACATTGCAATGCTGATGATGGCGATTTAGCAAACAAAATTTATTTATGCTTCCAAGAAAGTAACGGAAAATTTGGACTTCATGTCACAAAATAAATGGAACAAAGGTATCCACCAGACATTTTTGTGGAAGCCAGTGTGAGAAGAAAGAAGACCAAAGGACTTCTTCAGACTTTTTTTGCATTAGTTTTGAATATGCATTTGCCTGACAATTCCCTCTTACTTTGTGTTTGCTGGTCTGGACACGATGATGAAAGAATACTTCACGAGGCTTCTGGGAGAATAAGGTTTATTTAAAAATCATTCCAATATGTTCACATTCTACACATTAATTTTTTCAGACAATATAAAATTTACACAAAAAGGATGACAGACTACATAAAATTACATTCCAATATGCCACAGCCAAAATTAAATGACAAAATATTTATTCTGAAAATGCATTCTGTGATCTACAATCAACTGTCTGTGGAGCTCTATAGACTAATGATTTGTTATACATGGAAGAAAATTAGGCTAGGTACCAATGAGGTGAACCTGTGCAGAATTACAAAGGCGTCATAAATGTGACTTTATAACAGTAATGTGTGGGTGTTCTAATATTTCATCTATTATTTGTGCATTTGCAACAATTTATAAATTATAGTTAAATCATATTCCATAATAAAACTGTAGGTCTACTGTGTAGGCAAGTGATCTGAACACATCTGCTTTCACATTATTCTGATTTAACAATAAACACTGTTACATTCACCATAATTTTACATTGTGTAAAATACATCACTAACAAATGCAAACTATTTAATTAGCCAATAGTTTTAGCAATTCCTGACACTGATTTTGTAATAATACTGAAATTTCACTCCGCTTGCTAATGCCAACCTCTTACCCAATTTTCTTGCGACACTAAGGCTGTCTGACAGCAGCATAAGGTACTTATTGAGCAAAGGACAACCATGAATTTCATGGCAACAAAATATTTTTTTTTCTTCAGAGATAGGAGTTAAAATGTTAAATGATGCTTGCATTTTGTTTACCAAGCTGTATACAGATTCTGAATTATGGTAGACGTAATACAGACAGTAAAATAAAATTACATTCACACTAGAGCAAAGCAGCAAAATGCAGCAAGTCAGGAAAATGTGAACACTTTGAAAAATACTGCTGGGTTCCGATTGATTTGACACTGAATTTAGAGTCACATAAGTGAGAGGATCAAGTTTTACAATTGGAGAAAGTAAACCTATGAGGCAGAACAGTTTTAATGTTATAAGACAAGAAACATGAGATTTAAAGTAACACAGTGCCCTGATAGAAGGTCTCAGGAATGACCAGTTTATGCTTCTTTGCATGTCACTGGTCCGAGTCTCACATCCAACAAAAATTAGACACCAATGTTAAGATTTNGAGGGGAAAAAACCATAAAATGTTCATCAGTCTCAATGTAATATTTTTTTTGATGTTGGTTCATCTTTGCTGGTTTCCACTTGAAACTATAATAATGTTACAATTTAATTTACTGGAACAATTAATAATTAATAATAACAAAAAAACTAAAATTGGTTGTTTTTTTCCTGCAATATTAAATTATCAATATTTACGGTGTTCTGTGCAAAAAAGTGCAAAATGATAGGAAGATTAATCATGTGAAGTTAATTTAAAATCTCTTATAGCACAAAACACAACTACACAATAGACATTGCAATGCTGATGATGGCGATTTAGCAAACAAAATTTATTTATGCTTCCAAGAAAGTAACGGAAAATTTGGACTTCATGTCACAAAATAAATGGAACAAAGGTATCCACCAGACATTTTTGTGGAAGCCAGTGTGAGAAGAAAGAAGACCAAAGGACTTCTTCAGACTTTTTTTTGCATTAGTTTTGAATATGCATTTGCCTGACAATTCCCTCTTACTTTGTGTTTGCTGGTCTGGACACGATGATGACAGAATACTTCACGAGGCTTCTGGGAGAATAAGGTTTATTTAAAAATCATTCCAATATGTTCACATTCTACACATTAATTTTTTCAGACAGTATAAAATTTACACAAAAAGGATGACAGACTACATAAAATTACATTCCAATATGCCACAGCCAAAATTAAATGACAAAATATTTATTCTGAAAATGCATTCTGTGATCTACAATCAACTGTCTGTGGAGCTATATAGACTAATGATTCGTTATACATGGAAGAAAATTAGACTAGGTACTGTTGAGTTATTAACACAAAGAACACGCAGCAGATCGAGAAATGTAAGTTTTATTTAACGAACTTTAACCACAACAACAACACAAACGAGATGAACAATAGCTAACAGAGAATATTTATTATTGGCTGAGGGCTCTAGACATTAACCAATCAGAGCATAGCTCGCGGTTTATACCGCCAAATACAAAATTAGTTTCCTCCAACAGGTACCAATGAGGTGAACCTGTGCAGAATTACAAAAGGTATCATAAATGTGATTTTATATCACTAATGTGTGGGTGTTCTAATACTTCATCTATAATTTGTGCATTTGCAACAATTTATAAAATATAGTCAAATCATATTCCATAATAAAACTGTAGGTCTACTGTGTAGGCAAGTGATCTGAACACATCTGCTTTCACATTATTCTGATTTAACAATAAACACTGTTACATTCACCATAATTTTACATTGTGTAAAATACATCACTAACAAATGCAAACTATTTAATTAGCCAATAGTTTTAGCAATTCCTGACACTGATTTTGTAATAATACTGAAATTTCACTCCGCTTGCTAATGCCAACCTCTTACCCAATTTTCTTGCGACACTAAGGCTGTCTGACAGCAGCATAAGGTACTTATTGAGCAAAGGACAACCATGAATTTCATGGCAACAAAATATTTTTTTTTCTTCAGAGATAGGAGTTAAAATGTTAAATGATGCTTGCATTTTGTTTACCAAGCTGTATACAGATTCTGAATTATGGTAGACGTAATACAGACAGTAAAATAAAATTACATTCACACTAGAGCAAAGCAGCAAAATCCAGCAAGTCAGGAAAATGTGAACACTTTGAAAAATACTGCTGGGTTCCGATTGATTTGACACTGAATTTAGAGTCACATAAGTGAGAGGATCAAGTTTTACAATTGGAGAAAGTAAGCCTATGAGGCAGAACAGTTTTAATGTTATAAGACAAGAAACATGAGATTTAAAGTAACACAGTGCCCTGATAGAAGGTCTCAGGAATGGCCAGTTTATGCTTCTTTGCATGTCACTGGTCCGAGTCTCACATCCAACAAAAATTAGACACAAATGTTAAGATTTAATTCGTACATAAGCCACCCATTTAACACTCATGAGCAATGTGGGTAATGCAAAAAAAATCAAACTATGGATCAAAATTATTGTGTTTTATGTAACATAACTCAAAACAGAGCTACGGAAAATTTTTTTTTAGTTATTACCATATTCAAAATATTAAACCAAATAATTTTATTAAATATATTTTTTAAGTATATTATAAAGTAGTTTTATTTGCACTCAGTTGATTGAAAATTAAGTATTACTAAGGAGCAAATAGTATGTAATACAGAGGTTGTTGATTAGTTGATCAGCATAACCACCTAAAAAATTCTAAGTACATTCTTACAAGTTTGTAATTTCTAATACTTGTTTCATATTTTGTAATGTGTCCAGTCCTAAAATTGTGGTTCACTTTACAATTGTGAAACCTGTAAATATTGGTAAATCATAACAATTTATCATTTTAAAATTACATCATATTTTTATTAATTTACTTAATTCATTTGATTATCAGCATATGTTTTTATCACATTGCAAACATAGGTGATCTGTGNTAACAATTTATCATTTTAAAATTACATCATATTTTTATTAATTTACTTAATTCATTTGATTATCAGCATATGTTTTTTATCACATTGCAAACATAGGTGATCTGTATTATTTATAAATTGCTAGTTGTGCATGATATCTTTTATAACATAGTAAATAATAATGGTACCTAAAAACCCTACTTTATTACAAGAAACATCTTAATTTTAATATAAGTTTTAAATAATTCAACAAATTTTTTTTTAATGCTATTAATGCATTATATTACGGTACTAGTTACAATTGCAAAAAAGCAACTAATTCTAAATTCTCATACAAATAACTAACATTAGGTGAAACCTTGAAATACTGTGAAAAGTAATAAAGTTGATTTTGATGTGAAAACAACCCTTAAAATCAGACTGAACACATGGGATACCAAAACAGAACCGGCAATGTAACGTTTTCAGGGTGATCCATTTTTATATTATAACTTCGTGACTAATAAAACAATTAAAATAAATGTGGTCTCGCTCAA
Organism: Clitarchus hookeri; assembly: GCA_002778355.1. Lineage (NCBI taxonomy): Eukaryota > Metazoa > Arthropoda > Insecta > Phasmatodea > Phasmatidae > Clitarchus > Clitarchus hookeri. Next base: position 933,098 of record NQII01000241.1, on the reverse strand, counting down.
AGACTGTGATGCAAGTATGACCTTGAGTTAGTGCCACGCATGCGCAAGGAATGGGTGTGGGCCTGCAGTTACTGGTAATAATTTTGGAATGGGGTGATAATTTCCAGGCACTATAAACTTACAACTCTGACGTGCTAGTGTGCTGATTTTGGTGTCAAATGAAAATTCTCATTTGTTAGTTTAAGCCAAAAAAGTGAACTTCATAAAATATCTATTGGTGATAAATAAAAAATAAGTAATGAGTGACTTTACAAATTCTGATGTCTGTCCATACTCACCAAAACGCCCAGAGAAAACAAAAGCAAAGCATCTAATCATAATGGGCGTCTAATCACTCATCAATCAGTAATGCCATGTCCGTGGCGGAAAACAGTGAGACGGCTTTGGTAACATAGTAAAGTCAACAAGGTGCATGCCGAAAACACAAATCTATTCACGCAAAAAACCCACAATTTTGTCTCAGATACAGCCACACGCCACTTTTTTTTAGTTGTTTCTAAGATTTATTTTGTTGCATACAGTTAGCTACAAAAGTGCTTCCCAAAAGTGGATAAAAATAAGTATATTTTTTTACTGTTTAGAATATACAGCAAATGTAATATTGCAAGCTAAAAATTTTTTTTAGAGAATAATATGGTAATAATCAAACTCACACAATAATAATGGGGGTAGGGCGGTATAGTTGTCAGACTGCTCATATACCCCCAAAGTAAGTCAAGTTTGATTCCCAATGGGGTCACCCGAATTTTCACACAAGGGAAACGCAGTGGATGTTGTTATTGGCCAGCAGGTTTTCTCGGGGTACTCCCATTACCCCTGCTCTCACATTTTGCCACTGCTCCAACTTCATTTTATTTCATTATAGCCATCATCATTCAAGACCTCACTGTTAAGTAACAGATCAAAAGCTCTCAACTAAATTTCCACAATATTTTGTTCCATGTACTACACAACTTCTATTGATGCCTACTTTTGTATATAATTACTGAAAACTGAAAAGGTAGTAAGGAAAAAGGCAGTAGATAGATGATAGCATAGAACCTTCACAACACTTAACAACCTCATGAGTATATTCAAGTCAACATCTTCTAGTGTTACGTCTCTCTAACCAGTTATTATAATTCTCAGTTTTCTCAATGAATCACTATTATTCAGCATCTTGCTCATAAAAATATCTCAGTTGGCTTCTTTGCATAGAACTAGTCGGGTCTGAAAGTGCGCAAACTATTCAGGTCTCAAAGTGCACAGGAAGTTTTTTAAGTTTTGATTTCCATAGTATGCCCACCCACACAACTAGTACAACTAATAACTAAAAGGTTTCACAAGTAAATAAAAAGCACTACTTTTAACGGTTGGGATTCCAAATTAGAAACACATATGTCTTGAAGTTTGCTGTTTTACTCGTAACCTGAAATACTATTTGTCATATTATTAAAATTATGTGTTTTGAACTAAGGTAATGTTATCTTGAAAGCCTACTATATAATCAAAGAAACACCTGTATGAAAATCAACAAGAAGTTACTAATATATAATTAATGAGCCTACTTTCCTCAACATGGGTCTAATTAATTTTTAGATAATTTCTTAAAAGCTGAATCTTGTTGAAAGCAATACCACAAACATATGCAAAGGTAGTGAGAAAATTGAAAATACACACGTGCCTTACCCGGGACTAGGAACCAGAAAACCTCATACCATGAGCTAAAGTGCAATCAACTGCATTACGGAGATGGAATTCGAGCATCAACTTCAAATTTAATCAATCTAAAGCTTTAAATGATACGGTTTACTAACATTAAAATATTAATAGGTTCGTCATTTTGAAAATGAGTGACTTAGCCACTTACAACATGTGTAAGTTTAGCGCTGCCTGTGTGGTGAAAATTGGTTGAACAGACCCTGAAATATGGCATAAAGCCTCCATATTTTTCGTGTGTCAATATTCATAAATGGAGGACAAAAAAGTTATATATTAGCACATTGAATGATTGTATACTGCCAGTATACAAAGTTAAGCTAAAATTGACTACATAGTTAGTAGATATAGCACACTAAGCTAAAATGATTTTATAGCCACTATTCTGAAAATAAGTGTCGGTCACACTTAAAAAAATACATATAGTTATATGGCCCACCAAAGTACAACTTATTCACCAATTTGGTAAGAATGGGTTGATTGTTTCCCGAGATATGACATAAAAACTTTATTTATTTGTGTGGTGCTATCTTACAAAGTTGAAGACAAAAGATTATTCGTGTAGATACAGTTCATAGTTATAATATCTACTGCCAGCAAACAAAGTTAAGTTGTAATTGAATACATGGTTATGACGATATATCATTCTAAGCTAATATGCATATGTAGTCGCCATTTTGAAAATAAGTGTATAACATACTTAAAACATACCGTTATACACCACCTGCTGCAGGACTACATGTCTGCCAAATTTGGTACGAATTGGTTCATTGTTTACCAAGATATGACATAAAAACTTTATTTATTAATGTGCTGCTATACAAAATGATTGATACAAGTGGCTATGTGTTGGCATATATGATGCTTGTAATATATACTTTCAGCATACAAAATTTGGTCGAAATTGGTTAAATTGTATAGTAGACATACCAAATAAACCTAAAATATTTGTATAACCACCATTTTGAAAATAAGTACTTATTCAAGTTCAATTACTTATGTTTACCTGGCATGTCATAGTGTTACTAACATACCTAAATGCGTGAGAATTGCTTCGATAGTTTGAGACTAACAAAAAATATCCATATCAAAATCTAATGCTTCGACGATGCTCTGCCAGTGCACAAAATGGCCAACATTTTGAAAGTGCTTGGTGAGGTCAAAAACTTTAAGAGTCACGTGTCCTTACTAAGTACTATATATGTACCGAGTTGGTTGAAATGTTCAAAAATTGAAAGGCGACATGCACATGCACATGCACACTCTCACACACATACACACAAACAGGAAAGTGATCTCATAAGCCTTTCTTTCCTTTAGAAAGTAGGCTAAAAAATGATACAAATACATAAAAATAAAACAAGAGTCTTAATTATTACAGCAATACCTTTAATTTCATTTTGTAGAATTATATACTGTAACAATTCTAACATTAATTTTCTAAATGAGTTGCATAACAATAAAACTAAAAATAATTATACTTGAAGCTGCAGTGGAAAGTGAGTTTAAATGAAATTCTGCAGTTATGTATTTAAACAAAACTGCCACAGTGCAGTTAGTGAATTCCGAAGCTATTGTATTCAGCAATTCTGAAACGTGATGGTAGACAGGCAATTGCTTCATATTTTGGTCTCCTATTCCCTACATACTGTATTTATTTGCCAGTCGTGGAAACAGACACAGCATATAAAAATATGCAGTCTTAACTTTGAGAATGTACTAGCTCCAGCAGTGTCTCTGAAAAGTATTATTGTTAGGTTTCAGCATTTCCAGTAATAAACTTAGTTTTCATGTTTCAAAAGCTACCTTATAAAACTTGTAATGACGCAGTATTAATAATTGTCGGGATACTCGGTTCACTTTATTTTGTTTTGCGAGGCTTCATAATATTTAATCAGGATTCAAAGTTATTACTGTGGTATAATGTTTATCGGTCATACGTTTACCTTTTCTGAAATCGTAGTTTTTGTTCGCATCAGCATTAGTAGATAGAAGCTTTCCAACTGCAGTCAACAGTTTTTGCTCTGGATAGTTTGTTTATCTTTTACCGACGACGCAGTTTGGCATGGTGTGGTTGCCCGGCCCACGCCATGCCCTTACATGGTAACTTTTGGTGTCCTGGTGCGAGGAGTGGGGGTAGGCACGGGCGACAAATACTTGTGTGTATACCACCCGCTAACAGACAACGGTATACAGTAGACAACCAGCTCCCGAAGAGGACGCGTCAGGCGTGGCAAATATCCCCTACACCGGCAAATTTTATACTACTAAATTATTTCCGCCGGTGTGGGAGGTCGCTAGGTGAAGTTCCTCTTGCGATGCCAGTTTAAAAGACTTGAAGATTTATAATGCATAAACGACTGTGGCGTTGCTCCTTATTTGTTTGTTTGTTTGTTTGTGTGATGAAACTTGTTCGTGACTATGCTTACCTGAAGAATATATGTGAACTGTTTAATTTGAAAGATAAATAAAAGTAAAGAGTAACCAATCAAAAACTTGATTTTATTTTATATTTGTTTGGCGTCTTTAAAGTTTCATGTTACTACTGATTAAGCTAACCGAGCTGTAATTTGCAGCCGTCAATCCTTGATGGTACAACATTACAAACTAATTGGAATATATTCTTCTGAACAGTTAAAAAGGAAACACTAATCCACGTAGATGTAGTTAACTTGACTTTGCCAAAAAACTTTCACAGTTTGCTAATTCCTGATGAAAAGCGCCCTTTTCTTACGACATGTATTTTCTATTTCTAGTACTCCTTAATGTAATGAATACACCCTGCTGGACACAGAAATTGCTACACCCTCTTTCCTTAAGTGAAATATTATTAAACCAACACAGGCTGATAGGTGATAGTACCAATTAGTAGTGATTAGTCTTTCATGCACATAGGGTGTGTCATTCAGCACCTGCAAATTACACATTCAATATGGGATAGAGCCATCTCTTGCAACTATACAGGGGCAGCGCTGCATTGAGGTATTCCATCATACAGGTGGCCGATAGTGTCCTGAGGCGCATCCCACTATACTTCCTGCAACTGCACACATAGATAGGTCAGTGTTTGGAAAGGTAGTTGGCGGTGGTGTAAACGTTATCCCATCATATCCCATACGTGTTCAATAGGGGACAAATCTGGAGACCTGGAAGGCCACAGTTTGCCTGTTGGGTGGTAAGAGCTGTATGCAAACAACCATTATCTTAATACATAGTTGCATTATCCACTGTGGTGCCAAACCTTGCTGTGACTATCACCTCCATTAAGATTGAAGCGGGACTCATTGGAGAACAAAATGTTTTGCTATTCCTCTGTCGAATGTTGATGCTCTTGGCACCATTGATGACATACCGCACAATGCCGAGGGGTCAAAGGCAAATGGTGCAGCGAATGCTGTGCCTGTAGCGCAGCCTCATTCAAACAACAACAGCGAAAACAACCACAAATGGTTCTTATTGAGACCAACAAATGCAATGTCAACCCCACAGACTGGATCTCTCTGGATGTTGTGCCACATTCCGCTACTGCATGATGGTGGATAAGGAGATCTTCTTTATCTGTAGTTCATCTGGTAGGACCAGTACCTGCTATAATTGACGCACGACCTGTACGTATCCACGCCTGCATACCATGGTGTCACAGTGATGACTGCACGACCAAGGTGAATGGCTACACAATGAGCAAACCATCCAGCTTCCTGCAGTTCAACCATTCAACACCATTCAAATGGGTCTTGGTGGTGATATTCTTTGCGAGCATGACACATGGCATACTGATCTGCCTCTTAACATGCACATTTTCTACCTTTCCAGCAAATTCTATTGCCCCTTTTAAGCACTGAATATTGGCCGCAAGCATCTTCTAATTCACGAGATACAGTGACATTTCTGCAAAGTCACCTTAACTATTTGCATTGCAAAATTTATACTGTATGTGCTATTGATTTTATTGCAAATGGATGATCTTTATGGGAGCAGTGATTTTCATGTCCAACAGAGTATTTTAGAAACAATTTAATTTTTATGATTAAATGTGATTAAGAACATTATTTTAGGAAATGAAAACTTGAAACTCACTTCTGTAAATAACATGAAACCATGAAAAAGTAAGTTATAATCTAAAAATTTATTGAAGAGAAATGCTAACTTATACTGAACTAACATTTACCAGGAGCAAACAATTACATCTGAAACATCCTTCATGGTCATCATACTCATAAAAGTAAATATTTGATTAAAACATATTAATTAAACCTTATCACACAATTCTGTAACATGTATCAAATTCAAGGATTTAAGCCCATTATTTCAGTTTCTGATTACAAAATGGAAAATAATAAATATTGTTAATTTTGCTGTTTATGCTTAATTTGGTTACGTGTAAAAAAATACAATAAAATAAATTTACTCAAGATTATATAAAGCCAAAAGTTATTATAAGTTCAAGATTAAAAGTTGTGAGCTACAGGTGTGTAGCACACAATTAAAATAGGTGATCCTGATGACAATATGTAAAGCAACAGGGAGATACACACACCAAATAATTTATCATTTTTTAAAATGCAGACACAAAAAATTTTTTATCTTGGTCAAGAAAATACCATTTACTTAAAGATAACTTTTGTAAGACTTCTAATTAAGGCATGGGATAGCTAGTGTCCTTATAAAAACTAATTTTGTAGATTACGTACAATCTACAACAAAAACACATCCTCTCATCTAAAATAACATTATTATCTATTGCTGCCAAACGAGCACAGGTAATCAAATGCTGAATGAACATGGGGAACTGCGAACTGCCTGTAAAATGCAAGTTCAGTAAAGATTTTCAAATAGGGCAATACATAAGAACTATTAGAAAACACTTCTTTAGGAAAATGTATTAGTTTCCACTATATAGTGTCAGATGTAAAATAAAGGATAACGTATAGATATTCTGTTATAAGGCATTATTACAAACATTCAATTATTTTTATTCATTTATTTCATTTGTATGTTAGCTACAATTGTTTAGAAAAGCAATAACTATGATCACATACAACATGTCAAATAGTCTGCTACATACACAATGTAAGATTCCCTTAAAAAGGGCTGTTTACTGTGTAATGAATTGATACATTTTAAGATGTGATAGGACAGTAAATGAACATCAAGATCTTTTGCCCATAGAGAGTTGATTAACAAAGAACACGTTCATAGTGGTTTCCGCTTACCTTAATAATTATTTGAGCACTTTGCTCCTGGACACACATTCTTGCATGCTGGAAAATGCATGGTGTCATACGCCTACAAGCTTAGTTGATTGACAGCCATAGATGATTCTGGCTTTCCAACTTCTGCACATAGACTATTTCCATTATCTAACCTACACAAAGAATTTCAGTGAAGTAAGGTCGGATGATCTCACCAGCCATGTGAAAACTCCTTGTTCAATCTATTTGCCATGTGCAAGTGGTTCTGTATGACAAATAATCTGTGTTAAGGCACAGCATCTGCGATTGGGACTGGACCAGACTGGACTTGAGCAGACTTAAGTCTGATTTGAAATTCCATTAGTTAATTTCCTATGGGGGCAGTACCACTGCAACTTGACGTGACTGTAATTGACTTAAGTTGCAGACTGAACTCCTGTGGGCCCCAGTCTTGGACAAGAAACTAATGTGACTCAGTTTCAACCCACCACACTGCTGCCACAGTTCTTTCCACCTCAACATTCAACTTCTGCTGTACAGATAGTTTTATAAATCATTTGCAGATTACAGACATGATTCATAAAGTGTTGTCATTAGAGACTGCATGTAAATTTAAATTTTATTATATGTACTATGGTTTTAAATAACATCTTATTGTTTTAAATGTTTTTCATTATTATATAATTTTAATACTTCAACTTTGCTGAAGCCAAAGGACTTTCATTCATTCGTAAAAACTACTTGTCATAAGAATCAGCTTCTGAACAAATCAAATAATGCTAATTTAGAAGAGATACGCACTGCCTGACCGATGCAAACTAACCTCATAAGCAGATATGTTGATACTTTCAGTCTGGCAGCTATAGGGCTTACAGTAATCAGTACAGTCTGATACAGACAGGTAAAGTCCAATTTGGTTTAGTCCCAATGGTGCCGGCCTTTAAGGAGCTACACAACATGTTGAAACATGATAGTTAATAATTTATCAGGGCACATCCTCTTCACACCATTTTGCACCTAGAATACACATTCATTATTAAGTGTATGTATGCTTGTACTGGGATATTTTGTGCAGCTAACCTCTGCCACTTCATGAATGTTCAGGATAAGGTAGTTACAAACCATTGTATATTATCATCATGTTTAAATTTAGTGCATGACGCAGTCATGGCAACGAGATTCCCTTTTCGAGCCAGTCGTCGTCTCGCGTCTGGTGACTCAGTGTCGGCAATTTCGAGTAGCTGGCAAACTGAAAATCTGGGATCGCAATTGTACAATGTTTCTCTCTATTCATTTAGGGTTGCCACCTGGATTTGAACGTGTAGAGAAGCATCAAGGGGTATCATCAATGGTTCTACAAACGGTGTGTGTTCGGCAACTTTGGGTCTGGTGAGTTAGATGACCTAAGCGACTGCTGGTTTGAGTTGGTTTCCAGTAAGGGTTCTGGACTGGTGTGCAGTTTACGGCGAGTCTGCGTGTTCAGTTGGGTTTGCTTTTCCCTTAATTTCCTTTGCCCTTAAGTTCCAGTGTTATCTTTGTAGAGTAGGTAAATATGCCGGTGCAACATTCTCTCTATCTCTCTTTCTCTCTCGCTCTCTCTCTCTTTCTCTCCCCTTCTGCCTATACACCAAATTGTGCGAGTTGTGATGGGTCTCTTGTTACGTTTTCGTGTTGCTAGACAGCCTTGATTGTTAATATTAAGTGTGGCCTATTGTAAAAATGGTATTTAAACTTGGTTGGTCATGCAATAGTTTACATAGTTTGGATTGCCTTTAAACATTGTATTCTGGTTCCGACTGTTTAGGCAGCTTCAAGGCCCTTAGACATTATTAAAACTGAGTTTGCTGGTTGGTAGAATGTTACATAATGTTGGAATGTGTAATGTTAGTAACTGCCTCTGGCACTCTGCACTTCATGTACTTACTGGGGCTTTCGGTTACATCAAAATTGCTGCAGTGTTCGTGAGAGTTTGTGCTAGACTGGGAAACCCATTCAACACTACAGTCATCATTCATTCATAGTTCAATCATTGCTTTTTTTATTCACCTGGCGATTTAAATTATTTTTTTTGTTAAATTTTATATATTTTTTAAAATGTGTATCTTTTTAATGAGGAAAAAGCTGTTTGAGGGAGGATTTGATAGGGGTGCTTTATACATACACTTACCTATTTTCACGTGACATTTGTGCATTATTCAATTTTTAGTACTGCTTTTAATGTGCATTTTTTATCAGGGTTTTCAGTATTATTTTAGTGGTGTGTCGGGATAGCTTTGATTGGGCTGTCACATTTGGCAAACACTTTTTTCTGTACAGCTAGTGTACCATGGGGATTTGAGCAGTTGTTAAGACATTGTCTGAGTATTCTTCTTCTAGTAAAATTTTTGCAACCATAAATTATGATCATGTAGTGAGTTATTTTCCCCTTTTATTAAATGTATATGATATGGAAGGCAAATTGACCACAGGCACTGCACTGTATGAGAAGGTTGATTCTGATGTGAAATGTTAAATGCCTCTTGTAGCATTTAAGTTTTGCTAACAAACAATATTGTTGAGTATTTTTGTTACTGACCCAAGTTGTTTGTTTACCAGCCAAGTGGTTTGGTGCAGTTTTTGCTGGCTTTAATTATTTTCTAATTTCAGTTATATTGTTGTATGGAAAACAGATAGACAAAAGCCACGTGGTTCATGTTGTAATCCATGTTAAATGAGACAAGTATGAAAATGCATAATTCTAGGTATGTGGTTGTGGTTTAGATGGTGGAAAAGGGAAAATTAGGCAAACATTTCATCAGGTTTAAATCAGTATGTATGACACCAATTTAATGCAATAGATTCCATGATATAATTATAATAAAATTGTCTACTTGAATTATTCATCACGAAAGCAATCTGCTGAAGACAAAAGTAGACACGAATAAGCAGCCAAACTATACTATTATGCAACTATACACTGCACACCCACAAATACCATTCTTTATAAAGAAAAGTTTATTGTATTAAACAAGACCAGCAGAGGTGGTCAGGCTCAGGCTGTCCTATCCTACCTACCTCCCTTTGCTCTCTACCAGAATGTACTGACAGTTTACATCACCAACCCCTGCACCACCCTTTCCTTTCATAGCAAGGGATGCAAACATACATCTTTTTCTTAGTTCCTATTTTTTATCAGGGAGCTTTTGACAACCATTGTCAGTAAGTACTGCACCGTAGCAATCTGACTTTCAAAGTTGGTGCACATATTTTACCATGCTGTTTCTGAAATTATAACACTTATTTAATTAACCGTAAAAAATTCTCACAATTTGGAAATTTTACATACATTTCTTGGGAATTTTCTGCAGCAATTAAAAATTCTATACACTTCCTTCTTTTCCTGCACTTCCTGATCGCTGGACACCCTGTCCATGAAGTATCTCAAAATGCTTCTTCTATGAAACTCTATGTTACACTTAATCTTTAATATTAGATTATATGGGACCATACCAGTAGCTATTACATACAATAATTTTTTTACAATTAAAGGAAAGACATATTCTTCACACCCTAGTTTCAATAAATACACAAATGTTTGTGAAAAGTGCAACACCAAGAAGAATACATGTGATTGAAATTAAATTTGTACCACAACTTAGGCACATGACAATACACAATTGATTAAGATTACAGAACTGTACATGATCTCTGTCCTTGAGAATTTAGTAAGGTGTGAAGCCCCTATGTGCTGGAATCAGAGCCCCTAAACATTGTGGCATGGAATCAAAGAGGACCTGGATATGTTCCTGGGGAATCTCACTCCATGAGGTCTTAATGCGAGACCACAAAAATTCAACAGTGGTCGCAGACCAACCCATATTACAGACATGTTTCATGGGTGACATGTCAGGCGAACGCGCAGGTTAGGGAAGCAGTGGTACCTGTCATTCATTGAAGAAGGTTTGCACATTCCTCGCCACATGTGGCCTGCTGAAATATGGCATGTGGAGTTGCCTAAAAGAGGGGCAGTACCTCGGGCTCTAAAACCTCCCTGATGTAGCGGTTACTGTTCAGATTGCCCGCAATATGTAGGAGTTGAGATCGCATGATGTATCCAATGGCGCCCCAAACCATCACACGTGGTGTTTGTCAGCTATGTCGCTCCACAATGCAGGCTGCCAAATTGTGGTCACCACTGTAGCATATAACACGTATGCGGCCATCACAATAGGACACATTGAAGTGGGACTCATCCGAAAACACTACATTTTGCCACTCAGCATGTCAGCGACCCATTGCAGTCTGGGGTGTTTTTGTGGTTTCTGGACAATGGAAGCCGACGCAATGGCATGCGCGCCACCAGTCCAGCCCGCAGCAGATGACGTTGAACCGTCGGCGCAGACAGGCCCACACCCGCTGCAATGCTCCAGTGTCGAGCCAACACTGTGGACGAGGCTGTACGGTTTGTTACGGCCATGCTGACAAGATGGCTGTTATCCTGTGCTGTTGTCAAATTGCGTGATCCAGTACCCACTTGTCACTGCGTACGACTCTCTTCTATCCACTGGTGCCACACACCCATCACTGTGGTAGCAGCATGCCCTGTACATTCCGAAATTCCACAGTATGACAAACCCGTTTCCTGGAGACTGATCATTCTGCCATGTTCAAACTCACTCATATGCTGAAATAACGCCATTTGAGGTCGACGAGCACTTGCTTTCACTTTGTTTGATGGCTCTTCACCGACTGAGCTTGGCGTAACACTGATATTTTCGGTCACACAAAAGAGAGTCCTGCTGGGCCCACGTGCAAGCCATTCCTCTGCAATCGTAATCACTTATTGCTGGTACACAGTTCTACACATCCTCCGAGTTTGGATTCATTCAGACCATTCTTTCTGGGTGTTACAATTCTCACAAACAACGGCGTATAATTTTCAACACTGGTACACCAAGTATAACTTTGGTCATTTCTCATTCTTAAATACACTTCCTGACAGAAAAAATACCACAATAGAAAGGTGTGAATGCAGTACCATGAAACATGCAGAGCATATACACTTTATTACCATTTTTGGCCAATCACACAAACCACATGCATGATACAGGCAGACAAACAGCATATGAAGCCATCATTCAACAGCATTTAGTGAGTTTTGGATGTTATTGTATCATGATAACAAACAAGGCTTTGAAATGCCTTTAAGACACTGTCATATGCAATTCCATCAAACGGATGAGTTCACAAGAGGTTTCATTATAGGTCTCCCTCCATACTGCCGGTTGGCCCTTAAGTCATACTGCAGAAGAAATGCAATGCGATGTCACAACCGTCTGTCACATTTGGCTACAGTGGTCCCAGGAAGGAAGTTTGCATCATCATGCTGGGACCAGATCTTAGAGACTGATGTCAGACTACACAAATAGCTGCATCAGATGCCATGCTGCAGCATAACAACAATCCACAACTAGCGACATTTTGCGAAGTGTGCAGGACAGTTTGGTTACTCCACTACCAACAGAGACAGTGTTGTGCCAATTGGTTGAGGTAGGTTGGTTGTCTAGCCACCCATTGCGAAGGCTATCCTTAATAGTGAGCATTTGTCATCATTGCTGAGAATGTAGTCACACCAGAGCTGCATGAGCTGCAGAATGAAACAGTTTAATCTTCAGCGATGCATCCCATTCCTGTCTCATCAATGATGAACACCGTATGAGTGTCTGGAGGCAACACTGCTATTAGGCAGATTCCTCCCCCATTATGGAGTGCTGCACAGCCCATCAAAGTGGGGTCATATGGTGTGCTATTAGCGCAACAGCCACTCACCTCTAGAACATATTACAGGCACATTATCAGCATGCCACTACGTTGATGAGGTGCTGTGGCTCGTCGCAATACCATATCTGCCGGGCGTCTCATACATATCTTTTTAAAAGGATTATGCCCAACCACATACAGCTCAGATCAGACTTATTGCTTTGCAAGATACGCAGATGCTTCCCTGGCTAGCCCAATATTTTGATCTCTCAGCACCCGAGAATCTATGAGAAAAAATTAGAACATGGGTTGAATACCCTCCCACCCCCATAAATGAAAATGAACTGTGATTCGGGTTGTACTCATGTACAATAAAAATATTGATAATAAATAATAATACATATTAATTAAAGAAATGCAGTGAGTCTAAAAATATTGATAATAAATAATAATACATATTCATTAAAGAAATGCAGTGAGTCTTTAGCACAAAAATATAAACTTATTTAAAGGTCGAAAGATCCCTGCAAAAAAAAATACAAATAAAGAAAGCAATAACTAGTTAACTTATGCATGTTAGGCATTATACTGGTAATTGTCTTATTAGAAAGAAACAATATGCATTTACTATTTGTATAGAAATAAATAACCTAAATTTGTGGTTGTGCCATAATCTCCCTTTTCTTTAATTAATTACTTACTTATGTTTTCCAAACAATTACAGTTAACAAGAAACCTCATAAAAGTAACCCAATACATCTTAAATACTTCATGGAATTTTGTATACAACTACAGTAGAATCCCGATAATTCGTATTGTCAAGGGACTGAATGTTAAATATGAATTATCGAGATATTCAAATTAGCGGGATTACCAATAATCGGGAGCAAAATAAGAAAAAATACATAATAACGAGATTAATGCAAATTTGCATTAATATGTAATGATAAATGCATTGCTACATATTATGTATACATATGTATATAAAAATAAACAATTACATCAATAAAAAACACATTAAAAATTTGCGTTTAAAAAAAATCTGTAATTTTCTTTTGGTGCAAGCATTGCATACGGGTATTGTCGATGGCTTTGTCAAGCATGTTCAAAGCAGAAAATACTTCATCGCCAACGTCTGATTTCGCTAAGAAATGGTGCACGTTGTTGATGTATTGTTTAGCCACTTTAGGTGTAATTGTCGACACAACATCTTCGTCATCATCTTCACCATCAATGTCCTGAGATGGAGCCAAAATTTCGTCATCAGTTAGAATTCCCGCTACCGCTAGGCCATCGTCAAAATGGACGAAATCTTCAAACGTTATAGAATTTTCCTCATTTTGACGAAGACGATTCTAATTCACAGGGCATTCTAAGTCTTGTTCAGTAACTGCTGATGAAAGTTCCAACTTCGTGAATCCACAGCACGAAAACTGTTTTTTATTGTGCTTTCGCTAACACTTTGCCACGCCTTGTGAGCAATGTTCATGGCTGAAAATAAGGTGATTTTATGATCCTTCCCATCCTCGATGCTGTCAAGGAGTTGCATCACTACTTCCTTGCGGTAAAAGGTTTTGAACGTTTTAATTATGCCCTGGTCTAGAAGCTGCAGCTTAGAAGTAGTGCAAAAACACAAAATTAACATGACTGAGCAGTGGGGTATTGTTGTGGGCCGTATAATTATCCATGAAAAGTAGAAATTTTCGCTGCCTTTTCTCCATATCAGCATTCACTGATGGTATCCATTCCTTGAATAATTCGCCTGTCATCCACGTTTTTTTTTGTTTGCATGATAGGTCATCGGAAGAGTTTTTATGTTTTCAAAACATCTTGGTTTGGCTGATTTGCCTATCATGAGCGGTCTTAATTTCTCAGATCCATCCATGTTGGCGGCCAACAATATGGTTACACGTTCTTTACTATTTTTTCCGCCATGAGACTTTTCTTCCTTAAAACACATTGATCGGTCGGGGAGACACTTATAAAATAACCCCGTCTTATCGGCATTAAAAATGTTGGGCTCATAAGAATCGATTATTTCTCCGAATTCCTCTTTCCACTCAGAACAAACGTCGGCCGATACACTCGGTCTTTCCCAACTAAGCTTCTTCAATTTTATGCTGTGCCTTTTTTTAAACCTATCAAACCAACCATCACTCGCACGAAAGTCTTTAATTCCCATTTTTTCTGCGAAAACGTTTGCTTTTTCTCTTAAAATGTTTCCTCCAACTGGTACATTCGAATTCCGTGCTTGCGCAAACCACTTTTTAAAATTCTCTTCTAGTTGTGGATACTCACCAGTCTTAAAGCGCTTTACTTTGCTGTCTGATGTCTGGGAGGCGATTTTGTTCTAGTTCTTCAGAATTGATGCTATTGTGGAAGGAGGAACGTTATAACCTTTGGACACGTCAATTTGTTTATTGCCACCGGCCACGGCGTTAATTTTTTTTTTTTTTCTCTAATGGAAAGACACTTATTAGCTCTTTTCGGAGACATAGCTAAGACCGAACTGACTAACTTTTCACTCGCACTGCTACTTCCTACCCTCTCATAACCGTAGACCGGACAGCAAGGCGCCTCTTAGTTCTGGGAATCACAGACACATCGCCTCACAGCCTACTCGCCATCATTACCTGCCCTTCAAACCCTCCTACGTCCTTCAGTACCCTTCCGATCTTTTTTACCCTTCCCAAATTGCATAAATCTAGAGCTGGTGTACAATCTAAGGTTAAAAACATTACGAGTTAACGAGATTTTTAAGTTGGAAATAAGAATTATAAGACTTTTAATAGAGCTAGAGCACCAAAATAAATACGTATTATCTAGGGGACCGGAACGCATTGTTTTTTTTTTTACGAATTAAAGGGATTTTCTCAAGGGACCGGCAAATTTGCACGAATTAGCGGGATATACGAATAAACGGATGCAAAATATCGGGATTTCCCTGTACTATCATTAAATACAATACTTTATATTATAACTTTACTAGCGACCCGGCATGGCTTTTTCCGGGTACAATTTCATTTTTACAGCGATACACTAATAAATAAATTGGGAAAAGACAATTACAATATTATATAATAGTAAATTAGTAAACTATTATCATATATAACATACATACATACATGTCACGCCTGTCTCCCAGAGGGGCAGGCAGAGATTATGGACCTCCATTTACCACGATACTGACATACCTACTTCTTTCGCTTTATCCACATTCATACATTTCTAATATAACAATATTATATGATAGTGGTTTAGAAAATTTCTTTGTATACAACATTAATCATTTTGCCTCCGACCACCAGCACAAAAAGATTTCTGTTTGATGTGACACGCGAAAGGGCTACGTATAGTTGTCCGTGTGAAAAACATACTCCACTCAAATCCACTCCAGCCACATTAAGTGTTTGACACTGTGCCTTATTTATGGTCATACCAAAAACATTCTTACAGAAAATTGGACTCTTTTAAAATTTAAAGGCAAATCCAAGGGAATCATAATTTCTTATCTACATAAAACAGTTTTAATTATGAATTAATTAATTTTGATAAAGATAAAGTTCTTTATAATTAATAAAGACAATGAATTTTACGTTTGTTTTTACTGAATTTAAATTGTAAACACGCTCATTACTACAGGCAGTCCTCTACTTTCATACATAATGTGTTCCTGAAAATGTGTGTGAAAGTTGAATGTGAGAAAGTTAAATGTATAAAAGTTGAATCATATATACACATGTAATAAGAGGAGTTCCATTCCAAAGTTACAAGAATATTTAAAAAAAAATTAATTTTGGTAGAAAGATAATATATTTAACTGATAAACATGTTATTTCTAACATGTATTTAATTGAAAATCACGAATAAATATACATGTGCAATACTTTCTTACCTGGAATGTTGATTATCACCACCGATATGCATATTTAATTGTAAGTACTATGTGAATTAATAAGGCAGTTAATTATGCTTCCTACTTTGTGTAATATTGGTGTGCAAATGTAACATTTAATTTTGTAGGTTGTAAAAAACAATGTAAAAGTTTTTCAGAGATTCGTATATTATTTTAACAGAAGCACTCATTCGTATTGCGCCAATATGACTGCCATTCCTTAACACTCAGAACATATGATCCGCGAAGGCTGGAAAACATGGCAGGCAATGTTAGATAGCTCCTAACAGTGCTATATCAATATGTTGGTAGGTTGCTAGATGTATGAAAAACCAAGTCAATCATATGAAAGATGATTTAAAGATGATAATTTGTTGTGTATGAAAGTGAGAGTTGTATTAGAGATAGATATGCTACCGCTGACTTTTTTGTAGATCATTTAATTTTACACAATTCTTTCGTATATGATTTTGTTATATTTCTAAATGATTAGGCAGCGTATTCCATGAGTGCGTGCTGGAGGCAAACTTTTTCCCAACTTGATTCATTAATACCGCTGGTATACTGTGTACCATATAAGAAGGCCACATTCTTGACAGTTGACAATCGCCGTGTCTTTTCGTTTATGTATCCATTCGCCATCAACAGGCGTGTCAAGAATAGGCTTTGATGTGGCGAGTCAGCGCGTCCAGGAGGTGCTGCTCCGTGTGGCAATTGGTGAACTACTTGGGTGGCGCTGCATTCGTAAACGGAACTTGGTGGACGTGTGTAGGGTCGTTCGTAAACGCGGTACACGAAATATATGTTACTTTAAAAAGTATACAGAGCTCGCGGGAAAATAAAATTATTTGTATATGCACGTGAATACATTATTTTAAACAACAAAACTATAATATGTTTCTGGGTGTAGTTCGGGATATGGATAACAGATGGCATGGAAGGGCATATTGCAACAGATGGTGCGCTTTTAACTCACAAGATGGCAGCACCTGGTTTGAGAGTCTGGAAACTTTGGATTTTTTCGTCACATTTGGATACGTATCGTTTTATTGTGCATCTCATTTTGAACACCTATACATTACTATTTTATCACGACGTTTCGTTTCTAAAACTAAGAACTACTGTTTTATGACCACGTAAAATAAAATTTATTAATTAATCTACGAACTCTTTCTTATCCGCGTATCTTCTGCTTATGTGATGTGCTTCAGCACTGCTCTCAGAATAGCCAACGTAATATTAACTTTTGTTCGTTCGTGCATCAGCTGATACAGGATTTTGTAAATGGCAGGTTATTTGTTTTCAATATATTAAGTTGCCACTCATTGACTGTCAGAATGTGGCCTTCTTATATGAAATGAACTATACTCAGATCCTATAAGTGCTAGGACAATTTTTAATACACACAAACCTTCCTCGATAAATGCAGATCATAACAGTAAAAACCGCATCCAAATCCGTTCATTGGTTCTTGAGAATTGCGCAGTCATACAGACAGATGCACGCCAGGGATTTCCGTTCATACTATGTATTGATTCTTACAGATACTGGTAAAACTATATAAACTTAACAAAACATCCATAATCCATAAAAAAAATTATTTATATCGACATAAACACTGAAAATAGGTCTAAATCAAATAAAATTATTTTAAAAAAACGCTGGGATGCATCCCTTACCTCTAAAGCAGCTAAATTTATATTAATTTCAAAAGAACGTAATAACCTCAACCTCAATGAAAATCACATTTTCAGGATTTTAATGACAAACCACATAAAGGGCACACTTTACGTCACGACAATTAAACATCACTGAACAAGTTTTTGTGTGAAAAGACAAATTCTAATTTATCTGGTTCTGTTAGCTGGTTTTGAAGTAGAACTAAATGCTCCTTAAGATTTAGTCACTCTGAGAGCGAATTCACTGCAGTTTCAGAGCCAGTGATGCAGAGGTGAGTTCACATGAATTTCCTCGGAGAGACTGGGAAATCAGAGGTACACATTTGCACTAGTAAAGAGAACTCTCACAAAGCTCTACACACCCACACATTATGAATAAGAAGTGGGAAAAAATGGAGATGGGACTCACAAACTGGAAAAATAGTAAAGGGTTGGGGTCAAGAACAGTAATTATCAAAAAAAAAGGTGCTTTTCTGAAAAATACAAAAAATCTTGAAAATGGTATAAATCAACATTAATAATCACGCTGAACACAAATTTACTGGGGGCATCACAATATTTGCAGTACATACTACCAAATGCGATAGTGGAGAGGGCTATGAAGATCGGAGAAATTGTAAGTAAAACACATAACAATCATCCATAATTCATGCAAACAAAATTGGTTTGCTGCACTAAATGCTGGAAAACCTAACCTAACTTCATGTAACTTCACAATTATAATCACAACAGAGTGTGCGTATCACACGTTGGCCCACACACCCTATTTTTGTTTATATGGAAAACTCCAAACTTCGCGGATGCAAGAATGCTTCGTGCTTTATACCTGCAAGAAAACGCCGGCTTGCCTTGAATCACTGTTTTGGAGATTTACTCCCCTGCTGGTGCTGGGACTCTGGCTCTGTGCGTAATGTCATAATGTTTGGGTGCGATTGAACAGTATGTTTTAGTGCAAGGGAACTATGCTTAAATATCATTTATACAGGATCATAGTAAAAAATACAACCTATCGTGAAGTTACGTTCAATTTGGTTAGGTCTTCTGCATTTGACACAGCTAAGTGGCAGCAGTATGTAAATTCTTCAATCCAATACTACACAGTACAATTAACTACACTTTCATTCCACGCAAAAACTAGAGTACAAATTACGTTATTCACCCATGTAAGCGGCGAATATAGCTCCTTGGTGATTTATTGCTGATAACTCATGTATAGGACATGGTAACATCTACTAAAATTGTCGAAACTCCACAAACACTCGTATTTCCACACAATAAATAATTATACTCTAACACTTTGCATCAACATAATTGCAAAGAAACACTCGTATTTCAGCACAACAATTTGATTTATCACGTCAAATTAAAATAATTGTAAAGAAGCACTCTTAATAGCACTCTTAAATCACAATCTTACGCACAATCAAATTCACAAGGTACAATGAAATTTCGCACACTCCCGCCATGCAACAGTCACGTGAAATAGGTAAAAACTAAACCAGAAGATCAAAATTGATGCACATTTGTTTCCTGTCTCTGTGCAATGTTGTTCAATGAATGTATGATGACAATACACATCAACTGCTTGTAAACAACACTTGCGAACATCTTTTTGTATGATATACTATATGTACATTTTTTTCTACTACTAATATGTTACAATCCTCTCATGAATATAGACAAGGTAAGACTAGAAAAATTCAACAGAATTAAATTATATTCCGACACTACTTGATTAACATGGTTTATACCTGTATAACCTTAGCATGTCAGCATAAATATACCCTGTGAATCACGTTTTGTGAATATAGGTTTGGTTTCCAAAGGTATTCTCACATTTTACACAGTTCAGCAACCCGATATAAATATATTTGACATAAATTTTATGTGTTTTACAGCAAAAACATTGCTATCTTCATAGCTCTCCTCACTATCACATTTAATGGCATATACTGCAACTTAAGTGATCCCTCCATGAAATTCATACTAAGTGTGATAGTAATGTCCAATAAACAATTTTCAGGTATTATTTTGCCATTTTTTGGGAAAGCTCCTATTCTTGATACTTACTCCAAGAACCCTACAAGTAACACACAAAAATGTAAAAATAAATAAAAGTTTGAATACCTGATACACAAGGGAGAACAAATAAAGAAACAATGGTTGTACTTACCACAGAGGGGAAATAGAAGAAAATCAAACTGAACTACATGCTGAACACACTATTAATGAAAAATAAATACATAATAAATATAACAAATAATTTCTCCTATTCTACAGCCTTAATGATGACAAACAGAATACTAAAGCATAATACAGGTATTTAATTGCAAAAATATGCCATCACTACCACAACAAAAAGGAAACATCATACAGCTGCAAACCAAGGCCAGAAGTGTTTGAAGAAAGCTACACAAAGCACATAGCGAAGGCAAACAAAAGACAAACCAAATTACAAAAAAAGCTGCCGATAGGGAACGTGAGTCTATAGCTTGGACAACTCGTGTCCAGAACAGAGAAGAAGGGGTAAAACAGTAACAACACTGTTTTATTAAAATAATGCAATGAGCCCAGGATTACACTTGATAACTGCAGAGAAGTGCAGCTACATGAAAACAGGCACAAGATGAGCTACAAAGTGGGCACGAGATAAGCTAGAAAGTGCAGCTACAGGAAAGTGGGCTTGAGATAAGCTTCAAAGAGACAACATAAATAATGTTCTGCACTGCAGCTAACATCCAGTGTAAAGACAAACAAAGCAGGCAATTCAGCTTGGCTAGTGACTAACTTGTCTCTAAACACAACTCACTTGCAGAATGAAAATAATTGAAACTAAATTATTAAAGCAAATATTAAGATAGTAAAATTGTGACAAATATTCTTTAAACAAAACCAAAATCAGTAAAGGACTTCCATGCAAGCTCTGATAAATAATTATAAATCAAAACTTAGAAAACTTTTACTTTAAGGTAAATTATGTCATAAATATATACCTGATTTAAAAAAAAATAACAATTAAATCAAATATAAGATTGTAAAAAAAGGGGAAAAAAGTTATTATAGGGTGACTAGCAGTATCCTTATATAAGAAATTCCCTGACAATTCCTTGACATTTCCAGGTATCCTGTTATTGTTCCCTGACCAACACACAGCAAAAATTATAGATATTTTAATGTTGTATTTTTCAAAAATTACAAATTATGTTTATTGAAAGCACTAACATAGCCTTATCTTCAGCCAGAAAAAAAGTCACAATAAACAGACCAGACACTACACAATGCAGCAATTCACTGAGAACCAAAACAGGTGTTTGAATTGTTATTTTGGCAATACTTTACCTGCAAAATCTTTATCAGGCTCCTTGAGGGAAGGGGGGATGACTACGTATAATAATTACTACTACACGTAATAAAGGCACAAAATTGCCCCCAATCTTCACTGATTTAGTTACTAAATTGCCAAAAATTAGGCACCAATGTCATATTTCATATATTATCCGTCTCATATAACTTGGCAAGATTATGACAGTCAGTGAGTGGTAACTTGACGTATACGAAACAAACAAAGTGCCACTTACAAAATCCTGTATCAGCTGATGCATGAACGAATTAAAGTTAATATTACGTTGGCTATTCTGAGTGCACTGTCGACGTACAACAGACAAGCAGAAAATACGCTATAAGGGAGAGTTCCTAGATTAATTAATACACTTTATTTTACGTGGTCACAAAACAGTGATTGTTAGAGTTACAATCTAAAAGTCGTGATAAAGTAGTAATGTGTAGGTGTTCAAAATGAAATGCACAATAAAATGATCCGTATCCAAATGAAACGCAACTTCAAAATCTTGAGCGTTCTTTTCATGTTGTTGTATCCCCACTCTCCATCCATGCTTGATATCAATTCCAAAAGCATACAGAAATATTGCATGGTATTGTTAAATTATTTTTTATTATAATTTGACAAAATATATTTTAAATTTGTGTTATTTTGAGCCAGCAATAGAAGAAAAGTCAACTTTTAAAAAGAAGGGGTCAAGAGGCAAGCCAACATGCTGCAATCTGTTGAGTAACACACTCGGCTCACAACTCGCCCTGCCTTGCTATGCGCGCCACCTGTCCGCTCTTTCCCGAAGCATTGCCAACCACAAAAAAAAACCTTTCATGTATAAAATAACAATTTTACGAACAGAAACCAATAGTTTTATTTTTCCGCGAGCTCTGCATAATTTTTAAAGTATATTTCGTGTACAGCGATTTTGATTACTAGTAATTTCTATTGGGCCGGTAATCATTCGTCTACACGTCCAATAATTACCATGTTGTTCTCCTACAAACCCATTTCATTGTTTCCGTGTTGTTACAATATTGTATAACTAAAAGGAAGAAAGTGGGACGAGCGTGAATAGTTTTTAAGCAGATCTTACATTATTCCACGCCACATATTTCCATCTCGAACTGTTTAGTATCAGAAATAGCAGAATTCCTGCTTTGCAATAGTCGTAGGTGAGCTGTTAGCGAATAAAAGTGCATTGTCAATCTCAAGTTTCCAGAATTACTTTTAGTTCCAGTTATATTAACTATGACGTCCAAAGTGTGATAAGAACTACAACTACCGTCTTGCAAATGTCCAAATTTGCAAGACGGTAGTTGTCATGTCTCAAACAAATTAGAAAAGAGTTGGCAAATATTAAATTTTTTGCAAGGTTTTATATTTTTACTTTTTATAACCTACAAATTTTTTTTAGACAGACGTCAGTCTAAAATACTTTAAAATTTGTTTAGCGTTACAGTACAATGGCAAGTGGATTAGCTGACAGTGTGTTGATAAAATATACAGCCTCCACTTGACGCACCAGCTGATGGTGAAAGGATACATAAACAAAAAGTAAACACTGGCCCTACTTTCGTCAAACTGTCAAAATCTTGCCAAGTTACATGAGACAGAGAATAGCACAGGATCAACAGCACATGGTCTACAATACCCCAGAACATTATTAGAAAACTCATTGAAGTGATGTTATGTTAGGTTCAGCAATGTACCGCCCAACATGGAGGTCCAACCAGTTACTGATCATCCTGTAATTTTGGTAACTGAAGCCTTGTCTGTATGTAAAAGTTAAATAATTTGTTCCGTACCTATTTGAATATCTGTGTGTGCAGTTTGGTCAGTTTTCGAGCATTCTCTCATGGTTTAGCATTACCATGCCTAAACAAAATACTCACTCAAAACAAGATAGTGTGCTAGTGATTCCAACAGATAAAACCCATAATGCTGTGTTAGAATGGAACCGGCTTCTGGAAAGCACGGAACTAAATACTTACCAAATTATTGTTTGATTTTCTCTACTTAAAGCACACATCTTATATTCATTGTATGTAATAGTAGTGTTACTAAAACTGCATCCATTTTTCACCACTTTAAAAGTATCACAATTTGCTTAATGTTAGTCACTAGTATACTTCTTAATGAAATATATAAGTATTCCATAACATACCTGTTTCCAACACAGTCATAATTATTGTTACATTATAATAGTGTAACAAGTATACCATATTTATGTTATTAAATAAGTTTAAGTTATAGTTTAATGTTTTATTTCAAACTTTTTATAACCATTAAATAAGAAACTGTGGCTTTCTTAGTAATGTCTTTTTTTGGAATAATACATAATTTAAAAGTACGCTCTGACGCCGACAACCAGTTGCTGCCTGACAGATTATTCACGTCAGATAAAATACTACAATTATTTCTGGAGGAAAACCACACATATATATGTATACTTGCCAATGAATAATGTATGTATTTCAGTGTATTCTAATTCTGTCAAAATGGCTGTGTTCAGAGTTTTCACATTGTATTCTTTTGTAACAGTACCATATTTATATTATTCAATAAATGTAGCAATAGTTTAATGCTGTATTTTTTGTTCTACTAATGTCCATACTTGTAAGATAAATTCACTGGCAAAGTCTATCTCATATATGAAGGCCACATTCTTGACAGTTGAGGATCGCTGCGCCAATGTTTACTTTATGTTTATGTATCCATTCGCCATCAACTGGTTGCGACGAGTCAGCGCTCCAACTACGTTCGAGGGCGTGTGTAGGTTCGTTCGTAAACACTGTACACAAAATATATGTTACTTTAAATATTATGTAGAGCCGCGAAAAATAAAACTATTGGTATATGTTCGTAAATGTATTATACAAAGCAAACGAAAGCTATTCTCTTCTGGCTTGTTATACTTCGAAAATAACCTCACAGATGGCGCGCACAACATTTCAGCGCGTGCTCTGAGCCACATTTTTTTCTCAAGAGGTAGCGCCTTTGTGAAGTTTACTGTTGTTCTATTACTGGTTCGGAACAAAAGAAATTTGAAATATTTTTTGTCAGATTATTAGAAAAAATAAACCAACGATAATATGCCATATTTCTGTATGCTTTTGGAAATAATATCAAACACTTGAGGAAAGCCGTGTTGGAGAGGGGAAGATAAGACATGAAAAAAGTTTTTGAAATTGCGTTTCATTTGGATACGGATCGCTTTAAAGTGACTTTAATTTTGAACACCTATACATTTCTACTTTAATACAAAGTTTAATTTTCAACACTAAAAACCGCTCTTTTATGACCACGTAAAATAAAATGTATTAATTAACCTTGGAACTCTTTTTTATAGCGTATTTTCGGCTGGTTGACTGCGCATCTGCAGTGAACTCAGAATAGCCAATGTAATATTAACTTTTGTTCGTTCGTGCATCAGCTGATACAGGATTTTGTAAATGGCACGTTGTTTGTTTTGAATACATCTAT
This sequence comes from Clitarchus hookeri, assembly GCA_002778355.1. NCBI lineage: Eukaryota > Metazoa > Arthropoda > Insecta > Phasmatodea > Phasmatidae > Clitarchus > Clitarchus hookeri. The sequence continues at coordinate 908,078 of NQII01000241.1, read as the reverse complement.
ATGTCACTGACTGACTGTGAGAATGTGGCCTTCTTATATGAAATGAACTATAGAGAAGGCAGATACTGTCTTTGCTGCATGCACATAAACACAGAAAATAAAACAATCAAATAATCAATGAATAAATAAAAATATGTAAATCAAAATAAATATCTCAATTTTTTTAATAATTTTAATGCTGAAATAAATAAAGAAAAAATACACTACTAGTCAAAAAATAATTAATATTTAAATACATAAATAAAAATGCAAATAATTAAAGAAATACAGAAATTATTTTTAAAACTAATAAAAAACAAATGAGTAAATAAATCAATAACTTAATAAAATACTAAATAATATTTATGTCAAAATGTAAATCATAATTTAAATAATAAGTAAAAAAAATATCAATAAAATATACAAAAATAAATAGATCAAAACCAATATAAAAAATTAATAGTTAATTAACATTAGCTAGGTAAATAAATAATTACATAAATACAAGTAAATAAATAATTAAATAACCAAGCAATACTATTAAAAATAAAGAAGTATTAAAGAAGTAAATAAACATGCAAATAATTAATTAAGAATTTAAAAAAAATTAATTTGAAGGAAAGTAACATTAATTGATCAAGTCATTTTTAATAAACGTTGCTGTAAATAACTAAATATTATCGATCAGCTGTGCATCATAAATGAACAATACAGTTCATTATTTCTAAAATGGTCATCCATATTATGTAAAACAGGCTGTTGCATAAACTATGGATCAGAGACATTCCAAAAAGCAATATATATATATATATGGATCCAGACCACGGGAGTGTGTGCAAGAAAGGCAAAAGTTAGTGTGATCCAATCCAAATAAGTTCAGGTTAATCTAATCAAACTATGCACAAACCATACCTAATGTACAAAATCTAGTAGGAAAAAGAATATCTGAATACATTCAACAGGATTTCCACAAAAATTGACAAGTATAAACAAGAACCCATTATGAGTGATTTAACAATGGAAAATATACAAAAGAATAATATGACTAACAAACATATATTATAGTATAATTTTCTGCATACACAGCTCTATTAGATTCTTTGTGTTACTAAATACTGCTTACAAAGAGAAATTGTTGTATTTTTTACAACATTTTTAATGATAGTTTTGGAGAAAGACTTTCTTGGATACTATAAACACAACTAAGCAGAAAATACACGAGCCAAGTAAGTAATATAAGAAATTGCTATATAATGAATTATTAAACTACAAAACGTACTTTGCACTTTCAAAACACAAGGATAATCACTAACCTGGCTGGGATGACAATTTCGCTACATCCTTAGCAAAGAGCCTTGTTAAACGTCGTGCTGGTGTTGAGATGCCAGTAGAAGTTACTTTTCCACTAGCACTATTATGTCTTCTTGATATAACTTTCTTTTCATTTTCATCATCTGTTGTTTCTTCATGTTCAGAATCTGATTCAAATCCACCTTCTCCTTAAAAAATAATATTTCATTTAAGAATTACATTTTTGATGAAATAAGTAAAATAATTTAAAAGCAACAATACCGTAGTAAATTACCTTTTACTTTACTAAAAGTTTTACATTAAATGAAAAGAAAAAATGTCGGACATTTGGAAGATATACAGTTACAAACAGGCTTGTAACAATTATAACAATGCCAAGATTCTAATATACCGTGTAAAATATGTAAATGAACTTCAAAAAACTTCAAAAGGTCAAATTTTGACAAATATATAATGCTTAGAATATAAAAGAAATATATTCAAAAAATTAAATTAACTAACTATAAATTGAATGCAATGCTGATAAATCTAACATGTTCACAATTATCATGACTCTGCAGTATTAATTATGAAACAGATTTTAAATAAACAAAAAACACTAATTTTGCATAAAAAAAAGTTTCTTTCAATTATATAACCAACATTCAGGGTAATTTGTGAATCATGCTTAACAAAATATTTCAAGGAAGTGTATCTGGTGTAAGGCAATCTAAAATAAGATGATTTTTTTTGCATTCATCAGTTACTTCACACTTACAGTTAGGGTAGGTAAGAAATGCAAAATTTTCACTAGATTTTTAATGACTGTAATGGCAAAGAAGCAATCTAATCATAAACAGAAAAGTTTTACTCTAGATGGAATATTTGAATATTAAAGTAGAAATATATTCTATTTATGTTAATTAAATGATGCATTTATGGGGTTTGGTCAGAATGTTTTAATGTCATCCTGATACAGTATTTGCAAGCAATAGCTAATTTGTGTTTTTACATAGCATTTAATGAATGCACACACACCCATGTTTTCATGCATGCAAATACACAAATGCATATACCTATTTAAGTACCTGTATTCATACATGACAGACATACATTACATGCATTCACACACATACAAGGGATGGACAAAATCATATGAACACCTGACACATACACAATATTTATTTATTAATAAGGTGTTGGGCCACCATTTGCTTTTAGAACAGCTGCAATTCCTCACGGAATAGATTCGTAGAGTGTCTGAATAGTTTCCAACTGAATGTTGTCCCATTCTTGTACTAAAACATCAGCCAATTGCTTCAATGATGTTGGAGATGGAAATCTCCTCTTCACTCTCTGCTCTAAAACTACCCATAANTAAAACTCCCCATAACGGTTCAATTATGTTGAGGTCTGGCTCCTCAAACCAAGACTGAACATTTTTGGCTGTGTGTATGGGCGCATTATCATCTTGGAATATGACAGTGTTTGGCAGCAATATGCTAGTCATAGTAAGAACTTCATCATTGAGGATGTTGAGATATTCATTCGCAGTAATCCGGCCAGTGATGTGAATGAGAGGACCAGCTGAATACCACAATATAGCCGCCCAAATCATAACGGAACCTCCCCCATGCTTGGCTGTAGGAAGCAGGCAGTCCGGATCGTAGGCTTCTTTTGGGGTTCTCCATACATAAACCCGGCCGTTTGTAGGGCACAATGTAAACAATGATTCATCGGACCATCCCACATTCTTCCGCAGCTTAGCATTGGCTTCCATTATAAAGGATTTCGAAATTGCAGCCCTTCCATGAATGTTAGCTTTGTGGAGCTCCCGCCGTACTGTTTTTTTTTTAAACAGTATTATTCAAGTGAGTGTTGAGTTCTGCTGTCACTTTTTCCGCGGTAGTTTTATGTTGTCTGGTCACAATTCTTTTTAATGTTCGTTGGTCTCTGTCAGTTAACTTTGGGTTTCGCCCACTATTCCTCTTCGCCGATGATGTTTTACCATGTTTTGTGTATGCTGTCATTACCGTGGATACTGTCGGTCGTGAAACGTTAAACAATTCAGCTGTTTTCGTCACAGATGCTCCCGCTAACCGAGCACCAACGATTTGCCCTCTTTCGAAGTCTGAGAGATCACACATTTCACCGATCGCTTGTTTTAACCATTGCGGAACAAAGCTTATAATACACTGAAATATAACCTACAAGACTTGGCACGTAAACTGTGCAATACATTTGCGTCACATTATTTACATGGAAGCAGTGTTGCCAACATGTAACAAAATGTACTATATTGCATGGTGTTCATATTATTTTGTCCATCCCCTGTACTTATAAATACACATATACTTCACACAAACATATATACATACATTGATATCCGACCTCATTCCTCGGCCAGCAAAAGCCCGCTATAGGCCAGCAGACGTCTATCATGTGCTGTGTACGCACGAGGTGTAAGGTTGTGTGATGTGTGTGTTCAGTGCATCGGCACTGCGTGTAGAGTGCCCTGAAGATAGGCCTGGACGGCTGAGAGAATAGTGAAAAAGGGTCTATGTTAGTAAGTATGAATGCATATGTATTTGTTTTGCGCATACACTCCTGTGCACCTTTTTGTAAAGTATTGTTAATTTTGTGTTCTTTTCATTTTGATACCACTCCATTCTTCACACACGTACTTTTCACGGGGCCACCATTTCTAGCGCAGGCTCATGTTCCTGCTTCCGACGGCCATTGGGAGTTTCTTCTCGGATCTCAAGCCGAATGGGCGCGTTCTGCGTGGCCTGTTATAAATTTTTCTAAAACCTTTTTCGTTTACCCCAGCAGCCAGCTAGACCCTTCTGTCATACGGAGGGCTAATAAATAATTATGTTGCCTTTGGGCTTTTGCACATATAACAAGTATTTTACCCCGAGCTGGCTCAGATGAGACTTCATGCAATTTGGTTTGTGCTTCAGCACTTTGTACTGTTTTCATTGTAATTAATTTATATGGCGCCCCGCGTGTTTTGTTGTGTATTAAATGCTGTATAGCTTTGGATTTAACATTAATGTGGCAACCCTTAATTCATCTGCTTAAGTGACCTACCAACCCCTGTACTTGCGTCTGGCATGTACCGTGTCCAACAGCGCAGTGGATGAGTATGTGTAGTTATTGGCATCAACTGATTAGCCACATGGGGACGTCACTACCCTGGTAAGAGTTTCTGCTCATAGTGTGGCCGTGCACGAAATCACAGCCCGGCATTCTGGGATTACAACTGCAACTCCATTTCCAATTAACTCCCAAATACTTGATGCAGACAACAGAATAATTAAAATACAATTTTTGAGTCTAATTGATTTTTGCTGTAAGACTTTGGCCTCTTTAGGATATAAAAATCATGATTGGCTTTGAACATTTTTGCACAGTACTTAAACTGCTGCTCCGCTGAGGTTGTACCCATCTGCTATATGCATGAATGACTTACCAATATCTGTCTGAAAATATTCAGTGTTATATTTCACTAATACATTTGAAATCAGAAACATGTTTTAATTGATTAATCAATATCTTTCTCACATAACTGGAAACGATTATCACATTACCAAATGAAAAATTATCATAAACATATAAAAATTAGCAACAGGTATGAAATCTCATAAGTAACTCACAAAAAAATACAATAAAAGTCCATAGCCATTTTTAAAAAGAATTTGTTAAAGTGATTTATTAAAAATATAGCTCTACCTCATATAATTTTTTAAAATATATATTTTAAGATTTTTTGCATATAATTTTTTGGCATTTGTTTCAAGATATTGATTTTCATACAATTAAAACTTGATAATACTTATTGAATTAATGTGGGAATATGGTAAACACCAGGCACAAAACTTCTTGGCCGCTCAAGGTCAGGCGATCTGCCGCACTTCTCTCACTAGTTGGTACCAGTAGCCTAACACTGCTGTGCGCTGTTGCCCGGTTCGCAGTGTTACAGTAACTGTAGCGAGTTGAGCAACATGTTTCTCAGATGCACTCAAAAAATATTAAATATTTCATAATATCTTTGTACCATTTTACAAGAGGCTCATTTCTGAATCATTAGGTGAAAATCTGTCTGTATCTTTATCTTGAGGTGGTGTGGCAGTACCGTGCTATAGTAACCAAGCCCTTCACCGCACCGGCCCTAGAAAAGGGTGGGTGACGCATCTCTTATAGCCTCTCTCCACCCATGGCGACCCAAGGCTACTTGTGCCTCCCCTGTTTAAACAGATTGGGCTCCACCGCCCGTTCCCTATGGGATACCAGCTTCCTCGTGGCTGGATAGGGGTATCTGCCGTGATGGCTTAGGCTGACAGTTGGTACCTAGGCCTGACCACTTGGCGGGGTGTTGGACCACTTGGCATTCAGGCTGTTGGGACCCAAGACAGGAATTTCCTGAATGAAGAAATTCTAATGTATGGTAAAGGTCATGTCCGACGACAGCCTGTCAATCACTCTACGGTTGGTTTTGGTGAGTTCGGCAGGCAATGATGACAAAAGGGCGTTCCGTTGAGACTTCAGATTCTTAGGAAAATGACGAAGACAACCCTTCAGAGCCTTTCCGCACCTCCCTTCTGGGGGTGATTCGGCATGGCGGTCAGACATTGAAAACCCACAAGTGCCATGGAAAATAAGTGGGAGCACCGGCTGATCGGGTTGGCCCCATCAGAGGTTCTCTCTGATGTACCGATCACTAGAGGTTGGACTCATGCTGGCAGTGGTTAACTCCGCATGCTGGAGGAGGCTCGGAGAGATTCCCCCTCTTGTTGAAGAGCCGGGCGGTGAGCAGGCATCTGCTCCGGTAGCGTCCTGCGATGACGTTAGGTGTTCGGATAGTAGTCCGGCTAGACCACACGCTTGGTAATCGGAGTACGAGGATCTCAGGCCTTGTGGTAGGATATGCCCGGGTGAGCTTATGAATCAGAACGGGGCTCCGGTTCTGGTCAACTTAAGTGAGCGCTGGTCATGTCTGCGTTGAGAGGGCGTGATCTCTCTCCCCCGCCGACTGGGCGGCCAGGGGGCGGTATGGCCGTTAATGGTTAAGAGCGCCACGTTAAAATATCAAGAGCATGGCTGTGATGGCTGTATTACATACTATATATATATATGTATCTTTATCTGTTTTTACATTATTAAGAAGAATGCATGATTGCTGGCATAAACTCATGACTATTTTTCAGAATAGAGGATATTATTCATTCTTCTCCTAACAGGAAACCATATTTTGTAGGTACATCTAAATGCGCACGTCTTGCTTTGAAAGCAGGCAATAACACAGTGCGACTCGTGCTTAGCTGACACAAGATAATGTGTAGCACAGCTGCCTCACCCCACCCAGTTTTGGTGTTTGCTCTGTTCTGTAGCCCTAGTACTGTGATGGGCTTTCAACATTCCGCATTGTTTTTCAGTTGCTTGTGTGTAAAGTTTTTGTTGAAATTACGGAGCTAAGTAAACCTTGTGCTATTACCAGTAGTTGTAAAATGTACTGAAAGTGGTTCACAAACAAGGCCAATAAATAATCGTTAGTGTGCATTCCTTTTTTTAGCAAAATTATTAAACTACAAAATCTGCACAAAGCCAATCTAAAACTGTTAGTGTGGATTAATTTTTTAACAAAATTAAACTGAAATTTTTTACAAAGTACAAATTTTAAACAAAATTAATATTTTGAAAGCGAGGGCATGTAATGTTGATAAATGTACAGTGCAGTGGATATGCAAGGGAAGAGAGAGCATTATTACATCTACATCAAAAGCAATTGTCGCAGTTTTTTTATGACTTTAACTAAGAATACTTTTGGAGAACTATATTAGTTTTATGATAAGAAGGAATATTCAGACAATAAAACAAGTGTGAGAAAATGTTACAAGGTTTCAACAAGTTCCATAGCAAAATCTTTGTTTTATATATATTAGGGTGACCAGACGTCCCCATTTTAAGGTGGAGCACTAGTTACAGTTTTGTTGGCCGATCTCGATGAAATTTCATACACTGTTTTGTTAAGCTATTTTTGTTGTATATATGTGAATTTGTTCAATTTTTTTTTAAATTTTGTAGATATATTTAATAATCAATTTAATTAATCTGTGGCTTCATAGTACGGGGGACCTGTTGAAAATGTGTGTACAAGGTTTTGATCATGTGAACATACAACCTTCTGCTATTCAATAATATTAATTTGCACCTTTGCATAGGGCCAATGTGCATACTTTGGAGAAATGATCCACTACATATTATACAAAACATGGATGCAGATAAAAATAGGATACGACACTTTAAAATCACTATCCTAGCATTGTGTGGCTAGAAAACACCATTACAACATCCGAGAAAAACAGACAAATGATTAAAAAAAAGTGTCAAATTTTCACTTGCGATGAGTGCAGGCTCCTAGGAAATTGTTTCTCACTCCACACAGACAATATGGACCAGAGTAATAACTACGGCACAACAAAGAAGAAATAATAACCAACGTTTCTATTGCTACCACACATCAATGCTGTGTCTGAAATTGCCAAACTAACGCTCAATAAAAGTATAAAATTGGTAATTTTAAAGACAATTTTGTTCAGTACAGGACTTTCCTCCCGTCAATGCAGTGCTGCTGGAAATGATGGTAGTGGTGGGTGGTGAAACTTCTTTGAGGTAAGTGGCCAGCAGGTTTCAAAGGAGGAAGGAATGAGGATAGCACTCAGCTGAGGGCTCGTTATCTCTTCTCCCGATCGGATTACTGTCTAGGAGTGAATTCTTCCTCGCCTGCTTGTGGTTTCTGCGGCTTGCCTGGCAGACTAACCAGACTGACACACTGTGTTCTGCGTACAATGACCAGTCTCGGCACTCTGTTTGCTAGACTTGGATCATTTGCATGGATTTACAGCATGATTAAATACTACAATATTTTTTTATGAAAATGTACATTGCCCATTTTACTTGAAAGAGCTTAGATAATTGTATTTGGTGTTCAAAATATACAAACGCAAATCCGTGCATACTGTCTTATTAGTAATTTTTTTCTGATTTGAAAATATAAATTTAGTAAAAGGGCTCACGCAACATTGAGTTTTACATCCCCTGGTTATGTATAGGTTAGGTAGAAGTGGCAGAACGTCTAAATTTTACTTATTTTAGTAAAGCCCGAATTACTTGTTTACCAATTATTTGATAAAGTCATGAGTCACTCTGGGAGTGAGTTCCCAGCCCTCACTTGTTCGGCTTTCTCTAGATGTGAGATACAGTGGTCATAAGAAGGACCCCAAAAATTACTGACCCAGGAGAATGAATGAAAAGTAAAGTTAATACGAATTTGTCTGTAAAAACATTTAGTTTACAACATTTACATGAACAATACATTCTTTTTAATTTCAAAACTAATTATGATTTCTAGTCATTGTCTGGCCCATATTTTCATAGTAACGAAACTTACGTTTTAATCAAACCAATTACTACGTGCATTGCAGATATATAATTTATGTGGCAATTAATATCAGTTAAATATTTAGCAATATTTACTAATTACTGAGGTGTTTTATATTAAAAGTGTTGATAATATTTTATAGTTACAGGTTTTGTACCTATTATGGAAAGGTACCTCAATATTTGAATAGTTTCTCTTGTACACATGCGCCATAAATCCTCGGATAGGATATAAACAAAACATCTTTATGTGAACTGAGGATGTTTTCTTCCGCACAAATAACGCCTTCTACCGGCATTAGCCTATGTACTAAAATGACCTTAAACATACTATTCGAATCATGAAAAAAGTGATAGATTTTTCTTCCAAATGTGTAATTAGAGCATGAATGACTAGTTTGAATTACTGTGGTAAGTGTATTAATTTCTATATTATTTATGACATTTGAATGCCAAAAGTATTAGAGTAGCTATAACTGTATAATACGACGCCAATAAGGTTAAACGTCTCTCTGCTGAGGCACAGCCAATTGTAATGAAAAAAAGGCAGTGGTTCGGCCATGCTCAGTACGAATATACTGGAAGAGACATGCAATTAGTATAAAATGCCGAATAAAATATGGATGTATGCGTAGGCATGTATGTATGCATATGCTTGAGTATATAACCTATAGCATATGCATATACATAATTCACTAAACAATTGGAAAAGTTATTTTGTGCACTGAAAGCAAGCATGAAAAACTAAAGTAATTAAGATCTCATTACATAGATAGGTTTCATACAACAGAATGAACACATCATATAACAGAATGAACACACATAATTTTCTGTAATTATGGTTAATAATTCACAATTATCCATAATCTGAGAATGAAGACTATACATAACATCTTTCATTCTGCAATTACATAAAGTTACAAATATTTCTTTTCACAGATTTTGTAAGAAAATGCAAGAAGCCGGGAACTTCCAATGGTTTATGTATTCCTTATTACATGAAGTTGTAAGAAATACACATTTCTATAATTTGCTTGCGTGGCTTCTGTTGTATTCTAACAATCATTGTGAGAGCATTGGCCCACATTACAATTATTTTAAAAACAAGTAATGTCACTTTTATTTATATGACCTGACTGTCAACCATATAAGAAATGCTGACAGTCATAAACAAGCCAACAGTTGGTCAACTGTTAACTACTTGTTGTTTGCTACTTCTGAGTATCCACCAAATTAGTGCCATATCAACGTTACCATTAAAACAAACATGGGAAAGCATTTTTTAGTTGTGCAATCCTAATATATGATTTCAATCAAAAATAAAAACAGTGTGAAAGTATTAGTTTAGGGATATAAGACCAAGTGGAGTATTGCTGTAATGATTACATGGCAAGATATGTTTAATATTCTGCCATGAGTTCCTAAACATACCTTTCAAAACTGTTGGTGATAATTGGAAATTACAAAATTACTTGTCAGTCTGCAGTCACTCAATTTACCACTTCATTTTTCACTATTTCCAAACTTAACAACTCACAATGTAGGTTTATTACATAAATGTATGATAAAAATTTATATTTACAAGTGAAGAAAATACTATATATATAATTCATTATAGGTTTGTTATAGGTAGGTGGCCAGTGGTAGTCCCAGTATGCGTACACGGTGGAGTGACTCGTAAAAAGACATGCACAGGTCCAAGAGAGCCACCACGTTAAAACATGTTGGTAACAAAGCAGTTACGTTACGATCGTAGCAAGTAATGTTTGAATGTTTGCGGGCAGGACTTTGGAAAAGACAATTTAAGCATATCGGAATGGATGATAGTAGCTAATCACATAAACAGTCGCACAAACAAGTGTTCCAAGAAGAGTTGTGAAAACAATGTTCTTACTATATTTTGGGAATAAATTTTATGGTTATTGTTTTGAATTGTTTTACACCAATACAAAGCTTGGGTAACACCTGTATGCATTAAAATCTTTATGCAATTTACTTCAACTCCATACTTTGTAAATTCAAGCATTATATATATATATATATATATTTACAAATATGTATATAAATATATATATATATATATATATATAAATCAAAATTGTACAGTTATTCTGCCTGTAATTAAGTGTGATAATTCAACCAAAGAACGAAAATTTGTTTAATTTAGCTCTTGTGTTTAACATTTAAAATGACAAAAAAATTTTTCCTTGTAAATTTGTTGAATTCCTTAAGATTTCCACATCTTATGCCTTTTTTAAAAATTTTTTAATATTATTTTGCCTATTTTTTCCTCGCTTCATGATTTTAGGCACCCTGGTTATTTGATGGTTAATAACACCTCAGCATTGAATGTACATTTGCCTAGATGTAACAAACTTTATTTATACAATGCAAGTTAATTTTAATTGTTAATGCAAATAACTATGACTATACTGTATCCACCAAAGAAAATTGTAAAGCTTGTAACGTTGGGCGCGCCTGTTACAGCGGCTATAAGTTTGCCGACTTGCACTCGACTAGCTCAGAGGGGGAACACAAGACTCTGTACAATGGACGCCAATTACATATGAAATAAAGTCAAGTTCCAGAGTATTTGTTCTATACTTTATTTATCATTTTTAGTGACACATTTCACAGCTGAAGTTCATAATATGCAGAGTACGAAATGTGCACAGATAACTAGATATGGGCAGAACAGAGCCACAGTTGTTTACTAAGTATTACTTTTCTTACAAACTGGCCCGAAGAAATAAGAAATGCGGCAACCTCCCACACCGGCGGAGAAATAATAGAGCAAAGTCTAGTTGCCGGTGTGGGGGTTTAGCGTCACGCCTGAAGCGGCCTAGGCGAGCATTGTATGACTAAATGGAAGGACGACTGACTTCCAACTGACCTCCACCCCTCAAGGGGGACTGACTGCCTTCCAACATACTTGAAGGGCGACAGGCACACGTGTATTTGTGCTGCCTATCACCCCCCTCTACCAAGATAAGGACCTGACCACGCACGCTCTCTACGCGTTATCGAAACTGACATGTTATCGAAACTGCGTTGTAGGAACTAAAACTGCGCCATCAACATAAACGAACTTCTCATACAACGAAACTTGTTGACGCAGTTTGAAAGTTTCTAAATAATGCTGACGCTTAACAAAAACTGAAAACTACGATGTTCGAAACGAAACGGCAAACGTATGCCCAATAAACGTGCTATCACGGAAAAACGGACCACCACGGCTTTTAATTTGAAACCCGATAAAAATGTTACGAAGCTTAGCAAAGCTTAAGAAAAACTAACGAAATTGAAACACGTGTCCCAAAAATTAAGAATACTGCGTCATTACAAGCTAAAGAATAGTTTTTATCCTCATTCAGGTTCTGTAATTTTCTCCAGAACATACAGCAGACATCAAACTATTGTCTACAAATTATAAATATGTTGCATCTTTTGAATTGGTTAATTCAGATGCATATGTGAAATGTATAAAAATATATTTGGAATGATTTTTCAAGAATTGACTTATTTGACAGATGGAAAAAAAACAGCTATACAATGCATCTGGTAGGTATCTAACATTATGCTATATACCGTATTCAGAAGGGAAATCTAAACTTTCGGTTGTGGAGGGGTTGGGAGGAGAGGTCATCCATTGTGCAGATGCAGGTCTGGCCTTTTGAGTCGTAGCATGGGAGAAGAACACTATGTCGTCATATTTTTAGAAAATAATATTAAATGATTTAAATAAAATCAGCATTTTAAACTATTCAGATATTATTTCACTTCAATTTAAAAACATTTATAAAACACTTTCATGTCAAAGTGAGGTTTTTTTTAGGGGGGTCATGTCCCCTGCGATTCCCCTCTTTGGATCTGCCAATGTCTGTATTTACACTTATCCTGCAAGAAAGCATCATTAACACAATAAATGGTGGACACTGGTAAATATATTCTTGTTGTTATATGAGAAGTGAATTAGCATTTTTAATTTACAGTTAGAACCGGTAAAAACTAAATTTGAATAAGACACAAAATTTTACATGAAAAATTATTTTATTTCAACAGGAAATTATTTATATTCTATTACAATACAGTTAGATAACTGTCACAATGGTCAGAAAATCAGTACTGCATTTAATCTTGTCTTCAGCTATTTCATGTTCTTGTCCACTTTCAGAATATGTTGATGGAATCGCAACCATGAGCTTCCATCGTCTCGTGATCACACCTGGAAAAATTAACATATAAGTGCATACATTCTACAAAATAAAATTCTAGGCTACACTGTTTATACAGTTCAGCTGCTATAGTCTATTCACTGTCTCTTCACAATTATTGAATCAAACCTTTGAAAAATCACTCAATGTGCGGCGTCATTGGCTGTTTCCTAAAATATCCCATGTATTACAAGTGTTTCATACTTGTGTTTATAAAAGTAACTTATTTTTGGTAAAATAGAACTTTTACTTTTACTCTGTGTACAAATTATATTTAATTTGTAAATAATATGAATAAAAACAGAGAAAATAGGTGTGTTGGTAATGCCCATACAGAAATAGTTCTTGTGCACAATGTTATTTCACTGAGTGTGCACGAATGCAGTACAGTGTCCCTTTGGTGTAATGTATGCATGAAGCAGAGGAATATCCTGTAAGTATAACTTCAGCAGGGTTTCATAAAACTTTGAAGTAAATGTGAATAGGCTATATATGCGCGTTCCTATCAAGTAAACTTAAATTCATTACACCAGTCATATGGAACAACATCAAGTTAATTAACTTGAAACCAAACTCTTCCATGAGAAAAAGAACATAACAGGCCATTATAAACCATTGCAAACCAGTTGTTAGCGATGCAATACAGTAATCATCTTATCGATGCCATGTTTTGAGGACTGATTGTTCATCCAATATGGAGTATTGGCACGGAATTCAATTTCGCAGTTCAGTACAAAAACGTGACATGTCACACTGCATATATCCAACAATTCACCCACCAAAAATAGCAACTTTTCACAAAAATTAAAAATGAAAGGAAAGAAAAAACATGTATATATAGACATAGATGTCTTGTGCCAGTGAACACACTACTCCACAGGCAGTGGACAAATCATCTTAACTGAACATGTGAAGTCCCCAGAAGGCGTTCTAAGTGTCACAATTCTAAACACTTCATCTTGAACTGGATGAACTGCAGTTATACGAGCAATTTTCCATATCAGAGGTGGCAAGGTTGAGTCCTTCAGGAGAACCAACTGTCCAACCTAGGTGTTTGGAGCAGGCTTGGTCCACTTGGTCCTCTGTTGAAGTGTATGCAGATATTCCTAGCTCTATCTTTTCCAGATCTGTTGCTGGAACTAGATAACTAGTTGCCATCTGTCCAGTCTATTCATAGGCAACTGTGTTAGGTCGTGGTCTGGTAATACCACAAGAGGTTAACCAGCTAGGAAGTGTGCAGGTGTTAGCACGTCATACTCTTGTGGGTCAGTGGAGAGTGCACATAGTGGTCGTGTGTTCAGCACTGCTGATACCTGCGCTAGTAGTGTTGCAGTTCTCTAAAAGTGAGCACTTGGGTGCCCACAACTCCCTTTAGGTGCTGCTTGGTACTCTTGATGGCCGCCACCCAGAGACCACCAAAGTGAGGACTTGCAGGTGGATTGAAGTTCCACACTTGATAGCTTGTCGTGCTGATTCGTTCACAATGTCCCACCTGTTGTCATTCTGGAACAATGAGCGGTAGACTGCTTTAAAGTAGTTGTGTGCTCCCACCAGATTTATGCCGTTGTCGGAGGACACTTCTGCTGGAATTCCCCTCAGACACACAAATCTTTTTAGTGGCGCTAGAAATGTGGCAGCCAAAGGGTCCATCCCAAATTCTAAATGCATTGCTTCCGTTGTAATGCAAATAAACACACACACAAAACCTTTACAGCTGTCATCTTCCATTTTCTGAATGGTGTGGTAGGAAGGGGTTCCCCAAAGTCAATTCCAACCAATCTGAATAGCCTTAGTTGTTCAAACCTCACCCTTGGTAGCATGCCCATCATAGGGGTTGGTGAACTTGGCTTTACCTTAAAAAGGGCAAGACAATGGTAAAGCAGACTGCGAATCAATCCTCAAGGTGATATTATTCAATACTCCTTGCGAACCACCTACAAAGTAGCAGTTGGCCCTGGGTGTAGATTGTTCACATGAGAGTTAGTGGCTGGCAACTAATTTAGACAGTTTGCTCTGCTTGGGGAGGAGTATCAGATGTTTACTGTTGTGTGGAAGTGGGCACACTGCAGTCGCCTGCCCACCCTGACAACTCCACCTGAATCCAGGAATGGTACCAATGGCTGTGTGGGCTTTGGACACACTTCACCCCTTTTCAAAGCTTCAATTTCGGCATGGAAACAGAAAGCCTGCACAAATCTAATTAAGGTTATCAAGACCTCTGCCATTTCATCAACTGTCAAGCATTCGTCTACTGGAGGTGCTGAATGCTCAAAGGCTCCCTTTGCCCTCAACACCCATGCTGTTACACGTTTAAGTGTTATCAGAGAGGACATCCACTCTAGGAGGCATAATGGATCTTCCGAAGTATGCATCTGGGTCTCGTGCCCTGTCAGTACAGTAGTTGAAGGAGACTTCAACTCCGGAAGCGAGTCTTGTTCACCACATTCACTAAATGTCCAAAATTCCTGAGTCTGAGCTAGTCAGCTAGGATCTGTGAATCAAACAGAACTGTTTAGCAAGTGGTCAGGAAGGAAACCTCGTGAAGCTACATCTGCCGGATTGTGCTCTGACCGCACACGACTCCATTAACTGGAGGACAAAATAGACTGCACTTCTGAGACTCTGTTGGCTACAAAAGTTTTCAACCAGTGAGGTGACAATCGCAACCACGCAAGGGCTACCATAGAGTCTGTCCAACCATGAAACACCAACTCTGCAACCTTCAACTCATAAAACTTCTTGACATGCTGCCATTGTCTGCTGAGTAGCAATGCCGCGCACAGCTCGAACTTCGGAATAAAAACTGTTTTCACTTGTGCCACTCTAGACTTTACAACCAGCAGATGTACCTGGGTGCCCCCGTCTTCCTTCATTTAACTAACATAAATTACTGCTGCATAAACTTTCTTGCTGGCATCGCAGAACCCATGAAATTGAACCTCTGAGTCATGAAATAAAATGAGGTGTGCAACACGCACTTCTGAAACCAAGAGTAGAGACAGAATGATTCCACTGATCCTGCACCTTCGCTCCAAATGACTCATCCCATCCTAGATCTTGAGTTCATAACCCTTGCAGTAAGATCTCGCTAACTGTTATCACTGGGGATAACCAACTACATGGGTAATACAGATGAGCAACTGTCTACAAAATACCGCTCTTGTCTGGCAAATCTGGTATTTTCACTTGATAAGAAAAGCGGTCTTGCTTGGGAACCCAACACAAACGTACCACCTTCACTGATTCTGCATAGTTGAGTCCTTGATTCACTTAAACCTGTATTCACGTCAAGAAGTTCAGGATAGTTGAAGCACCACTTATGTAACTGGAACCCACCTGCCCTGAGCAGTGAAACCAACTGCCTTCTCAACTCTTGAGCACCTGTCACAGTTGCTGTCCCAGTTACTACGTCATCAACTAACACATCATGGAGCAATGTACGTGCTGTCCATGGGTACTAAGCTCCTTTGTCCATGGCCAACTGCTGGAGAGTTTGTAAAGCTTGGAAAGGTAACGATGTTAGCCCATAAGTCACTGTGTTTAATTCGTACACACGTACTGGATCATTGACAGAGTTACGCCACAATATACTTTGGTACATCCTTTTCTGGGGATCTATCACTATCTGATGAGACATCTTGCACACGTCAGCAGTCAACGGCAATTGGTGGCGTGTGAAAGCTCAACACAATGTCTAATATGCCACTTTGCAGTTTTGGACCAGGTAGTAACTGGCTGTTCAGCGATAGCCCATCAGCAATATTTGCTGATGCTTCGAACACGACTCTGACCTTGGTCAAAGCATGCTCCTGCTTCACTACTGCATGATGTGGAATTACATACACTGGTTGGTTACTAGTACTTGAGGTCAGTGTGACAGCATTGTTACTATCTGGATAGTTCAAAACACCAATGCATGTCATGTGGTCCAAATCTATATATTCTTTCATGAACTGTTTGTTGGTATTGTTGTCCCAACTCTGGTGAATGCTGTAATCTGTGTTCCAGTCCGTGAAGCTGATTCAGAGCCACACTGCAAGAGTTCCCTAGGGTAGGGACTGAAGATGTGAACAGTAACCTCAAAACATACCTGCCATCCATGTCACGGGTATGGGTATCAACAAAATGGTTTTCACCCTGCTGATTTTCGATGGAGGTGAACCCTTTCCTTGGAACTTCTTTGATCTCCCAGAACCTCTGTAGCGCTGCATCGAGAGATGTATCTGTGCGAACAAGTAAGGATGCAACTTGTGGCTGGTCGATGTGTTCGCATGGGGGACTACCAGTTATGACCCAGCAAAATACAGAATGAAATGCATGGGGTTGGCCAATGATCTTAGGTCCTTTCATAACCTCAGCCACTATCTCAGCAGACAACATTTCAATTGCACCAGGCATGGCAAATTCAGGATCCGCTAGTGGTAAGTCATTGAGGTGTTGAGGTGCCCAAGTGTCTGAGTGGCAACTCATACTGATGGTAACTCCTTGGTGATTTTTTTGAGAAACACAGCTCTACTGGTAAGACAGAGTTGCTGAGAATGTATGGAACTAATTTTGCATAGCACTTCTCCCCTTGCATCCGAGACCTCTGCATCGCCTATGCCAGAGATGGATATGTTTGTTCGGTAACGTTTGAGTCCCAAGCACTCCACACATGTTTCTGTTATGAATGATGATTGGGAACCCCCATCTAACAGTGCTCGCACCACCTGGTAATCACCTACACCATCCTTCACACGAATCAGTGCAGTTTTCAACAAAACTGTGGTAGTTTAGATGCCTACTTCATTCCTAGCTGTGCACATGATTACTGCACTCTCCTTGCCAGTAGGGTTGGTAGTATCAGAATTGGTGGCCTTATCACTTGTCTCCTCACTGTCACTAACATGAAGTAGTGTATGATGAGATTCACAACAGCGATCACATTGATATTTCAACCGACAACTAGATGCTACATGGTTTGCTCGCAGACAATTGAACCACAACCTGTTATTCTTCACACACTTTTGCCTTTCTCCTGATGACTTCAACAGAAATGTCTGACATCTGTGTAAAGCATAGTTACCATCGCATTCTGGACACTTTTGTTTTTCACCTACGTCCTGAACTGATACTAGAGTTGTCTTGGGGGGACTGGCTGGACACTGAGAGGTGTTCGTTGCATTCCCTGGCCAGAATTTGTGAGCACTGAAGAATATCTTGTTGCCTGCAGTCTTCTGATGCTGAGTGTTCACCTGTCCCTTTACTGCCATTAATTGGACATGCTCCTATGCAACAACCTTTCTTTCAAGAAATTTGATGAGGTGTGTGTATGTTGCTATGTCATCATCTTGCGACATCTCAAAGGCCTGTCTCAGGCGTGCATCCAGTTTCTCTAATAGTATGTTTAAAAGCAGAAAATCCCATTCATTCGCTCAAAAATTGTTTGCCTTTAAGGCATTTAGGTTTTCCTGTACCATAATTATGAATTGTGTAACTGACTCTTCTTTGCAGCTGTCCATAGCTGGAAGATGCAAAATCATCTGAACATGAACTGCGGCAGTGATTCGTAGGTTTTTAAAATTTGCTTTCCAACATTTCCCACGTCACAGTGTAATTTTTATCAGTGGCTGGTATATAACTTACCAAATCAAGGGCAACCTAGTAAATAATGGATTTTGTGCACTTTGGTTAAATGTGGGGCGTTGCCGACCATTGAATTAAACAATTTGGCGAAACCAGTCCACTGAGCCCTATAACCACTAAAAGTTGGTAATAGCAAAGTTGGCAACACCAGGACTTGATTAAATACACACTTGCTAGAAGTATTTTCATTCACGCTATTGGATGCGACTTCTGCCCTTTTTAACTTTTGCATGTGAATCTTGCGTAATTCGCGAAATACGGCTTCAAACGTAGCCAATTATTGCTTCACTTCCTCCATTGCCGGTGGCTTGGCGCAAGCGCAAAGAAATTGGCCAGTAATTAATTTTTTCTTCCATTTACTTTGTTGAACAGTAATTCAAAGTCTTGTAACTTTGAGTCATTCTTGCATGATGGTTCATACAACTCCCTTGCATCATCGACTTTATCTAAAAGGAAGTTAAAAATTACATATTGCAGTTCAGGTGTAGCTGCGGCCATCTTGCCGCCTTGGTTTGCAGGTTAGGCCATTACAGACAGTAAAAGTTCCGTTAACTGTACAAATTTTGCAAAAGGAGTAATATGTTGTTGCTCATTCACACACTCGAAGTTGCCATGTATGTTAACCGATCCGGCAGTTTATCGGAAATAGGCAACTGGAAAATACAAATTTAGGCTGTCAGGTGCCATATGTAAATACGTTTTCCATTTCCAATTCCTGAATAACATTGACTGTTTTTGAATTGTAACTGGTTGTTTACAAATGTTGGGCGTAACTTGCAGTGCACTACTTTAAAACCGTAAAAATCAGGGCCGGAGGACCAGAAAACGTTAGTGATGCGATACAGTAATCATCTTACAGACGCCATGTTTAAAGGACTGATTGTTAATCCAATATGGCGGACTGGTGCGGAATTCAATTCTGCAGTTCAGTACAAAAACGTCACATGTCACACTGCATATATCCAATACCAGATATATTAAATGAACTTCCTGCTGGAGGGACCGGGAAGTAGTATGTGCCGGGAATTTTTAAAAATAACGGCTTTACTGGAAAACGGGAAAACATATACCAGCAAATGGTATATAATGACATTACTAATCACACTTAATATGAATTTCATAGAGCCATCACGTTCGTAGTATATACCATGAAATGTGATAGAAGAGGGTTTTTTACCCCCCGATTATTTCCATGTGAAGAGTTAAATCTCATTATTGTGCAGAAATGTGAGTGAGTGTGGAGTTTGAGACACAAGAATAAAAAGTAAACGGTCCTATATGTGAGCGACCATCATCGCCAAGGCAGTATATGCACCTGGGTGGATACATAGGTGAGTAAAGTCATTGATGTTCACTTGATCAGTTTAATGGGCTGTACTTAGTAAAGTTTTAACATGGAAATTGTATTCAATGTAGTGAATTATACTGTGTAATATTGCATCTCTGCGTTGGAATTGAAGGGCTTACGTACTGCTGGAGTCTAGCCATGTCAAATGCAGAAGACTATACCTAACCTCACAATAGGTTGCTGTTATAGTTTTTACATTGTGTTTAATTATTGTGATCCTAAGTAAATGATGTTTAAGTGTAGCTCCCATACACTGAAAACTACTGTTCAAGTGTAGCACAAAATTACACCCAGAGCCAGAGTCCCAGTGACAGCAGGGGAGTAAATCTCCACAAGGTGTATCAAAGCGTGAGTGTGTGTATGCTGACACACTATCACACATTGGAATAAGGATAATAAGGACCCGCAGGATTAAATTACCATTATTGTACTCATAATAAACTCATTGTATGAAAAAGGGAAAAAACCAACAAGGGTGTTAGATCGGGTCACGTAGCACTAGATTAAATTTTATTCTGAGGTGTGATAGTGCATCAGTGCACACATCTCTTTTGACATGTTCAATATCCCTGTTTCGGAGATCTCCTGAGTGCAAATAAAATAAATTAATTAATTAATCTCCTGTGATTCTCCCACACTGAAGTTAGATTAAGTTAGGTCAGATCTTCTTGCATTCACCACAGTTAACTGCCCAGATTTAATTACTGGTCCTTATTGTACCTGTCCTGACCCACGATAGCTATCACACACCCGTTGGGAAGTAAGGTTAGGTCTTCTTGAATTTTCCAGTTAGGTGACCCTTTTACATGTTTTACCCCACAATTCCCCTGACCTTCATAGCCCTTCCTACTATCGCGATTCATCGTATACACTGCTAATATAGTGACAACCCTATTAAATTCATATCTGGGGTTATTAGAAATGTTAATGCATAACATGTTGTGGTTTTTTTTTTTGTTTTTTTCCGAAAAACCGCAATTCTTAACTATTAGCCACACTCAGTTAATACTACTTAATATTCAATTGCCTGTTGTTGGCAGCACATTGTCTTTTTTTTTTTTACCAGCCTGTCTAAATCTTACTAAGGTTTCTTTTGGGCCTACATTTAATACAAAAGTACTTTTCAGACAATGAGTTAAAACTAATTTTTAGACACGAAGGCAGTCACACTTGCAATTCTTTTGTGCTGTGCTACAATGCTGCTTAATAACAATAAGAACAATACGAAGGTGGGAGAACGGGCATTCGTGCAAGTGCAGCTATCAATGCCAAAAATAATTACTGAATGATCACCAGCCACCATAAGGAATAAGCAATAACTTTAAAAAAAACTGGCAGAATTAATAAATGTCTTATTCCTCAACATTTGAAAGTTTTAACTGTCCTTGTTGGCTTTACCCACTACCCAAAACCAATATAAGGATTTAATTTATCAGCTTACACACAGTTTAGGTGGGCCTAGAAACTATACCACGATTCGCAATACTGCTAAAAGAGACTGTCAACAGACCGGGCAATACATGTTGACAATCGCATTAAGTTATGTAAAATCAATCAAATTATCATATTCCAAATATTTCCCCCTCTCATTTAATGACTGTGAGAAATATTTGGAATATATCACCCCCTACACCAAATCACTGCTCAATGGTAGGTGACACAGCGAATGTTTACTTTCATTAAATTACCCCTTACACATTAATTTCCTACTAAAGTTTTGTTGAATGTAGTTAGATATTAAACTTAAGTAACTTACCTTCATACAAAATATTCTTGCGTAAAATGATTTCCACACAAATTAACTTGCAAAGAAGGTTATAGATTTTCAGCACACCCAGCCACGGTTCTTCAGTTTATCGTCTTCGAGGAATTGGTGCATTAAAACACCATGACAGCTGCAATGTTAAATGGACAATATATTGTTTTGTTGTATAATTTCGTAACAAGCTTTAAAATACATCCAAAATGCATTAAAACTGTTAATAATAACAATCAATCTACCGCTGCTTCTTTATAGCTGAACCAATCTTTATGCTGTTTTCTTTAGTGCAAAATATCACCACCCGATGTCAGCACTTTGCGTAAATCCGCAAATAGCAATATCTGTTTCCTGAAATTTGGTGAAATATTGTCACGCCTACTGATTTTCGAATTTCTGAATTTTAGTTTTCATGAAACTGCACTGCTACAGGACACGCCATTGCATATCAAAAGTTGTTTTATATTACAAAAGCCTTCACCAGTGGTAAGTAGAAATCGTGTTTTGACATTATTGCGAGTTATGTGAATTTTGATTGGTGTTTTAAGGGTATGTCATTGTGCAAGGAGCATTGGTAAGCCTGTAGGCAGGTGAACGCTGTTTTGACAATGATGCATTTTTCCTAGCCAGGCGGTCTGAATTCTTGGGGTGGCACGAAGTTGTATAAACATGGCGTGAGGCGACTTGTCTGGTTCCCTAGACGTCAGTGCAACTAGCGGCAATCTAGATAAAAAGAGAGTGCATGGCCAATGGGTGAAGCGCAGTTGTTGGGATGGTTGACATGTATTTGCAGCAGCTCGTTTGCAAACAACCCGCATAGTGTTTTCGCAACTCCCTGTCTAGACAGACAAGGAGGTTAACAAATTCACCTGTTTATGTTGGGATGAGATCTTGTTGGCCAGAGTAAAGATCAATGTCGATCAGGATAAAGTAGCCAAGATGGCTTGTGTACTAGTTGTCGTGTGACGGTTTAGGAATTTTAGAGCGACGCTGGCCCACAACCACTACCTCCCCCCCACCTGAGCATAACCAGGCGACACGTGGCACGAGGCAGGTGGTGGACCGCAGCCACGTGTCTTGCTGCGC
>NQII01000241.1:831637-885146 GCA_002778355.1 Clitarchus hookeri | reverse complement strand
CCTCCCCCCCACAAGGCGCCACGTGCCGACAATTAAGACTGAATGCTGGCAAGCATAAAAAGCCCGTTTCGAGAGTAGTGGGGGGTCAGTTCATCACTACCGCCCGGAGTAGGAGACAGTCGATGAGTAACGCGCAGAGAGGTGAGTCCGGGAGAGGAGTGAGTCGAAGACCGCAGAGCAGAGAGTTAGGTCAGGGGTTCGGACCCCTGGCCACGTCAGTAGAACAGCAGTCCAGTGAGACAGCAGCACCCGCAGGCTTTTGCCAAAGGCCGCCCATCGCCGGAGATCACCCACCACAGCTGACAGCACTCACCGCTGAGTTAAGTATAAAAATCGTCGCCCAGAGAAGCCCCACTCAACCACGAAGTCGCCCAGTGAATACGAGTAGTCAAATTAGGTACCACACCTCGGAAGGGCTGATGTATGTAGTACTTGTGTAAACTCCAGACAATATATTCGTCCTTAACAAATGAAACAGTAAAAGGCTTCATTATTACAATACCCTCAACCTCCAAGCACATTATAGTCTGTGCCTGGGGGCATTAACCATGACACTATAAGCCACACTGTCTTCCACAGTGGCGGTATAGCGTCAAGTTAATTTGGCGCACAACTGTGGGGCCTAAATACATCAAGTTAAATTGGCGCACGGACGTGGGGTGCAACGCTAGTTAATGTATCATACATCATAGTGTTGTTACGAATGTGGATTTCCTACATTTGCGAATGCGAATATTGGCTTTTTCAATATGGCGCCCAAAGCATGCGCCCACGAACTCACATTTTGACCGCACGTTTAGGGCCGGCCATGTTTAAACCGAAAGTAGCAGATACAGCACGAAGTAAACAAACCATGATTGCTCGCTCATTAAATGAAGTTAGCTGCTAACAGTTTTTTCATAAAGATTTGTTTTGAGGTTATTTACATTTATTTGTTGAATTTCTACAGAAACCGTTGTTAAATTGTTATAAAGTGATTAGAGATATTTTAACATGGGTAAGTCATAGGTTAGCGAAGTTTGGAGTTATTTTACAATATGTGATGCTGAAAATGTGAATTACAAAATATGTAACAAACAATACTCGCGCAAAGGAAGATCAACTAGTGCTATGAGAAATCACCTAGAAGGTATGCATAAAAATGAGTATAAAGAATTAAAATAACAGGAAAAAGAAACGCAGAATGCTTCTACAACAAATGCTTTGTTACAAGATGGAATAGCAACTTTTATATGTTGGAGCACATTTTGAAAAACAAAGATTCGTTGAGTCTTTACGCTTCCACAAATAACAAAATTTCACAACTAACTTCCCAAGAGTGGATAATTGCGGAAAAACTAATAACTTTGCTTAGGCCTTTTGAAGAAATTACAAAAGAACTAAGTGCAGCCAATATTTCCATATCTTCAGTAATTCCATTATTGGCCCCCTTGGAAAAGGTAATTGATGAATTTGATGTGACTGACGAATGCATCGGAAACACGATTCTTGTTCTAAAACAAGAATTAAGTCCCAGATTTTCTCATTTGAAAAATGACGTATTGTTTTCTACGGCTACTTTCATTGACCCGAGATACAAAGTGAAATTTTTCAAAAATTCTTCAACCAAAGATCAAGTTGTGAAAACTATTTTAGAATCCATTGGAAACGATGAATCAAGCCTATCTTCTTGTTCAAATCCTAAGCGTGCCAGAATGACTAATCATGGGATTGAAACCTCTGGATTCAGTGCCTGTCTGTCAGGGAAATCTACATCTTTAAGAGACGCCATGAAATTGCTGTTGGATTCCAGTGAAAGTGAAGAAGGAGAAAATGAAAGTCCAAACCCTATAGCAGTTTTAATTAAAAAAACCATCAACGAATATTTAATAGATAAACGTGTGGAAAATGATGTAGACCCACTTACATGGTGGAAGGTGAATAATAAGAAGTATGGTATTCTTTCTCCTATAGCCTGGCAATATTTAGTGACACCACCCACCAGTGTACCTAGCGAAAGACTTTTTAGTGGGGCAGGTCTTCTTTACACACCCCACCGAAATAGGCTGCAAGAAGAAAAGGCATCATAACTTTTATTTTTGAAATTTAATATTCCTCTACTACAATTTAATTGCTAAGTGTTTTATGAAACTTACATAACTTACTTGAGTATATTTGGTAATTAAATTGTAACTTAGTTACCATTATATTTTTTATAGTTTATCTATTATTATTTTGAATTCAAGAAGAAATGTTAAATGGCTGTGTTTAAAATAATATAACTAGAACCAAAGTAAAAATTAACATGTTAATTTAAAGAAGATTATTTTTTGTTTTAATTAAAAAGAAGAAATGTTTTCGTTCCCTTTCACAAAAAATATATTGTTAACTTAATTTATAAGTAGTAGATTTTTATTATTTAGATACCTATCAAGTTGCATTTGTGTTATCACAAAAAATCTCATTTAAAGTGGATTAGTTCCATTGTTTTGTGTTTAAGAAGTTCAAAATTTATTTTTGTTTTCAAACAATTGATATTTTAGTTTGCAAGATTAGGTAAATACCTACCTAAAATTGATTTTTGCTTGGATAAATAAGAATTTGAAAAAATTAAAAGCGTCTGTATGTACCTTATGAGTAACATCAAAACTATTCCCCAATTAAAACTTTTTTATTAAACTATAAATACCTAAATAAAAATATTATAAATCTTAGCAGTTGCATTGTTATTTCATAAATATTTTCATTTTTCATTGCCAAATACATTTGCTACATATTCACATAATTTTTTGCGAATGCAAATATTAAAAAACATACGAATATTCGTAACAACACTTTTGTGTACTATGTACATCTGGACCTGGACGTAGTGCCCAAGAAGAGGAAAGGTGAGGCTCAAATTTGACCAAGAAGTACCGACGCTAAGTTGGATATCAAGTTAATGTTTACGGTAATTTTTCTTAAATTCTAAAAAATCTTTAAGATAATATACATTTTTTTAGTTATTGATGCAAGATACAAAGGGTCAAGATTAACTTTTGGGTACTGATTATTTTTTGTTATTTATTTATTCTGCAGTAGGGTATCTGGGATAACGCAAACCAAAAGTTTTACGTACTGTGGAATTCAGAAAGAAAGGTTGAACAAGTATGAAACCGTTGACAATAATGAGTAAATATATTTATTATGTAATTATTTACTTTACTAATGTAGATATTGTGATGTTAATTTTTCTTTTTAATAAATTAAATTAAATTTTAACCATAATTGCAAACATAGACTGATAGGGTAATTGCGATTTATTTAGCATTATTCATTTGCGTATGTTAAAGACTGAATAAATGTTAATTGGTGTAAGGAGATACTTATTAAATTTTTTAGAGACCCCCTAAAGGTACAGTAGTTAACACAGCACTCCTGTTATGGGGAGGGTAATATAACAATCTCAAGAGATAAAATACAACATAGGATAAAGTCTTGTAACTATCTTCAGAAAATTTGCTTTTATCATATGATAATACAGTTAAGAGTACTCTCTATTTCAGGTGACATGTCTGATCTACTGGATTCTAGGTCGGATCAGAAGACCACGCTAGATCATCATTATTTGTATTGTCTAGGTCCTCTTGTAGGAAATCACTAAGGTTCATTCGAAAATCTGCATTATCACTCCCCCTTCTGCCATTGTCATCCTCATTGTCTTTGTCATCGTCCTCCTCTTCCTTATTGTTGTCCTTGTCATCATCATCATCATCATCATCATCATCATCATCATGTAAATTATAGGTTTTATGACTTTTGATTTGTGCATCCATGACCTTGAGAGTGGATACAAATTACAGAACATTTCAACCCAGCTGTCTCACAACTGCAACTCTTGTGGCAGCCTTTTATTCAACCTCACAAAAACCAATTTCGAAAGTGATTCTGTGAATGGATCAAGTGTTTTTATAGGTAGTAGGCCACTCTGAGTAACCTACTGTCTTCATTTCTGAGGAGGTAACACTCATCCATGCGACATCTGTACCCGATAGTATAAATGCAGAAAGTGCTGGTGTGCTGCACAAGATGTCAGTGGAAAGGTAGCCACACTGACTTAAATTTTGCTCTTAACAGCAGCATCCTTTAAGTACTTACATCTGAAACCATTTAATGACATTTCACCTTCGGGGGCAGAATACATATTCAGGAGAAATCATTCTCCTACAATTGCAATGATATTGGGTGATGCTCCTTCCCTATTAAATACATCCACACAGTGCCAATATTTATTCTGTCTCATTGTTTTCAAAAATTCAGACTTTCCCTGTGGAAAAGAACAGAAACAATATCACTTTCATTTCCTGCATTTAGAAAAAAAAACAAACCTATTTTGTCACTGTTGTTCTATTATAGTTCTGTAGAGGCGCATACTAGTTGTGGAACTTTTCCCTTGCCTGATTTCAATAGAAAGATATTTTCCTCGTTAGGGATTCGTGCTATCATTAACACAAGTCTATGTTTTGAGCAACAATGAACACAGTTCAATACAGTAGCAACAATTAAGTTTGTACATCATCTAAAGCTTGTCTTACCTAATACCAGCATTGGAAAGTTTCATGGGCAACAACTTTATCAAGATGCCCTTTCCTCTAATATATTAGGCATTGTTATTGGGAGACCATCGGTGCCCTTGTTCCTTCTATTACTATGTCACAACATTATAATCTAATTGATTGCCTCCTTTTTAACATTCTGAATGTACATTTCTGTGCCACAGTTATCATCGAAAAACACAAGACAGTTCTTGCAATTATGGACTTATAAGTAAGAGACATAAACTTCACAGATGTCTCCATAGGTTGATAATTGAGGCCAACAATCTGTATGCTTCTACAACTTAAGTAACATTACCAAATATGAAGTCTCCAATAGATTTTAATAAGTTGTAAAATGTTTATTTATTTGTTTTTCTCATTCCCATTTTATTGAACAATTATAGAAGTATTGGAGCCAGTTCATATCAGAAGTGGGACAAGAGTACTTTGTTTTCACAGTCCTGATGATTCTTTGGAAAAGTATAAATGTATTCAAAGTCATCATTGGGCCATGAATTGTGGTTCCCAAGTTGCTGGCTGATATGGGCAAAACTTTGTTGGCATGTTTCATATTAACATAATGGAAAGCACAGTCAACAAACTCCTTCCTGGTATTTTGGCCAACATGCTAACTTTTGAAACAGTTTACATTTTCTTCACCTGGTATTCAAGTTGCTATACACATTACCTCCTTAAAATAGGGAGAAAGAGAATGTAATTGAAACCACAGTGTACATTTTTTGCAAATCAGTATTCTCTCTTTGGATTTCAGACTCTCTGTAACCGACATGCTGCTCCCTTCCAGCATGCTGCAATTGAACAAAATCTTAAAAGACTGTTGCACAGGTGTTAACAACGGCATGAATCACTAATATATAAATACCAGTCCCCCATTCTTTCAGCCTTCACATTCTGGTGAACTAAAGAAGACATGTAAATATGGTGAATCCAAAACTCAGCTGTATATCCTCTTCTTACCTGTGACTAGCAAGAAATTTCTACACACAAATCATTAAAGAACCTAATGAAAACATTGACACTTTATAATTGGTTAAATTCAACAAATAAAATGAAAACCACAGCTACATCTTACATGAACAAAGTTGACATGTTAATGTTATGCAGTACTGAGATGCAAGTAACATTAAATCCAACTTTTTCAAAATAAACTGTTTACTATCATACTGAATGGTACCCTTTTTCCAGGAATATTATGCACAAAAAAATCTTACATGAATCTTAGAGTCCAGTAGAAAAACAGGCAAAAGTGAACAATCATTGATTTCTAATATAATTATTTGGACATAACTTTGTAACAACTCCTTTCTAAGTGTAAAAACTTAGTTGGAATAATTTAATTTCATAAATTTTTTGTTTGAAACATTTCTCAATACAGTTAATGGCACATGAATTATATGCAGAAAACTTTTCTTTGCCATGAGGTGGTAGATGCCACAGTCAGATTGATGGGGATTTTTTAGTATATTAAAAAGAAAGTCAATATAAAGTTCTAGACAAAAACTTAGTTTTCTTGGATTTAATTGCTCACTTCAGAATTTTTTTTGTCTATCTTTACTGGACTATGATGTGACGTCCCAAAACAGTTTGTTTAACTTTGTGTGTTACTCCTGCCAAGGCATCAGCCACAATACCAGTAACCAGCACATCCCTTCGATGGTTTCAATTGCGCCTATGTGGTCTACAATGTCAATGCGCATGGGCCTTATATAGGAAAAGGTATGCTCATGCAGAGAGCTTATATTAATTTCATACATTTCAAAATGGTGAGAGCTGGAGTCAGAATACTGTGACAGAATAGCTGGTGACAGAATGCTGGAAGCAGATCTGTGCATTAACGTAAGTCCCTGCCACCGCAGCAGTACAAGGATGAAGGCACCAACGATGAGCAAGGTAGAGCAGTGAAATGCTCCAGGCGATGGTTCCTTAGTATACACAATGGCAATTTCCTACCATGATTCTGACTCTCTAAGCCATTGGTTACATTTCTAATGACCTTCCTGTCAACAAGATGTTCGGCCATAACACTTTTTCTAGCCAACAGGTGAGATTATATTGCTGCTACTATTACATACTCCATTCCAGATATGATGGCAAGATTTTGAGAGTTTAGCGAAAGTAGCACCAATGTTTATTTTTTTATTACGTATCCCTCTGCCATAAGCTGGTAGGTCAAGTAGCGGTTGTATTGTTTATTTACATGCCGACATCAGCTGAACCATTTGTCATTGTACTAATAAAAATTTTTTTATAGTTTTATAGATGAACTCCTGTCTCAAAATAGCTAAGTTAGAAAAGTGAAAATAGGAAAGCCTACATTAAATTAAATAAATAAGCTTAATACATCAATTCTATACTAAATTCCAAAGGAAAAATTCTGAATGTGGAGGACTGTGAGAACTGGAACAATGATGAGAGTACCAAGAATTTGGTATATAATTTGAGAAACTATGCAGCTTGGGCGGTGTGTTGCTTAACAATGAAGTGTGGGTCACGGTGCTCGCCAGGATGTCTCCAGACTTTGATTAGAATGTCATCTGTATTCAGAGAGAATCATGATTTGTTGCTGAACACCACTCATTGCTAATCTGCAAGCTGCCATTGCTACTCGTTGCCAGCAGGTCACAAGTGCTCGGCAATGCTCAGGTCACACCGTCACGACACATACTGCTCTGCTAGCTGCCTGGATATGGTACGGGTGGGCACAGGTGTATGCCCAGCTGCGGTGACATGTCCTGGATGGTGTGCAATGACGACTGTGGAGTGCTTACAGCCTCTTGCACAATGAAACAATCATCCCTGGTGGTGGTCCATTGAGATCAACCCAAGCCTCCCTCCTCAAGGGATGTGTATACCATCCTGTTCCCACTGCATCTAACATAGACTCACAATGTACGCAGAACGGGCCAAGTGGTGAGCAATGTGCTGAAACCTCCAACCTGTCTCTCGGAGGCCGATGATGCAGCACTTTCTCAAACTCATTAACCTGGGAAAAGGCTTGTTGAATGTGCCATTGGGGCATGCTGTATGTTCACTGAACTTGGCTCTGTAGCTCACACTGGTAGTAAGGCTTTATTTAGTGTCTTGCACACGCAGAAGCAAATTTTTTACAAAAATGTCAGCAGTATAGAATTAAGCCAGCAGAGGTCAGGCTCAGACATTTCAAACAATTCAAAACACCAACATCTCTTCCACCCTCAGACAACACAGCAGGGGGCTCATAAGTACATAATTTATTTACTTCCTATTTTCTCTTGGCACAGCCTTGATGCTGCTATTGGTATCATACCACGGAATTTTGGATTTTGAAGGCAGTGCAGATTCTCCTATGATCCCATTCCTGAACTTTTAAAGCTGATTTCATAAACCATAAAAAAATCTCGCTGTTCGGAAAAATTTACAAACATTCCCTGGACATTTCCCATAGCATTTTAAATCACATAGATTTCCTGCTTTAACCCTATTTTCCAATTGTTGGACATCTTTTGACTGTGGTTCTTGTCATGCATTATCATTTTGGACGAGACAGCGCTGAAGCCTGGAAATATTAAGAATTCAGGGATATTGCCAGACAGCGAACTTTTATTCAGATTAATAAAATATTTTATGATTAAATGTAGTCTTATCATTTTGGACGAGACAGCGCTGAAGCCTGGAAATATTAAGAATTCAGGGATATTGCCAGACAGCGCACTTTTATTCAGATTAATAAAATATTTTATGATTAAATGTAGTCTGTAGCATCAACTCATTACACAGGTGTAGTTGTCAGAGTACCACTTTTGCATACGGGTAACACCACTATCGTCAGCTTCACTAACAAACCTTTCTACTCACCAACAGCTATTTTACGGCTTTTGCTGTCCTGTAACAATTCAGGTTTGAAATATGTGGTATGGAATAATGGTATAATTACATACATGCACATCCCAATTGCTTAGTTTCATTAATATTACACAATAACAAGAGACTTTAAGCACCAAGTGTATTACAGGGGGGCGGGGGGGAGAGAGTAGACTTGTTCAGGACCACAAACAGCATGATGAACCATAATGGGCCAGCAACGACAGGCCAAATTGAAATTATTAGCAAGCAGAATCGCTACATACACAAATGTGTCACTTTAAAAAATGTATACAGAGCTTGGGGAAAATATAAAATGTGGCATATTCATTAGTATATTTGTTTTAAACATGCAAAATAATACATTGTGGCAGCATGTATCTCGGAAGCATGCTTCTCAAGAGATGGCAGCACAGTCTGTGATTGTAAATAACCAATATTAACACATATTTTTAGAAGTAAACTTTTTTTTCACCTCATACTGCCTTGAAACGACCAGGTTTTGAAATACATTGCATCAAATTAATGTAAAAAATATTTNTTTTTTTTCACCTCATACTGCCTTGAAACGACCAGGTTTTGAAATACATTGCATCAAATTAATGTAAAAAATATTTCAAAATTCCTTGACAGTCTTGCAGCACTGTCAAATAGATATCAAACATGTACATGACAGTTAGCACTAGTATTACATATCTATAAGAAAGTGAAAGTGAAAGAAACATGCACCATTCAAGTCAAATTTCATTTGTAACATCTGCACATTATTATTTAGAACAAAGTTTATTATATCATGTAATAATAAATTATTTGTGACCATGTAATACAAACAATATTAATCATTTGTCTAATAACTCTTCCCTGTCTGCGTATTTCTCCATTGTCTAATGTGCATGAGCATGCACAACTGTCAGAATAGTCAACTTTCATTTGTTCAAACATCAGTTGATACAGGATTTTGTATATGGTGCATTTTTGTTTGTATCATGTTGCCACACACTAACTATCAAAATCTTGCCTTCATAGCTGGAATGGAGTTTGCTTACTATCACTTCAAGCAGCAGTACTGGGCCATATTTTTCTCACTCAGATGTCATCTTCTTTCCCAGTGGCATTATAGGCAGCTAACCTCGCTGGCTGCAGAACCACAACACCCCTTGGAGCTCAACGTAACACAATAGGAGGTGGATCTATCCATACACCAGCATACTTTCATATAGGCTAGTCCTACCAGTCAACGAGCTACAAACAAAAGTCCTTTGTTCTTGTATGAGCTGAAATATTCTTGCACAACTGTACCTTGGCTAAAATTAACTCAAATGCATCTTTTCAACTGACATGGCTACCTTTGGCCAGAGCAGCTATGATGACATACCAGGACACAGTATCCCTGCTGGTCCAGGAATGTTTGGAGACTCCCTGGAGCTAACAGTGTATGGTTGGTCCATGACAAGGTGATTACTCAGTCTGTCCCTACTACCAAGTAGCAAGTTCCACCAGAACNAACAGTGTATGGTTGGTCCATGACAAGGTGATTACTCAGTCTGTCCCTACTACCAAGTAGCAAGTTCCACCAGAACATTTCAACCTTTAACCTTGTTTTGTGTAAGTGTTACCTAACAAACAAGAAATGCAATTGCGCGTGTACACAGATTTGCTATGCTCAGCAACGTGTGAAAGATGTCAAAAAACTATGTGTGAGAACTCCATAGTCACCNAACAGTGTACGGTTGGTCCATGACAAGGTGATTACTCAGTCTGTCCCTACTACCAAGTAGCAAGTTCCACCAGAACTTTACAACCTTGAACCTTGTTTTGTGTAAGTGTTACCTAACAAACAAGAAATGCAATTGCGTGTGTACACAGATTTGCTATGCTCAGCAACGTGTGAAAGATGTCAAAAAACTATGTGTGAGAACTCCATAGTCATCACTGTGACTGAGAGTAATAGATCAGCTTGGCTTAGAAAATTATGTAAGCTTGCTCTTAAATCATTATTCACAGAAAACAACACCTATACAAGAAATATGTATGTTACCCTAAAATAATTAATTACAATAATTTATTATTTGTAAATTTGTTTTTTATATATAAAAAAGTTATTGATAAAAATGTATTCTTAATTGTATAAAGAATGTAGTGTCCTCCACTTAATGCTCATTTGCCAAATTGAATGTTGTAAAATTATTCTACTATTTTAAAAATATTTCTGAGACTGAAATTTTGGTTGTGTGATCACAGAAAATGGTAAAATAGCTCATTTTTTTGCAGTCAGAATTTATTTATGTTCTTTTTTCAGCGTGAAAGCTTAACAAGTAGTTAATGAAATAAAAAAAAATCACAACTTCCTGTTATTAAATAATAGTGGTTTAAGATTAAACATATGCTTTTTACCTGAAGACGAGTCTTTATGTGTATCTATAGAAGTAGAACCCATTTTACATTGATTTTTTCCCATTTCCACTTTAAAGGCTCTTGTGTGTCTGGTGCGAGTTAAGTCATCAGATAAAATATGAACATGGTTTACTGAACCTTCCACACCATTTGTAGGCTCAGTGCTAGGCTGCAACAAAGATATATTATAGGCATGACAAAACAAAAGTCAAAATATAAATTAATACTGTATTTTGCCTAAATGTCTGTTTTTTTTACAGGGTATCAAACAAGTTTTGACACAAAACACAAAAAACTAGCTTCTACAGACAAAGATTTTTTTTTAGGTCTCTAATTTTTAGTTGTTTATATAATGCAAAATTTTAAAATCATGCAATGTGTAATAATGTTTTAGAAAATACTTCTTAATTACAATCTTACTTAAAAATTTTTTAGCAACAATTACAGGTAACAAACTTACCAGACTCCTGTCATTTTTCATGGTTGCCAACATCTCACTAGAAACACATGACTGAGACAAATCCCCTAAATCAGACTGTTTATTCAGAACATCTGTCTTTGTATTGGAGTTAGAGGTTTCATTCAATGATTTAATTTTTGCATCTTCACCAACAATTTGTAGCACATCGTTTGCCAGTTCAAAGCTGCTAGTAACAAAGTCGTGCTCAGCCATGCGGAAAAGTGGAGCACACTGTAGGCACATGGTCAAAAAACATTAAAATGTGAAACAGGAAGCATGAATATAGTCAACAAACTACAAAAATTTACATCATGATTTAAAAAAATTAAGGTAAAACAAAGGTAATTCATGTTCCACCCACATTAGTCTTGTTCAGTAAATCACGGTTCATTGGTGCATTGCACAGGTTTGGTAAAAGAAAAACTGATTAAAGAAACTGTTGGATATTTTGTAGTCGTGTCTAAATAAGAAAATAGTTTAAGAAACGTTTTGTACCCAAAGACAAGTTTCAAGTTTTCAATTCAACTCCCAAGGAATTTTTTGGTGTGAAAATAGTTAAAATGGGTGTTTTCAGAATCATTTTTATCTGCTAAGTTTTCTATACACAAACTTCAGAGTTGGCTTTAGAAACTCATCAAACTTTTATTTTTAATAATGGGCCATAAAAACAAAATGCCACAGCTTAGTCACATTCAGATGAGTCGCCAATGAAATGATTGCAGGCCAGTTGAGTGCCTTGAGCATAAGGGCAATGAGGCAAGTGGTGATTGAGCAACTTTCAGCCTTATGCTCATGCATTTTGAAGCCTCAAACGTACAGCATACCTGTACACAAGGGAACCCTTAATTTTTTTATTGAAGGATAAAAATATTTTGATGTTATGCCAAACTTTAAGAGTTACAAACTGTGAGAAAATGGGAATTATAAACATGTGAAGTGGCACAAGTGTGGTTCCAAAGAACATGCAATGTATTATCGTGTTTGCTCTAGTTTTAAATTTAGTTTAGTATTTCAAAACTTCTCAAGTGGATATATTTCTGTTAGGTTTTTGCAAAATATTTCAGAGATGGAAATGAAGCATTAACAATATTCTTTAAATCTGCTACCAATGGCATACTTCAGTACTTTATTATTTAAGGAGAAACTTGAAAATAATAGTCATGACATAAATTTTAAAAATTTCTTAGTGATGCATAGAACATAGCAGTTACCATTTGCCAACAGTAGGTGTCCCCTACTATTGGCCAAACAATGACTGCCTTTTATTCAATTACATGTGTATTTGTTCAATTTGTGCACAACGNACAATGACTGCCTTTTATTCAATTACATGTGTATTTGTTCAATTTGTGCACAACGTGAGACAACAGCAATAGGTAATTTATGCACAACATGAGGGAATGGCAACAGATTCACGGCAAAATAAAGAACCATTCATAGACAACACCCAATGCTGTTCGAGACACTAAGAGCAAAACATTGCGTGGCATCAACCTCGATTTCGGAAAGTGTTTGGAGGTTNATATTACAAATGGCGCCCAACTGTGCGGCATTATAAATAAATTCTAGTTAGAAAGTTTCAAAAACGCAATATTACAAGGTTTCACTAACATATAACTATAGCCAACTTCACTGATGACTATCGTACATGATACACTTTTTATCATGTATCANAAGGTTTCACTAACATATAACTATAGCCAACTTCACTGATGACTATCGTACATGATACACTTTTTATCATGTATCATGCATGATACATGATACTTTCATGGATCACTCGTCTGTACCCACTGTTTATTTTCTGTGGTACAAAAATTAATACACAAAAAAAGTTAAACCTTTCCGCCTGTACCAAACTTGGATCACATTTTCTTTCCACCCTTCCAATAATTTGCTTCAAAGATTACATGTGCAAACAATTGTTTCAACAAAAAAGCTCTGTGACAAAAATTATATTTTCAAATGTAAACAGCACAGTTCAAAACAAGTCTTGAAACTGTTTAGTAATGAACATGAACAAAACAACAAATACAATAAGAATTCTAATGAATGGGTTGTATTTTCATCCTTTCATTAAGCCTACTAGTTTATTATATACACACACAATATTATAAAAGGTAATAGATTGTTAATAACATTATTGATGAATTGTGATGAAGAGATAAAAACAAATTGTTGTAAATTAAACCACACTCAACATGTCACATGAGGTTGCCCTATATACTTGCACACATGCATACTTAATATTATTGCTACGGGGGGAGGAGAAGTGGAGGGGAGGGGGAGTCAATAAAATAATTTTTTAACACAATTGTCATGGTACATTTTGTCGTCAAGTCATATTCGACTCTCAAAAGATCATAAAGCATAGTAATAAACATTTACTACACGTAAAACTAGAAATCATAAATTATACATATANAACTCTCAAAAGATCATAAAGCATAGTAATAAACATTTACTACACGTAAAACTAGAAATCATAAATTATACATATAGAATTTTGTAACCAACAAACTAAATGTCTAAGAAATGACTAACTGAATTGAAAACTACTTTGGCAGCTATATTGGCACTAGCAGTTTGGAAAGCTGAATGTAAACAATAGCCATAAGAAACAGCAGTACCACATTTCTGTAATAACAACTCATCATGCAGTAAAGCCACAACTACATCCTTTGTATAACATTTTTTGTGACTATGTCTATAGAGTGGAATCACACTATAGTAAGTAAGGACTACAGAAACACATTCACCATAAAAAANTTTTTGTGACTATGTCTATAGAGTGGAATCACACTATAGTAAGTAAGGACTACAGAAACACATTCACCATAAAAAAGTCCTGATAAGTTAACGTACTCTTTCAACATGAGTAACTTTTTGTTTTTTCTCTTACTAAAACAACAGAANAAAAAAGTCCTGATAAGTTAACGTACTCTTTCAACATGAGTAACTTTTTGTTTTTTCTCTTACTAAAACAACAGAAAAACTCGTACTTCACACATACATATAAATCAGGGTCCGTGAACATGCAATAAAGTACTGCCTCTTTTGCCCTTTAAGCATTGGTCAGAGCTGCTTGTCCTATTCTTGGAAACAAATCCTTTCATTAAAATATGGTGTCAGGAAAGGTACTGACCAATGGGTGGCTGGAAGAAGACAGATAGTTAGCAATAATGGAGCATACTTAATGAAGAGAAAGATGAGATACTGAAGGAGCACAGAAATACCACAGCAAAGCGAGAGGATTAAACACACTTAGCAGTCTGTTCAATGTTCTAACCTTTTGCAGTAAAAAAAAAGGTCACATTTAATGCGTTATACTACTCGTAATTATAAAGGCAAGAATTAAGTCTTTATACTTTACGGCCTTCAGCAAATAAAACACACATTTTAAATGAGAAAAAGAAAGAAAACTGTTCTAAAACTAAACATTCCTGCAATTAATAATAAATTACACAATGTAGTTAACTTCTGGGGGATTGAAAGAAATATTTGTTTTTCCTCAACTATATGTGAATATAATTTTTTATTATTTTCATAATTTTATAGAGTGCTACTGATTACATGTGCAAAATACCATTGTCAGATGTGCTGCATTGTATTTTGTAGAAAACTTGCCAGTTGCTGACTGCTTAATGGCATCCTGAAGAGAGTGCTTAATAAAACTGCATGAAATGATTTTGTACAACAAATTTGGTAATAATGATAATTTGTTACTATTGTAATAATATCAAAATAAATATGTATTCACTACATGTGCTGCCATCTGTTGTAGAGTGATGTATAACTACTTTATCTGTGGTTATGTGTATAGACTGATGTATACTAGTTTATCTATGGTTATGTGTATCTGTGGTCTAATGAATTCTTGTTAGTTAGTTCAGCACTAAATAACCAATGTGTTTTAATAGTTACAGTAATAATTTATCTCATCATCAATTGTAGTTTCAGAGCTGTATAGATCACACGGATAAGAAAAAATNTTACAGTAATAATTTATCTCATCATCAATTGTAGTTTCAGAGCTGTATAGATCACACGGATAAGAAAAAATCTATGAACACATAAAACAGTAAATATGTTCTATTTCTTGTATTGTGGCATATATGATATTCTTGTTTCTTGAACAAATGTAAATGATCACTTTATCAAAAACATTTTGCTAATTTAAAAGCTTTGACATAAATACATCTTTAAAACCAGACTGAAACACGGTCTACTGGGATGGAAATAATGATGTAACATTTTCAAGGTGATCCATTGAAACACTATAACTTTGTGATTAATAACACAATTGAAATAAACCTGATCTCGCTTGATCAGGTAAACAACTACAATGTAAGAATAATGGCAGGGCCTACAGCAATTGGCTGTTATTTTGTGTGGGGGCAAAAATTTCCATGATTTATATCTTGTGACCCTGATGTTATACTATGCTGATTTCGGCACCAAATGAAAGATTTTTGGCTAGATCAGTCACCGTCAAATATTGTCATAAAAAGTGAAGTTTGTAAAACATTTGCTGGTGACGAATAAAAAAAAATAGTAACAAAGTTTCAAATATCTGATGTCAGCCCACATTCACTAAATAGACCACAGGAAATACTAGTGGAGAGNAAATAGTAACAAAGTTTCAAATATCTGATGTCAGCCCACATTCACTAAATAGACCACAGGAAATACTAGTGGAGAGACTATGACAGCTCTTAACATCAAGGTCTTGAGAGCCTATGAGACTTAAGTGAGATGAGTATGGAGCAGCACCAGAATGCAATGGCAGGAGAAACTGGAGATCCCAGAAAAAACGGCTGATCAGAGGCATCGTCCGGCACGATTCCCAAATGCAAAGATCCGGGGGCAAACCTGCTGGGAGTAGAACCTGGTTCACCTGGGTGGAAGGCGAGCAGTCTGACCACTACACCTGGTGTAAGGACTCCTTTATGTTACTTACGTAGAGTAGCCTTTGGGCATCTAATCAGTTATCGATTAGAACCACCATGTCAGTGATAAAACGAGTGAGACTGCTTCAAGAACATATAAAACCCATGGCCGTGTCCCCGAAACAGCCAGGCCTGTGATTTTTTGTCACTATAGGCCTACATGAATGGTCAACACAATGCAAGAGGTTGGGTATTGTATTTTTCTGTTCTACAAGTTAAATTCCAATCTGTGTTTATCCCCATTTATCATTCTTTTATATCAGCCTCCTGAAAAACAGCAGATGCAGTTCCACTGAACAAACAGTTTTAATGATAAAGGATAATTGTAGAGAGCACAAGCCAAAGAATTGGAACAATAATACATGCTCATGAGTGTTTTATTTTTGAAAACAATTAAAATATATCTTCTTACCTGATCTCTCAATTTCACTGCAGCTTTATAAAATATGGAATCACGTGAGTTGTATGCCATACAATTTTGAATCATTAATTTGAAATCTGCTTCAAATGACCACAAATCTGGATACTGATACGACTCGAGCTTCATTTTCATAGTTGACAAATCCATTGGTTGCTTTACAACATCTGCGTAATCTAGTACTTCTGTCTGATCAACAGGCTCTTGAAAAATATCACCGGTGTCTTTTGCCTGAACAATCTCCCATAGCTGACGCAAGAAACAAATGCATGGCTGAAGTTCAAGTTCAAGAGACTTTTCTTTTCTGCAAAAAAAAAATATAATATTGCCATAACTCACAAATATTTGACATAATCTAAGTTAAAGATATATATAATCAATAATAATTTAAGGACAAATTAATATTTTAATTAGCTATGGATTTCTTTTGCCATCTAAATAGTGGTATCATTAAAAAATACACTAAGTGTTGGGATATACACAGTCGAATCACATTATTATGACCACATGCCAGAAGTGCCATCTGCAGCGCGTAGCCCATGACGTGGGCAGGTGAAGCGGGTATATAATGCAACCGACTGGCTGGCTGTACACAGTGCGCATCCTGCTGTCATGGGTAAGGGAAGCAAAAAGGGATGATCATCTGCTTTCGGGCCAAGGGGGACAACATTTCGGAAACAGGGACGTTTGTGAACTGTTCACGTGCCTTTGTGGTAAAGGTGTATCGTGAGTAGACGAATGGCACCATTGAAAATTACCATCATGGAAACTGTGGAGCTCCACACGCCATTGGAGTACGAGGTGAACGTTGACTACGATAGTGCATGACAGTCAACCGACAGGCTACAGTGGAACAGCTCACCGTCCAAATGAACCAGGGTGCATCCAAATACACCGCAACAGTTCAGCGAATCATTCTGCATATGGGGCTCCGGAGTAGATGGAGGGTGACTGCACCCATGCTAACACAGGTGCATCAACGAAAACAACTGGAATTTGCTCAACAGTAATGCGATTGGACCGCTACTGATTGGCGACGAATCACAGTTTCAGCTTCTTAGAACGGATGGATGTCAGCGTGTCCAGCGAGAAACGTCGGAGAACCGACACCCTGCATCCATTGCTGGACAANAAATGGTAACAAAGTTTCAAATATCTGATGTCAGCCCACATTCACTAAATAGACCACAGGAAATACTAGTGGAGAGTGGAGAGACTATGGCAGCTCTTAACATCAAGATCTTGAGAGCCTATGAGACTTAAGTGAGATGAGTATGGAGTAGCACCAGAATGCAATGGCAGGAGAAACTGGAGATCCCAGAAAAAACGGCTGATCAGAGGCATCGTCCGGCACGATTCCCAAATGCAAAGATCCGGGGGCAAACCTGCTGGGTGTAGAACCTGGTTCACCTGGGTGGGNGCTGATCAGAGGCATCGTCCGGCACGATTCCCAAATGCAAAGATCCGGGGGCAAACCTGCTGGGTGTAGAACCTGGTTCACCTGGGTGGAAGGCGAGCAGTCTGACCACTACACCACCACATTCCTGAGGAAATACAATGAATGCATCTCATCGGAAAGGGCATCTAATCAGTTATCGATTAGGACCACCATGTCAGTGATAAAACGAGTGAGACTGCTTCAAGAACATATAAAACTCATGGCCGTGTCCCCGAAACAGCCATGCCTGTGATTTTTTGTCACTATAGGCCTACATGAATGGTCAACACAATGCAAGAGGTTGGGTATTGTATTTTTCTGTTCTACAAGTTAAATTCCAATCTGTGTTTATCCCCATTTATCATTCTTTTATATCAGCCTCCTGAAAAACAGCAGATGCAGTTCCACTGAACAAACAGTTTTAATGATAAAGGATAATTGTAGAGAGCACAAGCCAAAGAATTGGAACAATAATACATGCTCATGAGTGTTTTATTTTTGAAAACAATTAAAATATATCTTCTTACCTGATCTCTCAATTTCACTGCAGCTTTATAAAATATGGAATCACGTGAGTTGTATGCCATACAATTTTGAATCATTAATTTGAAATCTGCTTCAAATGACCACAAATCTGGATACTGATACGACTCGAGCTTCATTTTCATAGTTGACAAATCCATTGGTTGCTTTACAACATCTGCGTAATCTAGTACTTCTGTCTGATCAACAGGCTCTTGAAAAATATCACCGGTGTCTTTTGCCTGAACAATCTCCCATAGCTGACGCAAGAAACAAATGCATGGCTGAAGTTCAAGTTCAAGAGACTTTTCTTTTCTGCAAAAAAAATATAATATTGCCATAATTCACAAATATTTGACATAATCTAAGTTAAAGATATATATATATAAACAATATTAATTTAAGGACAAATTAATATTTTAATTAGCTATGGATTTCTTCTGCCATCTAAACAGTGGTATCCTTAAAAAATACACTAAGTGTTGGGATATACACAGTCGAATCACATTATTATGACCACATGCTAGAAGTGCCATCTGCAGCGTGTAGCCCATGACGTGGGCTGGTGAAGCGGGTATATAATGCCACCGACTGGCTGGCTGTACACAGTGCGCATCCTGCTGTCATGGGTAAGGGAAGCAAAAAAGGATGATCATCTGCTTTCGGGCCAAGGGGGACATCATTTCGGAAACAGGGACGTTTGTGAACTGTTCACGTGCCTTTGTGGTAAAGGTGTATCGTGAGTGGACGAATGGCACCATTAAAAATTACCATCATGGAAACTGTGGAGCTCCACATGCCATTGGAGTACGAGGTGAACGTTGACTACGATAGTGCATGACAGCCAACCGACAGGCTACAGTGGAACAGCTCACCGTCCAAATGAACCAGGGTGCACCCAAATACACCGCAACAGTTCAGCGAATCATTCTGCGTATGGGGCTCCGGAGTAGACGGAGGGTGACTGCACCCATGCTAACACAGGTGCATCAACGAAAACAACTGGAATTTGCTCAACAGTAAGGCGATTGGACCGCTACTGATTGGCGACGAATCACAGTTTCAGCTTCTTAGAACGGATGGATGTCAGCGTGTCCAGCGAGAAACGTCGGAGAACCGACACCCTGCATCCATTGCTGGACAAACACAAGGCAGTAGGGCTAGTTTTATGGCCTGGGGAATATTCTTGTGGTATTCTCTAAGTCCCATCATCCGTGTGGAAGGCACTCTTGATCGATTTGGTTATGAATCCATCCTTAGTGATCACGTCCACCCATACATGATGATTGTCTTTCTTCAGGAGGATGGGATCTTCTAGTACGATAATGCGCCTTGCCACACATCTAGAAGTGTCCACATGCGGCTGGAAGAGCACAATCAAGACTTCGAAGTTCTTCCCTGGCTCCCAAACAGCCCCCATCCCAATCCAATTGAACATTTGTGAGACCACCTCGATTGTCGTGTTATCCGTTGTGTCTCCTCCGCCACGTACCCTTCAACAGTTGTGGGACGCACCGCAGGCAGCATGGCTCCAGATACCCGTGAAGACCTATTAGCCCCTGACCGCCAGTTCATCTAGTTGCTGTCCATGCTGCGAAAGGCGGTTACTCTGGATACTAGCAGGTGGTCATAATAATGTGATTTGATTGTGTATATATAATACACAGGATGCCGTATGACAGCATCACCTTATAGAAAATTATGTTAGGTAATTCAGAAATAGTATAAACACCTGTCATGGATAAGTATGAGTACAAAAATACAGAAAGTGACGAAAAAACAAAACAAAAAATTTAGTCATAAGTTACCTCCTGGTAGTTAAAGGTCAAAGGGGAATATGACATGGTTGTTATACAAGCAGAGCATTTACCAAGTCCACAGTCAATAGGTACTTTACATGTCATATTGGTACACTGCTTCATATTGGTACACTGCTGACCATTAAAATTGCAACACCTTCTTGGGGTTGCACTCATACTGTTTCAATGCATGCTCTAAATACACCCAATGTAGCCACAGGTGTCCTGTGGTAGGCTAGTTGTCGTTTGACAACAGACCACATGTTTTCGATCCACGAGAGATCAAATAAATGGGCAGGCTAAGGAAGCTGTGTGGCATGATGGTGTTCCAAACCATCACACAATGTGTGCCACATCAGTCACACATTGTCCTGTTGGTGCAGTCCTTAAGCGGGTCCTGAAGATAGGGGATAACAACAGACTTCAACATTTCNAGTCACACATTGTCCTGTTGGTGCAGTCCTTAAGCGGGTCCTGAAGATAGGGGATAACAACAGACTTCAACATTTCGGTGATATAATGGTTGCTGGTCAGTGTATCAGCAATGCTAACTACGCGCACGCAGAACTGGAAACAGATGGCACCTTACACTATAACTCCAGGTGCTGGGCCGGTATGGCTGTGTATAATGCAGGACTCGGCCAGGCATGTCCCATGGTGCCACNAGTCACACATTGTCCTGTTGGTGCAGTCCTTAAGCGGGTCCTGAAGATAGGGGATAACAACAGACTTCAACATTTCAGTGATATAATGGTTGCTGGTCAGTGTATCAGCAATGCTAACTACGCGCATGCAGAACTGGAAACAGATGGCACCTTATACTATAACTCCAGGTGCTGGGCCGGTATGGCTGTGTATAATGCAGGACTCGGCCAGGCATGTCCCATGGTGCCACCAGACATGGATACAACTATTGTGTTGCTGCAAGTAGAAGCGGGATTGGTCGGAGAAGACAATGAATGGCATGTCACTCATCCCTCCAATCCCAATGTTCCAAGCACCATAGCAGCCACTTGCGCCTTTGGTGAGCAGTGAGCAGCGAGCAGTCAGTGGTAGCTGTAGTAATGGCCACCTAGACAAGATGCCCTAATGCTGCAGACAGTGATTAACTGTGCATGTAGACACAGACTGATGTGTAACATGCCCGAACTCCTGAGCGTGGGTGTTTGATGAGGATGTATGGCCCGTAGTCACCGATGCACACCAAAGTCAGTCCTCGCTCTTGTTGGT
Source organism: Clitarchus hookeri (assembly GCA_002778355.1). Classification (NCBI taxonomy): domain Eukaryota; kingdom Metazoa; phylum Arthropoda; class Insecta; order Phasmatodea; family Phasmatidae; genus Clitarchus; species Clitarchus hookeri. The sequence continues at coordinate 863,519 of NQII01000241.1, read as the reverse complement.
GCAATGGGGCCGTTGGCTTCCTGCACATCACTCAACCCATCCCTCCTCGACCCGCTGATCCCACATATGCTACATTGTGGTTGCATTTCTTCCAACGTNGCACATCACTCAACCCATCCCTCCTCGACCCGCTGATCCCACATATGCTACATTGTGGTTGCATTTCTTCCAACGTGAGAACCAATTTTATGGTAGGATAATTTACAATCCTGATAGGCCACGATTATCTCGTAATCAGAGGCGGAAACTTGTTCGTATGATTGTCGTGTTCTTCAATGCAGCATGCTCATTCCGTCTGTGCACACAAATGGCGAGGAAACACAATACCACTACCTTTCAGCAGCTCCCCGACCTCAATTTATATACTGCTTATTAGTATCGCTATTGGTGCATGTGCTGCGCCACTTGGTTTAACACCTAGTCCTACGCTGCTATACACATTCTTCAAAGTGAAAGTTCTTCAGGTGGGTACTTTTTGTTGTTGTAATTTTAATGGCCAACAGTGTATTACCTAGAATTGAAGAATTCCATAGCTTTAACTTTGTAACCAATAGCTATTCTCAAACATGTACTGAAATTTTGAAATATTTTCTGGGATTTTCCTCAATTTCAAACTTCCAGACAAATGTTAGTGGTGAACATGTACAAGCAATATGAATATTTTATTTCTTTCAGAATACTGATAAAACACTGGAGTGAATGAGTGAAGAGATTTCCGTGACTCTTAACATAGATGTCTTGAAAGCCGATGAGGATGAAGTGAGGTGAGGACGGAGCAGCACTAGAACTATGGCCAGGGGAAAAGGCAGATCCCCGAAAAAACTTACCTACCAAGCATTATCCGGCACGATTCCCACATGCGAAAATCCGGGGAGCGACCCTACCGGGAATCGAACCTGGTTCGCCTAGGTGGGAGGCGAGTAGTCTAACCACTACACCACTGTGCCACCCCCCTCCCCCCAAACACCGCAGAAAGTAACAATATATAAATACACTCTTTAATGTGAAATAATGAAAATTATTACACTGAAAATAAAGGCAGCTTACTGAAAATTACAGTGGGCTAATTTCTCTGCTTAAGAAGTTTGTTGTAGACCTTCCCAGCTACACAGTATTTCAAAATAACTGATACTTGTGAATAGTGGTAAAAGAATTAAATCAAATCAATGCAACTAAAATATGAAATATAGACACTGTTTCACATGCAACTTAGCTCAGCTTTGAAACTTAATAAAGCAGTTTGAGTACACAGAGTATACATTAATATACAAAGAATGAAATGTTATAAGCCTTTCACGGTAAAGTGAGCACTTTTTAAGGCTGGGCTTAAAAGTTCCTTTCCACATATCTGCATTCTTTCACCAAATGTCAATATAAAAATTGCCATGTAACTAATAAACACAGTGTATACATTTTATAGCTCTCAAAAGATAGCATCTGAGACCACAATGAAATACAATAGTCTGGTTAACAATCCTGCTGAAAGGGCCTTAAAAAGTACTCACTTTAACATAAATAGCCTATCTCATGAGGTGAAATGCTCTACCAATCCAAAATTATTTCAGCAAATGTATATAATAAAATATATTGAAACAGAATAATATGCAGTGTTCCACTTTAGAAACATGGTTGATATTTGGGGCAAAAGTTCAATCCCAGCAACAAAAAATTGTTCACAGGTTGTAAGCTAATTAAATTAAATATTGATACAAATAATTTATCAAAGCCTCCATCTCAAGCTTGAGTCTAAGAAAGAAAAATTACTTCTTGCAATGCAACACACAGGTGTCCATGATCATGAAACCCAGACACCGGCTCTTATTACAATCTTCTGATGGACCAATCTAACAACTCTTACACTTTATGTTGCATGAAACACTTGTTGTTGATTTTATTTCCATAAAAGGTACCATTGATTCTGGTTTAACATGTAAAATATTATTTCTGCCCACATTATCTTATTGTGCTTTTGACACGTACCTTAAGGTAAGGTTACCATAAAAGTGAAGAGAAAAATACAAACTACAGCAAAAAAAATTATGAGGGATTAAACATGTCTGCTATTAGAGTTACACACTTTAAAAAAAGTTTTGCAACACATGTAATTTGGTTGCTCATGAAGGATGTTCACTCGGACAGTAGATGCATTTACAAAGAGACACTGGAATGACAAGCACGGTATTCTGTCCAGACAATGTGAATTTTCATTCCATACTTCCTTTTGGGCTGTGAGCCACTAAGTAACTCGGTAATCTCGGTGGTGCAAAACTGTTTTTGAGCTGAATAATTGAATGTTAGCTGGAAAGTTCATATTCCCTTGTTCCAGCTCCATATCCTCTTAAAATAAGAAAACCAACCCTTAGCATATTTTTTTTTTAAATGAAAATACTATAAAGGTATTATTAATAATAATAACAATATTATTTATAATAATAATAATATTAATAATAATAAGTATAATATTATTAATAATTATTATCTGCTAATAATGGTGAAACTGTATTTGGACTAGTTTCTCGTATGATGATTGGAGAATGCTGCAGCTTGTGGTTAAGGAAGTTGAATANTGCTGCAGCTTGTGGTTAAGAAAGTTGAATACGTGTTTGAATCAGTAACAGGAAGTTTATAAATGTATTTTGACATTTTTATTAATAATAATAATTATTACTATCATTATTATTGATTGGAGATAGCTATAAAATATTGTTTTACCATGCTAGTAGCTACTGAAATAATTTAGAATGGGATTATTTTAATATGAAACAGCTTATACTTGAAAACTGCACACAGAGGTGGATTTACATGACAGGGTCAGGGGGCTATAGCGCAGGGCAGCAAAATCTAAGAAATGGCACAGATAGGAAAAAAAAACATCATCCAAAAAAATAGTTCACAATATTCATCTCTCAATTATTCTATAGACAAAACATTTTTTTACAATATGTACAAAAACCCCATGGTATAAACTGTTGGATGCTTGTTTCCCAGTTAATTCCTTACAAGATATATATATATTTCTTCTTTTTGGTTTTGGGAACATTATACTTTATGTTGCCCAGCTGCTGTAAGATGGAATTCTAAGACAGTGTAGTTAAATGGCTGCAGTCCTCTAGTGAGTTTCATCTTATTGTTGATTTACAACTTTGTTTATTACAAGATGGTGGCATGTGATTATTTGGTTTTCTGATTACATTAACTAAATAATGTGCTATTTTAAGAAGTTTTCTTTTTATAATATTTTTAAGTCTACTTATTCATCACCCAGAAACAGTGTTTGTAGTTAACTACAATAAATAACTGTTCCGCTAATCAGGAATAGCAATGTGTCATGATCGTCAAATCTGCAGTCCTAACAATAGTATGCAAACTAACAAAACAAGTAGACTATGATGATTTTAATAGACTCATTTTCCCATATGCAGTCCAAAGAAGCTTCTGTGAATACATGTAAACAATATTGTAGTGAAATGTGTAGGGGTGGACAAAGCTGGAAATTTGATTTCAAAAATTCAAAGCAAATTTTTTTAAATATTTGCAAATTTGAATCAAATATTGAATCAAAGTGTTTTGTTGATAAGTACACATTGCAGGAATTATTATTTTTAATTTAATAAATATATACATATTTACAAGCTAAGTAAAAGGCAGAAAAAAGAAATGGTTTCTACTGATTTACAAAAAACTTGATCATAGTTTTTTACCAAATAAGAATCCTTTCACGCTAAACAAATCTAAATAACTAACTGAAAATTAATCTAAGCCTAAGGAATATAAACCTAACATATTATAAAAGACTTAAAAAAATAATTTTTCATCACATCAGCACATTCCTTGACTTAAATGCAAAATAATACTAAATAAGAAAATAAAAATTATTACAGCAAAGTGTAAAACATACAAATCTTGGACACAATTAATTGCATTGCTCATGTCTTTACACTCCAGTAGTTACGTTGCACACATATACATTATTTAATTACGTGAGTTAATGTTGTGCAGTGTCAAATTAATTTAAATTTTGTTTGGGGTAATTAATCAGAATAGGGGCTTTTCTCAAGGAATCGTCGTAGACCCACAAAAGTGATATAAAATAGGTTCTGCACAGTTTACCTTTTTAATATTGAGGAGGGCATAATGGTAAAATACGTATAACGTACTAAATAAATTAGATAAAAGTACGAGCAGTTCTGCCGCTTTGTTTACGTCGGACGCCATGTTGCATAGCCATGTAAGTGTGCTAACGCTACCTATCGGCTGCGGACGTGAAGACGATAGCTTAGTACGCCATTGTATGGGATACAGTGCAGTTTGCAGTGAGTGGAATATTATATGCGTGTGGTTTGCAACGTCCAAACCTGAACATGTGAAGGCTTGTGATTATAGAATGGAGAGTGCTAGTATGACTGTTTCTGTGCGTAATATTTGTCTATGTGGCGGGTGTTACTTGGACGTTTTATTAGATCATGGTGTTTTGCCGAGTGAGGTAACGTGCACGACAGTTGAATTGGCCAAGGACAGTGGAATTCATATACTTCGTGTATGTTTTACTGTTACTTTAAAACCCTAAAATCTTAGATTAGACTAAAATTGTTGGTTAGATTAAAACCCTACAATCCTATGTTAGATTAACACCCTACAATCATAGGTTAGATTAAAAATGTAAAATAGTGATTTGCTCATTGTAGGGTTAGGCTAAGTTAGATTAGGTGGGCACATATTACGGAATTGGGTGGACAAATGTTACGTTGAGGTGTTTTTGTATTTTTTGTGGGTGTATTTTTAGTGATTTTACCCCACAATTACCCTGATCTTCATAGCCCTTCCCACTATTGTATCTGTGGTTTGTATTCATAATACGTTAATGACCCTACTAAATTCGTGTTCTGTGTAATTAGTAGAGTGGAAATATACAACTTTCCAGGATTTTTCTTTTATTTTCAGAAAAGCCCCTATTCTCAGTAATTACTTTGTTTGGTCTCCATCTTTGTCTTCTACAATTACGCAAGGTAACTGTTCCATTCCTTTATTAGTTGCTCTATGCTTCAGCCAACGGAACACTGTTGGCTGTATGGGTATTCCGAGGACACTCAAGAGGGCGTGTAGTTGTTAATTTCCCACTTTATTTTTATTACATAACTGTGATTTGCATCGCAGCGGGTGCGATTTTACAGCAGTTAACTGTGTAAAACTTGTAGTTTGATCTCTTAATTATCACACCGTAATGAGATAAGACTCTGTTGGACATGAGAGAAATAAACATATATATTACCAATTGAAATCTGCGGTGCCAAATGAAGTTTGGGAAGATAATATAGTGTTTCATGATGTGAAAAGGGTTTTTTTCCCCGAAAATTCTGTTTTGCTATCTTGTGAGCAAAATTAGATAATGACAATAATTTAACACCGAAATGCAGTTTGGAGTTGAGTTTATGTTTTCATGATTCACTAGCCATTTGTGTGGCATATGTCAAATCAAAACTTTGATGTTGAGGTAAGTAAGGCCACATCGTCTTTTGTTTTTTTTTGGGCAAATAATAATTACGACTTCTTTTGGTTTTTCGGGCAATAATGATAAGTAATTAATGTTGCCCAAAAACACTTTTTTTCAAAGTTCGAAGTAAAAAATTTAATTTAGAATACAAAGTCGAATAATAAAAATTTTCTATTCTAATTCAAATTTTTGAAGCTTCGCCCACCCCTAGAAATGCGTAAAAACTATATTTTTTACATGAATTTTTTTAGTTTAGCAGTAACAGCGGTAAAGAAAGTAAGTGTATAAATATAAATTAATTTCAATATTGTTTCCCATCATAGTAAAACTGAAATGTAAGATAATTTTTAATTGAAATACCAAAATATGTTTTCTTGTTCAGTTTTTCTTTTGTAATAATTAGTTTCCATTTGTTGAAACTAACTTTTTAGGTCAACATATTAAAATTAATATTCTTTGGCTATCATGAATAGATTATAGAATAGAACAATCTTATTTGGAATAAACACCATGAATTTGCAGCATTATATGATACAATATTTGAAAAAAAATAAAATACCCAAATAACTAATGTTTTTATTATTTCAACAAGTGTTAACTAAATATATGCTGCAGTACAGTGCTGTCATTATTGAAATAAAAAAATTAATAAAAATAAAAGAATCCTGTAATGGAACAACTTTAGTCATTACATTAAAAGATAATGATAGGTTACATGCATCTATAAATCATAAATTTCTTAACATTATGATTAATATAAAAAATTTCAATCCAGTGTTTAGGATGAATTTTGAGGACGGGGAGTGGTAGGCTGCAATCACTAGCGCTGTGGATGTCTAAGGGGATCGGAAGGGAGGTAGGTGGCAAAATACATGTAGGCCCTTAGTAGATTAAATATAAATAGACCTCTGAATGCAGAATGAAAACCACTGTGAAATTTACAGCAAACTCAAAATGGTATTAAGTGGTAAGATGTCAAGAAATGAGCAACAGGAACATTAATAGGGTGAGCATATTAAAAAAACCAGTAAAATGACTACATGGTGACAGCACAACTTGATATAGTATATTTCGCAAATGAGTACACTTTTATGACAGCTAGTGTGCAGTAACAAATGCCTGCATCAGCTGATACATGAACAAGTGAAAAATAAACTTATGTTGGCAATTCTGACAGCCCTGCTGAACACAAAAGACAATGGAGAAATATGTAAACAAAAATGAGTTTGAAGACAAATTATTAATTTATTTGATTTGACATGACCACAAAGTAGCAGTTTTTAATGAAACAAACTAAACCTTTAACTAAAACAGTAAAGTAAAAGTGTCTCAAATCAAATGCAACAGGCCAGTGCATGTTTATTCCACTATGTGAAATAGCAGTTGTTTTTCTTTCTAAGTCGTGTCATCAAGGTTACTATGCCAGCAGTGGTAACAGATGCCACATGAAAATGTTTGCGCTTCTTGTCAGAAATAAGCAAGTCTTGCATTGGAGTGTATAAAGAAAAAAATTTTTTACACTGTCACCTTTTTCCACGTTGCTTGTGGTATTGTCCATTTCATATAGGTGCGGTAAATTTTGACAGACAATGTGACCAACCTACACAATATGTAAAGAGTAAATGCTCTCATTTGCAAAATTTTGTATCTGCTGATGAATTTATGTGGGATGTATGCTGTTATGTTGGAAATATTTTTGACAACTATGGAAAAAAAATAGTACGCAAAACTAAAAGTAATAATTTTAAACTTTAATTATACTTCCAACATTTGTGGTTTAAATTATGCTTATAAAGCAATATGCAATTTTTCTGGCTATTAGTGGATATGCTTTAAAAACTTGTTTAGCAATAATGACGGAGTATGCGGACACTTACAATCAGTGAAACCTTTCCAGCTCTGTGAATGCCATTGTGCACATGCTCTTTCAACTGGCATCTACCATGAAGCGCCACAAGTATAATTTACGTTCCGAAGATTAAAGTTTGTTGGTTTCAGGAAACAGGCAAAGTGTTGATTTTATTCAATTATTCTGCAAATAAATTATTTCATATCAATGACAGACAAACATGATATTAAAGAAGTACTCATGCTAGGATTTCCATAGAAAAACATGTGTTCAAGAGGTTGTGAATTACAAACAGTGAGTCAACATGTTTTGTAAAGGATGTATTTATAAACAGTTACTATATGTTTGAAATTCACAGAACTTGAAAAAGCCACTCTTTCAAATTTTTATAGTGTTAAAAAATACTTCTTTGGCCTATATTGTAAATCCAATGAGTGTAAGGTTAACTTTAGTAAAAGTGAGTTTGTTAATTGTCGTATCTGTACAAACAGCAATGTATATATCACGTTTAATTATTTCACTGAAGTTACAACTTTCAAAGTTATAATTTGAATGCTATTTCTGTATTAGCAAAATTTTCGAATGCTCCATCAAAACAATATGCCATTCAAAATGACACTCTTTTGTAAGAAGAACCACAAAACTATGTTCTCTCACAAAAGACAAACTAAAGAAATCTTACTTAGCCACTCGTCGCAAATCCGCAAGTTCTGATGCTGCCTGTTCTTGGCAGAAGGTCACACGTCCTCAGCAATTCTCAGGTTGTAATAGTATATGTTATAAGGGATGCCATGATGACTGATCCTGCTCTGCTAGCCACCTGGATATGATACTGGTGGACACAGGCATATCCCCAGCTGCTGTGACATGTCCCTGGATTGTGTGCAGCGACGCCTGTGGAGTGCTTACAGCCTCTCCATGATGAAAATATCCTCCCTGCTGGTGGACTGCCAGGGTCGATCGAAGCCTTCTCGAGGGGTGTGTGTACCCTCCTGTTTCCAATGTGTCCCACATGCTTCACAACGTAGGCAGGATGGTTCTTAAGTGGTGAGCAATGCACCGAAACATCCAACCTGCCTCTCGGAAGCTAATGATGCGGCATCTCTCAAACTCATCCAGCTGGGCAAAGGCTTGTCGAATGGACCATCGGGGCATGCAGCATATTCACTGAACTTGGCTCTGTGGATCATACTGCTCTCACTGCTACTAAGGCCTTATTCAGTGTCTTGCAGCTATGAAAGATGGAGAGACATGTATACCCCCTAGTGGCACATCCGCACAAGCAAACCGTATTAAACGCAAATGGGACACATGTCAGGCTATGATGATACTGTGTGGCAACCTTCGATGTACTCACGTGATTATTTCATAGTGATCAATTTTTTTTGCAAATGAGTGTAGGAATATTGTTTCTATTGATTGTGGTAATAACCATATTATTAAAAAGAAATAAATAACAGTATTTTATTTTGTAGGAATAAAAATTTTTTAAGTTAGCCTTCTTAAATATTTATTTTGGTATAGTCCATACTGTATAAGAAGGCCGTTTTCAGACAGGTCTGCAAAAGTAGCGCCACTGTTTACGTCTGACTACATGTGACTATGTATCCTTCCGTCATCAGCTGGTCCGTCGCGTCGAGGCTGTATTTTTTATCAACACGCTGTCAGCTAATCCACTTGCCCTTGTACTGTTATGCTAAACAAATTTTAAGATACTTTAAGACTGACATCTGTCTAAAAAAATAAGTAGGTTATACAAGTAAAAATATAAAATGTTGCAAATAATTAAATATTTGCTAACTCTTTTTTAATTTGTCCGAGATAGTGAATTTGGGTTAACATTTGCGAGACGGTCTGTTGTATCTATTATCACACTTTGGGCGTTATAGCTAATATATTCGAGTTGGAAATATGTGACGTGGAATAACATTAAAATTGCTTCAAACTATTCACGCGTCTCACTTTCTACAAACAAGGAGATGGGTTTCATGAGAACAATATTGCGTATAATTTACGTAGACGAACTATTACCGGCCGAATATAAATGACTTTTACTCCAAATCATTTTACATGAAATATATGTTACTTTAAAAATTATGCAGAGCTCGTGGAAAAATATAACTATTGGCATTTGTTTGTAAATTCGTTATATATCGCGCAAAAAAGAGGTTTATTTCTGGCTGGTAATACCTCGCATAATATCCGAGAGATCGCGCGCACAGCGCGTCACGGCAAAGTTTGAGCCGCTGTTTTTGGATAACAGATAGCGTATTATTTTAAGTTGATTGTTCTTAGATTACGGGATGGAAATATATTTCAAATTCGTGTCGTTTCGTCAAATTAATAGAAAAATAATTCAACAATATTATGCAATATTTCTATATGCTTTTCGAATTAATATCAAGGACGTGTTGAAAGCGAGGTTGGAGAGGGATGATACGACGTGAAAAAACTTTCTGAAGTTAGCACAACTTCAGAAAACTTTTCCGCGTCGTATCGTTCTATTGTACATTTCATTTTGAACACCTATACATAACTACATTATCACGAAGTTTAGTTTTTAACACTAACAACCATTGTTTTGTGTCCTTGTAAAATAAAATGCATTAATAAATGTAAGAACTCTTTCTTACCCGCGTATTTTCTGCTTTTGTGATGTGCATTGGCAGTGCACTCAGAATAGCCAACGTAATTTTAACTTTTGTTCGTTCGTGCATCAGCTGATACGGGATTTTGTAAATGGCACTTTGTTTGTTTCGTAAACATTAAGTTGCCACTCACTGACTGTCAGAAAGTGGCCTTCCTTATAACGTATGGACCATAACTGCTTCCAAAGAAAAAACTTTTAACGCCTTTTTTTAAAATGAAACTGACTGGANTCTTATAACGTATGGACCATAACTGCTTCCAAAGAAAAAACTTTTAACGCCTTTTTTTAAAATGAAACTGACTGGATTGCAGATACAAGCAAACTGAATTTTCATTTTTACAGTAATTTTGTTCCAAGTTAAAACTACCAAAACTAAGGAATCTTTGCACATTTTCACAAACGTTTCTTACATAGCTTTTTCTTGTAGAACAAGCTATCACATGTGGGCTCTTAAATACACATTAACTTATGGCAGAAGAGCTAATGTTTGTGCCACAAATCAGCTGATCTTCCTAGTAAGCAATGTGCGCTGTTGCTGGTCAAGCCATTCTTCCTACCTGAAGTATGCACATGTTACAGCAAGTCAGAAGAACAAGCGACAAGAGATGATATGATTTTAGAGTAGCAGCAGGACAAAGACAGGCAAATGAGGAAACAGGATTGCCCCAAGAAAAAACCCTCAAACTAAGGCAGTGTTTGCCACACTATACACTTGAGAATTTGCAGTTGGAATATTTCTCACCCTCTGGGGCCAGAGATTGAATTGTGAACTCCAATGGTGGGAGACTAGTAATTAACATTGTGACATTTCAATGAATACTTAAACATGTTTGTGAAAAAAAAAACAGTTCCTTGCTTTTCCTGTATATTCGCTGCATAAATATCCTTTAGAATGTTTTGTTGCTAAACTGCAGTTTATCAAATTATTTACATTACAGTCTCTAATACAACCTAACCTAACATAAACATCAACCAATCAAAATCGAAAACAACCATTGGTTGACAATTATAAATATGTCTTGAATCCTGCTTTATAACATGATCTGCATACTACAAATAACTTATATTTATCATGCAATGCACTGTCATTGAAAACAAAAAATTCCATTTCAGCAACACTACACTATGTCATACATGAAAAATATAGTCTTGAGATGTATAAGTTAACTGCTAATAAACAGCTTACAAATTTCACGTATAGCACCTAAGAAATATTTCATGCCCAAATGCTAGCTTCCTTTTTCTATTTCCATCTCTTATGTGAATTTTTAATGGTAAAAATGGGATAATACAAGTTCTTCACAATAATTTTTATATATGAAACTTATGTTACAGGTTCCTTAGTATTAATAACACCTATGTCTTCATTTCTACATCATAAAATGATAGGGTTATCACTGAAAATCCTATAGAGGTAAGTTGACAGAGGAAAGACTGCATGCGAGTTCAGTGCCTTGCGCATAAAGGTGACCGCACATTTGATACTTGTGTCTTGGTCGCCCTTAGCGCTCCCATGCTTCTAGGCGTCAGACATACAAAATGTCTCCAGGCAGACAACACAGTTAATGTCTCGTAGACAGGGAGGACTTTTGAGACAGAGCGAGCTTCTCAGACAGGCAGCATTGGAGCAGAAGTTGGCCAAAGCCAGAGTTATGGAACCACTTCAGCATTTGCCTGATATGACTTTGGAAAGAAAACTTNAGGAAAGACTGCATGCGAGTTCAGTGCCTTGCGCATAAAGGTGACCGCACATTTGATACTTGTGTCTTGGTCGCCCCTAGCGCTCCCATGCTTCTAGGCGTCAGACAAACAAAATGTCTCCAGGCAGACAACGCAGTTAATGTCTCGTAGACAGGGAGGACTTTTGAGACAGAGCGAGCTTCTCAGACAGGCAGCATTTGAGCAGAAGTTGGCCAAAGCCAGAGTTATGGAACCACTTCAGCATTTGCCTGATATGACTTTGGAAAGAAAACTTNGGAGCAGAAGTTGGCCAAAGCCAGAGTTATGGAACCACTTCAGCATTTGCCTGATATGACTTTGGAAAGAAAACTTGGAAAACAAACATGAGGATGGCTGGACTGAGAATCAAACCTGCGTCATCCTCAATGTGAGTCCAATGATTTACCACTATGCCACCTTGCTTGGTAAGTGTAAGGTAAGTTTGTTGTGAAATATAGCATGTGATTTTTTTTTCTCTCAGTGTGAAAGAAAATTTACCAATGTGATGAAAGCAGATTTTTTGTTGTGTGCTGTTTCACATTATACATTAATATTTGAATGACAAAAAATATATATACAAATACATTTTTTTATAGAATTTTGCATGAAGTAATAAATTGCAAACATTTTTATGGACGCATATTTACACTCAATGAACTGTTTCAAACGTGTTAATTATTTATAACAGTATTATAAAGATGAATCACTAATTTTTACTAAAGGACTACCACCTTATAGTATTTTCAGTAATCTTTTGGAATAAATTAATTTGATTGAAGATTACATTTTTTAGTTATACTCTAATAGCAGTAAAAACTGCAGCTTTTAACGAGTTATTGCGGGACCTTCTAAAATCACTGTTATACCTTTACTAAGGCGTTCAACAACACACTGTAGCTTCAACCGCTTACACAGACAATAGCACTTGCAGCACCGACTGCTTTTGGCTATATATGCATTGACATGAGTGCCAACTTATACTGCTCATTGTATAATAGCATGTGCACAGTGTTACCACTCTTCCCTTAGTTTTAACACATTTTAATTTACAACCATCATACAAGCAGACCGAAAAGTTTTGAGTATTTCCGTAAAAATAAACAGCAGTTCACAAACATCTTATGCACTAAGGCTTTCAAAAAATCATAAAATATTTGTCACACTATGGTTTGGTGACTCAGCATTAGAAAAACAAGTGCAAGTTAAGCCAAAAGAAACAGGAAAAGTTAACATGTGGTTAACAACTTTGCAGGCAGTAAAAATGACCAGTACTATAGAAAGTAAAAACATGTGCTGCATTCAGTCGATGGTGAAGGATTAGCAATAACAGTCTAAATGCATCTGTATGCTTTCGTTCTCCACCAGTATCCTCCAAATAGCTGCTGAATCAATTTTTTCTCTACATCTCCTAAAAAGGCAGATAAAGAAGAGTAGTCAAACATGGCTGGTGAGCAGAGGAAAGAGTCACCGCCATATTGCAATGGTCAGAGGGATAAGGAAGGAAGAAAAAGACACATTCCATTCTTCTGCCTACATAAACCAAGGAAAAAAACTGTATCAGTAAATAGTAGCAAATTAAAAAAGGTCTGACATTCAAAATTTTGTAAACTCAAGGCGACAATCATAACTTTGATTGGTGGCAAACATCTTGGTAGCATCTTGCAAGCATATAAAAGTAATATTTGTTAAATTTGTCTACAATATATAAATATATTATAAATAATAGAGTTACACTGTATGGTAATGTTGTAAAGAGTAAAAATTCTTATTGGGGTACGCTCAGAATAGAAAAATCTTAGCTTTTACTTTGTTATTATCGAGCACCTTCCACTAGGTGAGCAACTGGCAAATAGTCACTACAGCCACTACTGGGAGAACAAATTCACAGACAAATGAGTGTGTTAGGTGACACTGCAACTGAAGGCGACAATACATTGTGCAAAGCAAATTATAACTGAGAGAAAGATCTCCTTCGTGCTCTCTCATTTACCCTTATGGGGGTACAGCAAGACATAAGACATCAATGACTTGAATCCTGGTGAACGTACATCACTATAGTTAACATTAAATTATATATGTGATTACTTTTCACTCAAGTAAAAATTTAATGCACAAAAAGACAACAAAAAAAAANGTTAACATTAAATTATATATGTGATTACTTTTCACTCAAGTAAAAATTTAATGCACAAAAAGACAACAAAAAAAAAAGCTACTAATATAACTGAAATATTTTCAAAAATGTTAGTTAATGTAATGACAACTGGTCATGTCCACANAAAAAAAAAGCTACTAATATAACTGAAATATTTTCAAAAATGTTAGTTAATGTAATGACAACTGGTCATGTCCACACCATGAAGCTCAAGTAGGTTTTAACAAAATAAATGAAGGAATTTGAAAATATGTCCATGGCATAACAACAGGTGGCGAACCACTAGGTATTGACACTCAGTGTGAGTGCAGCAAATGCGCAAAAATTGGGAAGTCCACCACAACAGTGACACAATTTCTGCAAAGATACTCCAAGCCGATAAAAACTACTTCCTATGGTGGCAGCCGCAACAGCGGCCATGACGGAAAAATTTTAATAAAGTTATTTCTGTTTAGCATTATTACAATAAATGTTATTTCAGCAAAGTCTTACATTTTGCAGAGTTCATTTTTCAGTTTCTCTCGTTTCCTAACAAGTTCACACAGAAGACGAGCTCTCTCGAGATCTTGTCGCAAGCGCTGCCAATATTTGAGCTGACGATACAGTTCTCCCTAAATAAAAGAAAACAAAATTAATACACCAGGAAATTGGGAAATAAGCTGTAATCAATATTTTAAGATTCAAGATTCAAGATACAGGGGCTAAAAAATATTAAAAAATAACCATTACAATGACTGTGTTACGTTAGTGATAAATTTATGACTTTTTCAAAATCTTTAACTGACAGCCTAGGTTCATTACATACATAAGATACATTTTATACATTAATGGGACTCAATTCAGTTTAAACTGAAAATTTTGTATTAGTAGTTGGATTTTAATAATAATTCATAGTACAGGTTTAGTATACACCTGCACACTCTACAAATTTAATGATAGTATCATCACAGTTTCACAAAATATTTAACCATATTTTATGGAAAGATCACCATCAATGTGAAATAACTCCCACCATAATTTTTAAAGTGCTGAAAAGTGTAAAATATGTTTATCACCTAAAAGTCATGATCCTTATTTTGGGACTGGCAGCCATGCCGGAACATGTGGGAACGCACCCTACGCCAGATCCCTCCACAACAAATTAAATAGAAAGATGATCACCGTCAGCCACCCCTTCTACCAAAGGGAATAAGTATAAGCTGCTTGTGTCGTGATGAATCGCCGCCGAAAGTAGCAGAGGATGACCAAAGTGTTACTCCCTGTCTTGAAGAGTCTTTCCCGTTTCCGCCATTCAGTTGTGAAGTTGCACACCATTCTTGTGTAGAATTGGCCACCCACAGGCTGGCAGAGGGACAGAAGATGCGAGGATGCCACAGTATAGGTGCGGTTAATCAAGCACTTTTAGAATCAACCTTTGAAAAATGTCACTGCCCCAACATGCATATATTTTAACAGGAACACTGAATGGCATCCACACAGTAAAGTTGGTTCCAATGGAGAGAAAGTAGCTCCATGTCTTAAAGTTGAATTAGAAGTGTTATAAAAGTAAACATTTAAGAATACTAAAATTATTTCTTTTGCTTTCTGATTTTTTAATGCATGTAAGTGAAAGAATAAGAAATTTTTTTAATGTTTTCTTTTATAATAAATGCACAGTTTCACTTGACTGATGTACAAATACAGTGATCAGGCCCATGGCCATTTTAATTTTACATATGGCGAAAGAATACACAATGAGCATGCCAGTAGATCTTAAGCAGGGCTTTCAGAAGTGCACAATTTACAGTGAACAGTCATCAGTTGCTAAGCAACCACCTTCCCTCTTGCCTGGCTTGGAAGCAGAGGACACAATATCATTCTTGTTCATGACGAGCTACAGTTGAGCAAGCTTGAAGTTAGCCAACGTCATTCTTCCACTGGCTAGCCAAGAGAGGGAAGATGCAAGGACGGACACTGTACTAGTTGCTAGGCAACCACTTCCCTTCTTGCCAGCCATGTAAGAAGAAGAAACAAGGTCTCACCTGACACTACCCAGCAACCATCATATGGAAAGAGAGGAGAGTACAATGGGTACCGTGCAGTTTTCACTCCTGGATATTGGATGCTTGTATTAAGTAATTGATGTTGGGTACCGACCAAGAACATAATTAGCATTATACTAGTACATTCACTAAGGGGTGATTGAGTGAAAGGGAAAAAATAATTTCCAGCAGCTGTTCGTCCTGAATGTTTCCTTTTTGCCTACTTTCCGAATGACAGAAAGGCTTTTATGATATAATATCTATATCTATCTATCTATATATATATATATATCTTTCTCTCTCTCTCTCTCTCTCTGTGTGTGTGTGTCTGTCTCTCTCTCTCTCTCTCCCCCCCCTAAAAAAACTTTTGAACGCGTGAAGCAAATTTCACTACTCTTGGTACACAAATTAAACTTGGCAAGGACTTCTAATTTTTTAGTTTTTGACCACACTGGACACTTAGTATCAAAATGGTGGCCATGTTGAAATTTAGGGTGATGTTATATCTCGAGAACCATTCAACCCTTACACTATGCATGTAGGAATGACAAGTACACACAATTCAATATCTAAGAATAAANATCTCGAGAACCATTCAACCCTTACACTATGCATGTAGGAATGACAAGTACACACAATTCAATATCTAAGAATAAAGTTTATTTACTCAAAATTACATTAAATTACAGTACCATACAATCACAACTCGTGCAGAAAAAATTACACATCAGTAAGTGCAGATTTGAGGACCCAACTGTTATGGCGAGGGTGAAAGTGGTTAAGTGGGTGGGTGCCCACTTAACGAATAGGCAATTACCCATGCGACGTAACACCTTCTTGACCAAATAGACGTCCGGAAACCGTGTTACCGTAATCTCTTTTTCGTAAAATCCTCCCTTCAGTTTGTCACCATTCAGATCGACGAGTTCATAGGTCCTTGGTTCATAATGGCGAATCTTGTCAACACGATAAACCTCGACAGACCAATTCGGCGAGTAAGATTTCGCAAAAGGCGATTTGAGACGTGAAATACGATCATAGTCACCAATCTTCGCTTTAGCCTTGCGCCGGTCCAGTCTCTTCACATTTTTAAACACAGTCGCCAGCAAAGAATTGTCCGTAACGTCCACCGGACGCATGTGGATGGTCCGGTGCACTCGTCCATTGTAGTCGAAAAGCAGACAAGGTAGTATGTCTGGCCAAATGTAATTACCTCGTGACAAAAACTNTGCACTCGTCCATTGTAGTCGAAAAGCAGACAAGGTAGTATGTCTGGCCAAATGTAATTACCTCGTGACAAAAACTCACGCCATATAACAGTCTTCGGTGTGCGGTTAAATCATTCCACGATGGAGGCCTTCTTATCATCATGCGTATTGTAGTGATTAATCTTATTCACATCCATTAGNGGTTAAATCATTCCACGATGGAGGCCTTCTTATCATCATGCGTATTGTAGTGATTAATCTTATTCACATCCATTAGTGAACGGAAGACCGTAATGTAGAATTCTCTGCCAAGATCAGTCTGCATATTTTTAGGCGGTCCCTTATCTTGTAAAACTGTTTTCATTAAGTTAGCAACGTCAGTCCCACTTTTCCGGTGAACGGGGACAGTCCAAGCATATTTGCTGAAACAATTTATTACAGTCAGCATGTATCTATAGCCCTTATTAACAGAGGCATACTGAATCATTTCCCCCAGGTCAGCTTGATAAAAATCACAAAGTCCAAAGACGAGTACTCTTTGCCTGCGGTAATTGCGCCGTGCAGGCCGGTGAAGAACAGCGGCGATCCGTGCACGTGATATTAGTATATGTATCCACCTTCACGCAATTCTTCCACAATATTCACAATCTCATTCGTGAGTGAATGATTGCCTGCCTGTTGAAACGCGATGAGCAGCCGTAGACGTGATACAAGCTCATCCACATCATCCCAGAACACACACTCGAGCTGACTGTCCCATCAAGCTTCAAAGCCAGTCCCGAGCCTCTAGCTATGCCAACGTCCGGAAACAGCTCGCAACAATGTTGAATTTCGGATGTGTTCTTATATCCTTATACACTGAAGAGCCAAAAAAACTGGTACATCTGCCTAATATTGTGTNGGCATGGACTCGACTAACGTCTGAAGGTATGCAGCAGGCAATTCACACCATGAATCCTGCAGGACAGTCCACAAATCCAATCTGCGCCAATTTGAGAAAGGGTTGCACATCTGTCATGTTTAATGATTCTCATAGGTCGTCGTTTGTCCCGTTCTTTCACAATCTTTTTCCGGCCGCAGCGATGTCCAAGATGTGATGTTTTACCAGATTCCCGATATTCACGGTGCACTCGTGAAATGTTCGTACGCGAACATCCAAATGTTATCGCTACCTCGGAGATGCTAGGTCCCATCTCTCGTGCGCCGACTATAACACCACGTTCAAACTCACTTAAATCTTGATAACCTGCCATTGTAGCAGCAGTAACCAATCTAGCTGCTGACCGCATGGCGTTACTCTGATAGGTTCCATACCTCTGTTATTTGCATACGCACGCATATACCAGTTTTTTTTGGCTCTTCAGTGTATGTGTTGCTGGTTGCATCATTGTCAGTCAAATATGCACTTGTGAGGCTAAGTAATCTCTTGTATTGCTGAAGTGCCTCTCGCGTGAACTCCCAGGGATGCCGTTTAAACAAAAACTCGTAGAGGCCCGGAGATGCACGTATTTCTTCATTGTCAATCTGTATAAAATCATTGGGTAGCAACAAAATTTACTTCTTCCCCAAGTACCATTTCTTATTCCGTCTATAGACACCATATGTCCCATCATTAAAACCTCTTCGAGAGAGATAATTACGAACAGTGACCAAGCGTAGCTAAAGACAAATCATCATCATCCACAGTATCATCCGGAAGTATCGTGAGTTCGACGTCCGGTTCAGTCTTCACGCCGACAGGGGGAACAAATTGTCTCTGTAAAGTATCTAACCGAGATGTGAGCAGATGGAAGGCCTCTTCTAATATGGCATCACGCTCCATACGAGCGCGCTTGGCCAGTAGATACTTATCACGCACACTTGCAATGACGCGATGTAAATCCTCGACAGTAGCAGCCATTATACTAAAAAATTAATGGAATGGTCATACTATATATATATATATATATAAGACAATGGCTCTACACGCAATCAGATTGACAATTTTATCTTCAAATGTAGTGAGATGCTAGAGGACTGCAGTACGTACATGCTGGCAATGTGTCCATTTATCATAGTCTGTGCGCAGGTCATTTAAATGACGAACAATCCTGTGTCGTATAAGTTCTTCAATATCCATAGTCAAAGCTTGGTTACGACTGTCAAGTTCCTCGACCATATGTGTAAGAAGTTTATTAGTCATTCCTTCGAATACAGAGCTGAGTTTCGTTTCCAAGCTGCTGATCACGCTCTCTAGCTGTGTACGTAATGCGTTCGGCCTGCCCGCACCTCCGCTAGACACATTAAGGTGCTCGATTAGTTTAGCTGAAAGTTCGGCAAAAAACTTAATGTTGACCTGTCCGAGCTTCGTCTCCACGACAGTGAGCTTGGCTTCCACAACAGCCAGCTTGCCGGCACCTTCGTTCGCTACAAGAAGGTGATTCTTCAACGTAGTTGCCAAAGTAGTAAGAGCTCTGTAGTCAACGCGTTCACCCAAGTCAAGGAGCTACGGCAGGAAGCTTGCTTCCCAGCAAGCTGCGTGCATCATCAGTCAAAGTTTGAAAATGTGTATTCACCATAGCAAACATTGTACAGACAGCGTCAAGGTTCGATTCTAGCTTCTTACTTATTGTGGCTAGCACGACGTCACTCGCAGCCTTAGCGTTTATCAGCGACACCAGCAAGAACTCTGGCGTCAACTTGTTTTCCCACATCAACTAATTTCTTCTCCACAGATGAAACCTTGCCCCTTAAAGCATCAAGTTTCTGCACATCTTCAGACAATTTGCGAAGCTGAGCCTCCATCTTGATAGAAAGCGCATTCGTGTTGCTGAACATGTCCTTCCATGGTTTCAACAGCATCGCGGTTCGATTCCAGCCTCTTACTTATTGAGGCTAGCATGACATCACTCGCAGTCTTGGCATTAAGGTGGTCGTCTAGTTTATCAGCGAGACCAGCAAGAACTCAGGTGCCAACTTGCTATCCCACATCAACAATTTTCATCTCCATAGCTGAAATCTTGCCTCCTAAAGCGTTTAGTTTCTGTACATCTTCAGACAATTTGCGAAGCTGAGCCTCCATCTTGGTAGATAGCGCATTCGTGTTGCCGAACAGACATCATTCCAAGGCTTCAAGTGCATCTCCGGAAGCAAAAGCAGTCAGTTGAGACACGCGATCTATCAATGCACCAAGTCTCAAATCCATGTTAGTAGTCAGTATACTGGTATCGAAGAGACAGCCTTCCACAGTGGCGAGCTTCCCACCCAAAGCAGTCGGTTTCTTAACATCGCCGGTCAATGGGCGTAATTCAGTTGTCATGGCCGTATGAACACTGCTGGCTATTTGCTCGCCCACACCACTCAGTGTAGTCTCTAAAGCAGCGATCCGAGTCATACCAGGCAATAGTGTGCGAAGATGCATCTCAATGTCGGGCCTGAAGTTCCATCACCAGCCGCAACAAGTAACGCTGCGGACAAAGGATACATTAACAACATCACCATCACGTTTCGCCCCGCCGTGACTCTTGGCTCGTTTCCTGCCGAAACTGCAGTTCCCGTCAATAGTAGATGTAATACAGCTGTCCGGCGCACACTTCAGGCCACTATGGCCGAACTTGGATACGGCATAGCTCATAGTTCACTGATGATTGACAATAAAATGATCAAAACCCTTGCGATACCACCCCTTATGAAGTGGAAAATCCTTTGCTATCACAAGGAAACCGTGAGGTTCGCGCCAGCAACATGAACACATGTCTTTAAATCTGTCAAATGTCATATCAGTATTAACATAATCGGAGTAAACATGACGTAAATTCAGATCATCCATACAAAATAGAACAAGGAAATTAGCATTGTCACGCAGAAGCTGTTTAGGCATACATGAATAAGTTTAACATCAGTAAATCGAATCCACCGCCACATGTCGTCCCATGCTGAAATACTGCTGCATTGTCAACTGTTTCTCACATGCCACATCGTCAAAAATAAACACAGAGTTTGGTAAAGCATCACTTGGCTGCACGACCGCTTCATTGTCACTAAAAGGAAAAAATCAAAGTCCGTCCACGGCTTGTAGTATTTGCGTTAGTTGTAGGTACTATGGCTGCTGTAGTGATTTCGAGCATACGTAAACGTTCTCGAACCGAAGACCGTTGGGTTCCTCCGGAAGGCCGAGAAGCACACATGTCTTGCCACAGTTGCTCAGTCCCACTATGATACTCCGCACAGTGCTAGGTAGTAGCTTTCCATGACGTGAACCACAGACATCAGATACATCGTCGACGTCGCTGATGCGGACAGGAAGCTTGGTGGACTGTGGTACGATCTCCATTGAAATGATATGTAAATGGTTAAACCACGATACTTATGTCAGTCATGAACGTCCAAGTTCGAGGTCGCGTCGGGTCATGACACTGCCTCCATTGAACTGAACGATTAACCCTCCGACACTAATGCCAGACAAGTTCACGGTCGGGTGAAGTGGTAGGCCACAAAACGTATAAAGTAGATGAGATGATAAAGATATGTGTTAGTATGTCATAATGTGTCATGAGAGTAAGATCACGAGCGGACATGGTTTGGTAAATACGCTGATAAACCACCTCCCTTTCGAGGCACACATTCCAGGCTATAAGTATTGTGGTCCCGGTACGCGACTAGCACGAAGATTGAAGTGAGGTGACGTCCCTGTCAATTCATTGGCCAAAGCATGCAAGTAACACGATATTGCCTACGCGACCAGTAACAAGTTGGAAGATAGGCACGCCGCCGACACCGTTCTTGCAGATAAAGCCAAGTTAATAGTTGGTTCGTCCAAGTCCAAACTCGACGAACGTTTAGCTGCGTGGGGAGTGTCCAAGATTATGAAACTAAAGTCAAGAGGGGAATGAGTTTGAAGTTTGGAAGGACGATGAAGAAGCGCACTGGCAGAGATAGGAAACCATGCAAAGTAGGGAAGCTTGGAGGTATTTTACTCTTCATCTTACCAGCACTAAGCGTTCTCGGGTAATCTTATCGGTGGTGCTAGTGGTATTGCTAGGGCGGTGAACACGGCGAAGGAGGAAAACAAACGGCTGTCGGAGACGTTGAGACATAATAGGAATGTGGAGGCACTTGCTAGAGGTAATAAATAAATGGCAGCGAACTGTATCTTCGTCCCTACCGTGCAGTAGCCGGCGACGGCGGCAGGAGAAAGTCAGTACATAGGAGAATGAAACGCTCTTAAGGTCCCTACCTAATCGACCGCTCACTAACATTGACATATGAAAGTTTGCACGAAAATTAAAAATAGTCAATTTCCAGGGTGTGTTCATGCGTGATCGCCTACCGCACTGTGCCGGCAGGTCGAGTCCAGTATAATAAACCTAGATACAAGCACCGGACCGGGAGCTCATTGGACGGCATATAAAAAGAATGGCAAAACGGTCTAATACTTTGACAGTTATAGTAACTTAAGGGCCCCGCCGGAACTGAAAACTTATTTGGGAGGGGCGAGAATATACTATAACCACGAGGCAGAGCAACAGCCTTGAGAATTGAACTGCGGACACCTATGTCTGCGCTTCCTTGCAAGATATATATACTTAACGGGGTCGCACTAGGTGTACACATCAGTCATGTCCTTAACCCTGATTGTGTCGGGCAATAGCTTGGAATTGCGTTCTGTGCACTTCCCCTACTCAACCTGGATGGTGTGTGGTCCGTGGCGGTGATAGATTTACAAACTTACTTCTCAGTACTGAACATAGATGAACGCAATTGTATGTGTCGTTACGTCAAGGGAGACAGTAAGAAAGGGGAGTATATATATTTTTGTAACAATATATATGTATATTACTTCTCACTCTATGTGTGTATTCTTTATTTGTTGGTGGGGTAGTGGTGTGAGAAGTCAAAAACCATACCTAAAACTAACGTACCAGTATAGTGAAGGTACTCAAACATTACACACACAATACTCTTGAATTCGTCGTTACTAGTATATTAAAGGGAACATTTATTGAAGTATGTGAACAGTATGCTGAGTTGGGAGTGAATCAAAGTATGCTGTCGGAGACTTAGTCTATGCGAAAATAGGTAGGGTGCATGACGGTGGTGTATAAATTTGTGAAGCGTACCAAGTGTTACGTATGCTGAGTTGTGTACAAGAGAAAGATTTGTACTCCAGAGGTGACTCCTGACGTCGGGGAATAAGAAAGGGAGAGTTGTGACATACATATTGTTATTCCAGAAACACTCTCTCCGGCTGATGTGCCTGTAGGAGGGAGGAGGAACAGTCCTCCCGCCCACTAACCAGGTAAATCTCACAGTATATATACCTCCCGCAGATCTGTAGTTGGTTACTTGTGATCTGGCACACTTCACTGATTGTTGTCTAAGCATGGTGCCTTCACAACACGTATCTCTCGACAACTGCTGCTCTTCACATCAATCGCCTGTGGTAAGTATTCTCTGCTGGATGGTGAGTATACTTAAGTCATATCAATCTTACTGGTGTCACGCTTATGTTTCTGTCATTCTCTCCCATCTGCCCTCGCGCACTGCTACAGTCTGTCTCATGGTAAGTTGGCCAGATTTTGTCAGTTCGATGAAAGTAGCACCAATGTTTCGTTTATGTATCCTTTTGCCATCAGCTGGTGCACCAAGTGGGGGCTGTATCAACATGCTGTCAGCTAATCCACTTGACATTGTACTGTAATGATAAACAAACTTTAAGGTATTATATACTGTCTAACAAATTGGAAGGTTATAAAAAATATATATAACCTTGCATAAAATTAAATACTTGCCTACGCTTTTTTAATTTATCCGAGACAACAAATTTGGGTAAACATTTGCGAGATGGTTATTGTAGTTCTTATCTCGAAGTTACAGCTAATACATTAAGAATTGAAATAATTTTGGGAATTTGACGAACTTTCATTCACCAACGACGTTGCAAAGCGGGACGGCAGAACAACATGGTGTAGTAGACCCATTTACCGGCCAAAGGAAAATACCAGTAAACACAATTGCTGTACACGAAAATACATGCTACTTTACAAATTATACAGAGCTTGAGGGAAAATAAATACCATCAGTATATGTTTGTAAATTTGTTATTTTACACAAAATATTCTGGCTGGTCAGTGGTTCAGGAGCTTTGGCTGGTTAGTGCTTCTAGAGAGAGGCAGATAGGGCGCATGGAATGGTGCAGTGAGACCTTGTTTTTCCACAGTGCCGGACAACCGACTGCGGTAATGTCTCATAGCTCTAGACTACCTCTCCCGTCCGCCCTTGGCTCGCGCGCACTGTGCTACAAGGCAACCACTTTCACTCTCCACACCAGTACAAGGTCAGTGTGTGTCGGCTCTTTCAGACGGTTCCGTCTGCCCTTGAGCTTCGCGCACTGTGCTGCAATAACAACTTTCCCTCTCCGAGTTAGTACAAGGTCAGCGCATGTCGGCCGGCCTCAGGCAGACGGTTGTGTAAGCTACTCACATATTTATTATTTAGATTTTTGGCTGTCTAGAATTCTGGCAAACGGTTGTGTAAGCTACTCACAAATTTATTACCATTTGTTATTGGCAGTGTGATTTTTATTATTCATATTGTACACATGTGTGTTGCTGTTTACACACTTGAGGCAAATTAGAATACACTACTCTGACACGTTATGAGACTAGAATGGTACTGTTTCTCCTTCATATATAACTATCATTCATGTGAATCATTTTGTTTGTTTTTACGTTCTCCTTACGCTCCCCCCACTCTGTTGCGTCCCCCGGTTTCAGCAGGTGTGAGGTCCACGCATTCACTCTATACTTACTTACTGTATGGGGTGTAACATGCAATATTAGTTTAGGTTTAATGTCCTATATAAATTTTTTTCTCGAANATACTTACTTACTGTATGGGGTGTAACATGCAATATTAGTTTAGGTTTAATGTCCTATATAAATTTTTTTCTCGAACTAGCCTAGAAACTTTTTCCCATCTGGCCACATATCATCGCGAGTTCCAGATAAGATGGAGTCTGGTAGTTTTTCGGCTTTCACATCATCAGCATTGTCTTCTTCTTCCACACACGCAGTACCTATTGCGCCTACGGTACGTCGACCAGCACTACAGTGTGTTTTCTGAGACTGAATGTTTACAGATCGTACTAATGGTTTACGCCATGAACGTAACTGTTCCCTCAATCCATTCCGGGAGCCACAACAACACATGTGCGATAGGTGTGGGAAGCCATTTGCCCGCGCCGATAAACTTAACAGCCATCGCAGAGAATGTGCAGGACTGATCAGACAGGCCACATCGTCCCACTGCTCGTTCTGTAATGTAGGCTTCGGTCGTTCTTACGATGCTCTTTGCCATGAACGTAGCTGTTGGGCGAATCCCTATGTTGTGACATTGGCATTCGAGAACTGCGGCAGGCCGTTTACAAGAAAAGATAAACTCTGTGCACATAGCGCTAAGTGTAATGGAACTGCCTCCCGGTCTGCAAAAAGGGCACGCATGGCCAGCCCCCCAGCCAGGCCCATCCCGTCTCACACCGGTTCGCGTTATTGCTGCAGAGGGCCGCACTCGCAGTGAGACTGTTGTCACTGGTGCCGGCGAGTGTAACGCCTATGGGTCGTAGAGGTGGAAAGTGCATTTCGGGGAGTTCTGAAAACATATATCTCTGAGAATACCTCGAGTGTGGCCATAGATATGTGCGGCTACCTTGAGCAGATGAAGGAACAATATCATCGGCCGGGCTGGAGCAGGAAATTGAGAACCAGGGGGCGATTAAATTTAATATTTTCCTTGAGTGCGTATATGGAAAACCGGAGCTGCACGACAACCAGACGGACCACCGTACCTTCAAGACAAAGAACGTGCCCCTCTTCAATGTAGCGGACGTCAAAGAGGCCGTAATGGCCGCCATTGCCAAGTTGTGCCAGAATGAGGACGAATACATGGGGATGGGAAGTGGCTGGACCCTCACCCCCTTGAAAAGGCTTCAGCTGCACATCAATAAGCTCGACACGCTAAGTGTGTCCTCCTACATGGCCCTGCCTGCGAGCATTGAAGATAAACATGCAATTATTAACCTGCAAAACACGGACCAGCAGTGCTTTAAATGGGCGATGGGGGTCAGCGTAAACGTCTAAGCACTCGACGAAAATACCAAGATAGTGCCAATACGGGTGACAGGGGAAGAACTGGCCCAGCACTTCGACTTGCTGCTACTCGCCACAGCGGAGTACCAGAACTCTCATCACTGCTATATAGCTGATTTCTTCCGCTTGGTACCCTCCCACGTGAAGTTACACAATAGTTATGTTAATATCTGTAAATGCTGCCTCAAGGTGTATGATAATCAATCATGTGTGACGGGGCTGACTGGTGCTGCTGAGACTCTGGCTGAGCACAGGTGCACTGTAATGAGCACGCGAAAGTTCGTGCCGACATGCCACAGCAGGACAAAAACAGCAAACCTCCTATGCTCAAGTTCCAGAATTACCAGAATGGTGATAAAGTACCTATAGTCGTGTATGCGGACTTTGAGACAATGCTGGTGCCGGTCCGGACGTGTCAGCCGAACCCGGACACGTCTTACACCTATAGGTACCAGAAGCACAAGCCCTAGAGCTATGGCATCTACGTCAAGGTGGATAATGATGTAATAACGGCCTCCAAGACGAACAGTCTACCCACAGGTGTAATATGTTACACAGACGAAGGTGCGTAGAGGCGGTTCATGGAAGAAGTCGTGAAGATCAGTAATATGGCGAAAGACATATATAGCCAGTCCAAGCCTATGCGTATCTAACATCTGGCAAACGGACTGGCTATACGCTAGCCACTGCTGCTACTGTTCCAGTCTCTTCACCAGTGCAAATCATAAGGTGCAAGGCCATAACCATTTCACCGGCAACTTTATTGGGGCGGCGTGTAATAACTGCAACAAGCTTCGCCACCGCCCCCAGAGACTACCAATCCTCTTCCATTACTTGACGTACGATATGCCAATTCTATTATTAAACAACTTGGCTATGATACCCAGGACATACATATTATTCCGCATACTGAAGAAATGCTTATTACCNACGATATGCCAATTCTATTATTAAACAGCTTGGCTATGATACCCAGGACATACATATTATTCCGCATACTGAAGAAAAGCTTACTACANGCTATGATACCCAGGACATACATATTATTCCGCATACTGAAGAAATGCTTATTACCTTCAGTAAAATTTTGGGCAACAAATTTACCATTCAGTTTATAGATACTTTTCGATTTATGTCTGCCAGCCTCGCAACACTCGCACAGAATCTACCATCCGTCGACTTCAAGACATCGACCAGATTTTTTACCAGCGAACATCTCGAGTTGGTGACCCGCAAAGACGTGTTCCCCTACGATTTTGTCGACTCGTGGGGGAAGCACAATCTACGCGTTTTACAACCGGCTCACCGGATGTGACATAAGTGCAGCAGACTACTAACACGCTCAAAGGGTCTGGACAGTGTTCGGCTGCCGCACTCTCCAGGACTATACAGAGCTGTATCTGAAGACTGACGTCTTGATTCTGTGTGACGTCTTCAAGAATTTCCGAGGGCTCTGTCTGACCANACAGAGCTGTATCTGAAGACTGACGTCTTGATTCTGTGTGACGTCTTCAAGAATTTCCGAGGGCTCTGTCTGACCACATACGGACTTGATTGTGTTCATTATGGGAGTGCTCCCGGATTCTCATTCGACGCGATGTTGCGCAAGACACAGNCACATACGGACTTGATTGTGTTCATTATGGGAGTGCTCCCGGATTCTCATTCGACGCGATGTTGCGCAAGACACAGATGGAGTTGGAGCTGCTTGTGGACTACGACGTTCACCTGTTCATTGTGGCTGGTATGGTACTCTGAGAGGGGTGGCCCAGTGCATCAAACGCCACGTGGTGGCTAACAACAAGAACATTCTTGACACCTATGATGCCAGCAGGCCATCTACCTACCTCCAGTAAGTTGATGCTAATAATTTTAATGGATGGGCAATGTCCCTACCGCTACCGTGTGGCAGTTTTGAATGGACCAGCGCGGACATTGACGTCATGTCTTTGCAGGACGATGGACATGTCGGCTACATACTGGAGGTGGATGTAGACTACCCTACCGCTCTTCACGAGGAACATAAAGATCTGTCATTCCTGCCGGTCAACGAGTGTCCCCCCGGGTCCAAACAACCGAAACTCATGACCACCCTGGAGACGAAGACTCATTATATCTTACATTATGTGAACCTCAAACAAGCATTGGGTCATGGGTTGTGATTGAAGGTAATTCGCAGTGTCCTTCGATTCCACCAGAAGGGGTGGCTAAAGCCGTATATTGACCTGAATATGATGNTCGAGTTGGTGACCCGCAAAGACGTGTTCCCCTACGATTTTGTCGACTCGTGGGGGAAGCACGGCGAGCCGCGGTTGCCAACAATCTACGCGTTTTACAACCGGCTCACCGGATGTGACATAAGTGCAGCAGACTACTCACACGCTCAAAGGGTCTCGACAGTGTTCGGCTGCCGCAATCTCCAGGACTACACAGAGCTGTATCTGAAGACTGACGTCTTGATTCTGTGTGACGTCTTCAAGAATTTCCGAGGGCTCTGTCTGACCACATACGGACTTGATTGTGTTCGTTATGGGAGTGCTCCCGGATTCTCATTCGACGCGATGTTGCGCAAGACACAGGTGGAGTTGGAGCTGCTTGTCGAGTACGACGTTCACCTGTTCATTGAGGCTGGTACTCTGAGAGGGGTGGCCCAGTGCATCAAACGCCACGTGGTGGCTAACAACAAGAACATTCTTGACACCTATGATGCCAGCAGGCCATCTACCTACCTCCAGTATGTTGATGCTAATAATTTTAATGGATGGGCAATGTCCCTACCGCTACCGTGTGGCGGTTTTGAATGGACCAGCACGGACATTGACGTCATGTCCTTACAGGATGATGGACATGTCGGCTACATACTGGAGGTGGATGTAGACTACCCTACCGCTCTTCACGAGGAACATAAAGATCTGTCATTCCTGCCGGTGAACGAGTGTCCCCCCGGGTCCAAACAACCGAAACTCATGACCACCCTGGAGACGAAGACTCATTATATCTTACATTATGTGAACCTCAAACAAGCATTGGGTCATAGGTTGTGGTTGAAGGTAATTCGCAGTGTCCTTCGATTCCACCAGAAGGGGTGGCTAAAGCCGTATATTGACCTGAATATGATGAAACGCCAGGCAGCCACGAACGCCTTCGGGAAGGACTTCTTCAAGTTAATGAATAATACTACATACAGCAAGTTTATGGAGAATAAGCGTAAACGCCAGCATATGGAACTCTTATGTAAAGAAGTTCGGCTGAAGAGGTTAATTGCGAAACCATCGTTCAAATGTAGGACCATTTACGACGAGTCATTATCCCTTGTAAAGTTAGGTCACAAGAGCATTACATTTGATAAGCCCATATCCATTGGCTTTGCCGTACTTGANACGAGTCATTATCGCTTGTAAAGTTAGGTCACAAGAGCATTACATTTGATAAGCCCATATCCATTGGCTTTGCCGTACTTGACCTGGCCAAAACTCTCACGTACCGCTTCTACTACGACGTGATGAGGGCGTGGTATGGCGATGACGTAAGTCTCGTCTATGGACACGGATTCCTTCGTCATGGAGATCGCCTGCCCCGACTTGTACAGCAACCTTGCCTCAGACCCGACACTTATGTCGGAGTTCGACACCAGCGCCTACCCTCCCACTCATCCCTGTTACTCGCCTGTCAACGCCAAAGTGATTGGTAAATTTAAGGATGAGTGCGAGGGTAACGATATGGTTGAGTTTGTCGAGCTGAAGGCGAAGCTGTACGCGTATTGAAGTTACGAGAAGGTAGTGAAGTGCGCAAAAGGGATACAAAAGAATGTTGTTAAGAATACGATAACACTTGAGGATTATCGACGTATCTTTTTGTCCTAACGCATCATGAGAATACAGGTCAGTAGCATTAGGTTGTACCATCATGAATTATATACTGGATGCACTAACAAGTTGGCTCTTTCGTGGATGAACGACAAGCGGAAAGTCCTGGACGATGCCATACATACCGCCCCATAGGGTTATCATACCTAATAAAAAAACAGCTCTGGGGCAGGCACATATCGTTATACATATATATTTGTCTGTCCCCGGAGAGAGTTTTTTCCAGCAGTGTACTAGAGCACGTGCAAGAGTCGTANCGTTATACATATATATTTGTCTGTCCCCGGAGAGAGTTTTTTCCAGCAGTGTACTAGAGCACGTGCAAGAGTCGTATTGCTCTTGTCAGGTATATTGTTGAAGGTGTTGGTAGCCGTATGTCCCGTTTAGAATACTGTAGCACATGCAAGAGCCTTCTTGCAAGGTATGCTGGCTGGTAGCACTCTGTAGCTCGTGNTCCCGTTTAGAATACTGTAGCACATGCAAGAGCCTTCTTGCAAGGTATGCTGGCTGGTAGCACTCTGTAGCTCGTGTAAGAGAAATCTTATCTTGTCAGGTGTGTTACCAGTATATCCTGTACATGTTTTTTTCCAGCAGTATACTGTAGCACATGCAAGCGCCATCTTACCAGGTATATGACCACTGCTGTTGGTGGATGTTTCCGGCATACTGTAGCACGTGCAAGAGTCATCTTGTCAGGTATGCTGGCTGGTTGCATGCAAGAGATAACCTTATCTTNTGAATTATATACTGGATGCACCAACAAGTTGGCTCTTTCGTGAATGAACGACAAGCGGAAAGTCCTGGAAGATGCCATACACACCGCCCCATAGGGTTATCATACCTAATAAAAAAACAGCTCTGGGGCAGGCACATATTGTTATACATATATATTTGTCTGTCCCCGGAGAGAGTTTTTTCCAGCAGTGTACTAGAGCACGTGCAAGAGTCGTATTGCTCTTGTCAGGTATATTGTTGAAGGTGTTGGTAGCCGTATGTCCCGTTTAGCATACTGTAGCACATGCAAGAGCCTTCTTGCAAGGTATGCTGGCTGGTAGCACTCTGTAGCTCGTGCAAGAGAAATCTTATCTTGTCAGGTGTGTTACCAGTATATCCTGTACATGTTTTTTTCCAGCAATATATTGTAGCACATGCAAGCGCCATCTTACCAGGTATATCACCACTGCTGTTGGTGGATGTTTCTGGCATACTGTAGCACGTGCAAGAGTCATCTTGTCAGGTATGCTGGCTGGTTGCATGCAAGAGATAACCTTATCTTNTGGCATACTGTAGCACGTGCAAGAGTCATCTTGTCAGGTATGCTGGCTGGTTGCATGCAAGAGATAACCTTATCTTGTAAGTCATGTGACAAGTATGTCTTGTTTTTTCGCACAGTGTTGGCAACTCGCTGTAGTGCTATCCCCCTTCTCCCTCTTCATCACTCTCTTCCCTTTGCTGTAATCTATCTGTGTGCTACTTTGACAGCTTTGTATACTTTTAGGTGGGTCGAATTTCCGTTGCAGCGTTGTAGGCCGCCTGCACACTTACTCGTGACGTTTCCANATTTGCCAGCACATAGAGAAAACCTTGCCGGGACTTTGTGGCGGCGAAGACTCGGAGACAACCCACCCTCGTTTGGTATGCGAGAGCACACTGAGAAAAGCCGGGGCATCGTCGCAGGCATCCTCTAACTTGGAATGCGAGAGCATGAAGTAGGGACCAGTCAGGGCGTCGAAGTATGGACCAGTCAGGGCGTCGTAGCAGGGCAACCCTCACTTGGAATGCTAGAGCATGAAATAGG